>OY992876.1:436086428-436306428 GCA_963921405.1 Cepaea hortensis
CAATTTGCGCTGTAAATGTCCGTTCACAGTGGGTGCATGTGAACACGTGGTCATTTCCACCATCATGCACCATCTTACGTCTCAAACGCTTGGTGTGTGACTTTTCTGCAATACTTTTCTCCCTCATCCAAGATATTCCAATTTTTCCGCCATTTCCAATTTTTCCTCATTACCATATATTTCTTTCTCCATAGTAGTTTTATCTGTATGGATTATCTTCTTTTTGCAATATGAAGATATAAGTTGTGATTTTTACTATTCAATTGGGTTGAGGTTATTAAGGGTTTTCTGTTCCCGTCTGGGTTGTGGATAGCAATACTGCATCATCAGTATATATATATATATATATATATATATATATATATATATATATATATATATATATATATATATATATATATATATATATATATATATATATATATATATATATATATATATATATATACTGATGATGCAGTATTGCTATCCACAACCCAGACGGGAACAGAAAACCCTTAATAACCTCAACCCAATTGAATAGTAAAAATCACAACTTATATCTTCATATTGCAAAAAGAAGATAATCCATACAGATAAAACTACTATGGAGAAAGAAATATATGGTAATGAGGAAAAATTGGAAATGGCGGAAAAATTGGAATATCTTGGATCATTGATTACCAACAACGGCGACACAGTGAAAGAAATTAAACGACGACTATCAATTGCTCTTCAAAGACTAAAACAAGTGAATAAATTATAGAATGGGACAGACAGAACTACAAAAATTGTATTTTAAGAGCATGCATCTGTCCCATTGCAACATACGCCTGTGAGACCAGGACACTTACTAAACAAGCTGAACAGCGCATAAATGCCTTTGAATATAGATGTTATAGACGAGTTCAAAGAATATCTTGGGTAAAGAAAAGAACAAATGCATCCATACTTCAAAGGCTGAATATTGAAAAAGGTTGACTATTAAAGACGATAAAACAAAGAAAATTGAAATAGTTTGGTCACTTGAAACGTCACGAAAAAGTGGAGAGAACAATAATGAAGGGGTATATGCATGGGAAGAGAGGAAGAGGAAGGCCACAGAGAAGATGGGTGCAGGATGTGGCGGATGATCTCTTGATGGGTGTATGGGACACGGGCCATTTTGCTTATGATCGAGAGGTTTTCAGGAAGATTGTTATGGGAGCGAGGTTCTGCAAAGGACATGCTACTACTGAATACTGAATATATATATATATATATATATATATATATATATATATATATATATATATATATATATATATATATATATACACACACACACACACACATTTTCATCATCATCATTATCATCTCATCCTGTTACTCTTGTGCCTTGCGGTGTCGTGGAGATGCATAAACAGCGGGAGAATGCCTGTTAATGGGCTGCATTTATCGAGATTCTAATTGACAAATGAGGTACACGATGGATGTGTAAATGTGTACATATACTGCTGTGTAAATGTGTATATAGATAGATATGAATATGTTTACATAGACTAATGTGAATAACGAAGACACAAACAATAGATTGCACGATTTATTGCCTGGCATATTTCGCTGCATCTCGTCAGGTCTTCGATCCAAAAATACTCAGAGATACATTCCAACTGGTGGAATTATTGGATACTATGGACATAAATAACAAACACATGGCATCCATGGATATAGCCTCCCTATTCACTAACGTTCCATTAGAGGAGACAGTGAAAATAATAAGGGAACGCATTGAAGACAAACAACTAAAATTAGGCATACCAACACCTATTCTGGAGAGGCTACTACTACTATGTACCGCCAACATCCAATTCAATTTTCTAACTAAGTCATACCGCCAAATTGACGGAGTGGCCATGGGGAGTCCTCTTGGTCCTATTCTAGCGGACATCTTCATGGCACACTTAGAAGAAAAGAGATCCTCAGACATCAACAACTTGGCCTTTTACCGGCGTTATGTGGACGATATACTAATTATCACCACAGACGAGCTACAAGCAACATCGTTTCAGGCCACAATGAACAAGACGCATAAAAACATCTCTCTATCTATGGAACACGAACACAACGAAGCGTTACCGTTCCTAGGTATTCTAATGAGACGTAGAGCAGACGGCACAATTCAAAGATCGGTGTATCGCAAAGAAACATGGACTGGCCAATACCTAAATTTTCAGAGCTTCACACCTGTCCAGTACAAACGGGGCTTAGTACGGACCTTGTTTGACCGTGCTAGAAAGATATGCACCCAGGACACACTGACAGAGGAATTTGAAACTCTGAAGAAGGTCTTAAACCTGAATGGGTACTCCACAGGATTTATAAAGCGCCATTGCCAACAGCCCAAACCCAAAGCAGACGTAACTACAGTCCCTAAACTCAAGGTATTCATCCAGCTAACCTTTCGAGGGGATGACGTAATGCAACGTCTACAAGACCGGCTTACTACAGCAGTAGGTCGAACATTCTGTGCGGCAACTCCAGTCATTAGATGTAAAACCGTACCCATTCCTACACCAACAGTCAAAGAGCCTGTTCCTCTGTACGCCACAAACAATTGTATTTACCAATTCACATGTAGATGCCAGGCCGTTTACATTGGTCGAACGGAGAGACAGCTTAACAAACGGGTGTCAGAACACATACCTCAATGGGTCAACAAGATACAACACACAGGAGTGGCTAGCCGCGAGGAGCCGACACACCGGAAGCTCCCGGCGTCTTCAATCGGCAGACACATTGTCGCCAGTGGTCACGTTGTGTCCAGAGACACTGCATTTCGCGTGTTGTTTAGAACACAAAATACTCGCTTGTTAAAATTTGCAGAAGCAATTATGATCTATCAACGCAAGCCAGAATTGTGTAAACAGAAAGACATGTTAGTCAGCTTAAAATTACCGTGGTAGATAAGTGACATTACTGTGCGAAATTGTGTATATTTCAACTTGAAGGATTTATCTAGTTAATTTCACGTAAGTTGTGTGATTTCTGCAGTATGTACCTGACGAGATGCAGCGAAATATGCCAGGCAATAAATCGTGCAATCTATTGTTTGTGTCTTCGTTATTCAAATTCACTACGGGAAAACATTGTTTTGAATAGACTAATGTGTAAATATTTATATAGACAGATATTTTATTGTGTACAACAACAAAATGAATAAAAAAAGATATATATTAGGGGGCTTCAAATGAAAACCGTAAATGTGTGTGTGTGTGTGTGTGTGTGTGTGTGTGTGTGTGTGTGTGTGTGTGTGTGTGTGTGTGTGTGTGAATATATTCTGAAAAAGTAAAGAACAAATGTATCATTTTTCGATGTTGCCACCACTGCGTTCAACGCAAGTCCTCCATCCCCCATAAAGTGCTAGGATTTCTGTAAACAAAAAAAGTTATCTTGGTCACGTGTGTAACCACTAAAGCACCACCTGTTGTACCTCTTCATCAGACCCAAAAGTCTTTCCTCCCAATGACTCTTTGAGTTATCCAAAACAGGCGAAAATCACCTGGGGCTAGGTCTTTCGAGTACAAGGGAAGTGGTACACAGTGAAAGTGGAGGTCACTGATCGAAAAGCGGATAACAGATCACTGCTCCTCTTTGGTGCATGTCAAAAATGGGGCTGACATCTTTAAACTGTCCTTATGGCGTAACAGTGTTTGTCTGCACCGTGGTGTCACGCGCTGAACACTCTTGACATCTTAACAACAATATTAAATGGTAAAACAGACCATGACGTGATTACTGTAATTTTTATCACACTTTCGAGGTTTTCATTTGAAGTCCCCCTCATATGTACATGTTATGTTTTTTTAAGAATTGTCCCATCTATTTTTCTGTCCGTCCATTGTATTCTTTGCATGTTCTCCAGAGACATCATTAGATGTTAGAGATCGTCGCATGGCTGATCACAGAGGAAGAAATCGAAAGGCAATAGCAACTCAAACTCGACAGTGAAAAAAAGGCACAAGGAAGAAAATGAAAACATGGAAAAGCTGATACAGAAAATACATAAAAAAAAGGAGGCAAAAAGACCAAATAAAAAGTCCTTATAAGGACTGCAACCAGTCAAGCCAGGAGACTTCACTTAACAAATATGTCACCAGAGTAGACGGGAACAAAGGACAGCCGCCGACCGATGTCCCAGCTGACGTCACAGACACAAACAAACATAACCAGTCCGTGATAAGACTCATTCGTAAGAGCGCACAAGACAAGAATCAGGGTGAATGAACCCCCAAAAACCACGGGTCTCAACAATAACCACCGCTGAGGAAGCAGGTTAGACGAGACCGAATTTGGAATATGTTTTTCGAAAATGGGAACGGGGACTGGAATGAGAGGTCAACATTTAAGTACAACCGACCAGCGTGTGGAGTGAACAGGCCATCCCTCTGCCACAGCGCAGGAAGTTCAATCACGATATTTTATACTCCTTTAATATAGAGTTTGTTCAGGCTCGGGGCTATCTTGCTTCATACACTGTCATACTCCTTTACACAGTTATCTCTCTTGATAAAGAGTTAAGACCGTTTATACAGTCGTCGTTCCCCCCACCCCGCCCGCATATCATTTACAGGACATTGCAGTCAATACGATCATTTTTCAGTTGCTGTTGATGTTTTGACAAGTTTTTATGTACAGTCGTTTGCCATTGCTTTCTGAGCGGCCGGCTCAATACCTCCGTAAGTAACCAACACGACGTGATCCGCTGTGTTTCGTATGTTGAGTATACAGAATTACGAACAACGTCTTTAAACCCTTCGCCAGGGAGACGGGTCTGTATACAGTTACAGTCTTTTAATACAGATTAGTAACAGGCACTAACTGATCTTCCTTTATACAGAGTAAAGATCTTGTATACTGAGTGAACGTCGCTTTATACAGCGTTACACCCCTTTAATTCAGAGATACAACCCCGTAATACAGAAAAGTGACAGACATGGGGTTATCTTCCTTTACGCAGAGTAACGACGCATTAAACAGAGTTACATCACTTTAATACAGAGAAGTAACACACACAAACTTATCTTTCTTTGCACAGAGTAACGACACTCTGTACATAGTTATGACCCTTTATACAGAATGGAGACCCTTGCCACAGAGTTACACCCTTTCAACATAGAATAGAGACAGACACACAGTTATCCTCCTTGACACAGAGTAATTAGACTGTAAGTAAAACAGCCACCAGTTGTTGCCCCTCGCCCACGCTGTTTGTTGTCAACATAAAGTAAATAACATTAACATAACCAGATTAATCAACCAAGTAGAACCTGGACTTTGACAGCCGGCTTTTGACATTTAAAACAGGTGTCAGTTTTAAACCGGATTTAAGTCAGGGCCTGGCTAGTTGTGGACGCCAGAAATCTAATTACTTCGTCCTATGGCTAGTAAATGTGTCGAGACGATATCGGGGTTTCTGTTTAAGTTTTCTTTTTTTTTTTTAGGAAGTAGACACTGATTTCATGTCTATGGGATCTAGGATATTTATTCAGGAGTGTAAGGTGGACAATGGAGGGGTTTGTTTGTGGTATGGGAGTGAGGTGATATGGTCTGGATATTATTAATGGTCTTTCTTTCTTTCTTTCTTTCTTTCTTTCTTTCTTTCTTTCTTTCTTTCTTTCTTTCTTTCTTTCTTTCTTTCTTTCTTTCTTTCTTTCTTTCTTTCTTTCAACATATGCAGTGCAGAGAAAATTTATTTGGCTGACACCCGCTTCATTTGAAGACACACTCTATGGACAAGCTGCAGTTCCGCATGGCCGAATGGGTAAGAACGCGTGTTCTTAAACATCCATTGTGCTGAAACCGAGGTAAGCGGTTCAACCCCTACACCGGACAACTGGACTAAAATGTTGACCTGTCGTCCTTGACTTGGGTACGTAAATTACAAGTACCTCTGAAGTCGGAGTGGGTTTGCCTGATGGCGAGGGACAATGTTAATAGGGAAAGCTAACCCACACGCACAATTCAGTCCATCACTAATATAAATAGTGTGTATGGACTACGGTTTAGTTTAAAGCGAGCCAGCGCAAAAAAACAATTAAAAAAATTGATGAGCTTAAGTTGACTGCTGGTTTCTTTGATATTTTTCGTACTGACTTTTGCGTGTGAACGAAGAAGAAAAAGAAGAAGAAGAAGAAGAAGAAGAAGACAATTCATTGTCCAGAATTATAGTCCACAGCAGCACCAACAACAACAACAACAACAACAACAACAACAACAACAACAACAACAACAACAACAACAACAACATTTTAAAAAAAAATTTAAAAAAAACAACATATTATACATAAACGTTCACTAATATCATTACTGCATTTAGATAGGAAGGAACAAGATCAACCAGCGGTTGGAACGTTCTACGTGAGAACATGAGGATACAAGATAAGGGGGCGACCCTTGAAGAGATGGCTAGATGGAGTAGAAGAGACTTTGAAGAAATCAAACATGACGTTAGCACAAGCTACAAGTGAAGGCAAACATAGACAATTCTTGTACACCCTCTCTGCCACGCTGTCCGGTGATAGCAGTAAGACAAAGGAAGAAGAAAGAAGTATAGCATTTCTTATTGTCCCGTGTTAGACTTCCTATATAAATGCAGAGCATACATAAACTATACACAGTTCCATTACACACTACCCACTGCGTCGCCTTCATAAGCTGTCTAGGGTACACACTACTCTTTGCGCTGCCTGCATAAAATGTCTAGTGTACAATTACACACTGCCCTTTGCGTAGCCTACATAAACTGTCGCCTAACTTCATAATATAAGTTATCATTTCAGTATGTGCGAGTATGTATGCGTAGTGGTTGTTAGTGTGTTTGTGATTGTGAGTGGGTACATGTGCATTTGTGTGTTATTGAGTCATTGTATAACTGTGAGAGTTTGTGTAAATGATGTGTATATAATTAGTCAGTCAGTTAGTTCGTCACGGTTCCAACTTTACGGCAAAGGTTAGCTACATAATGTTCTGATCCTGTGCCAGTGAATAGCACAGAATATGCTCCTCACTGCCCCATGTGAAAAGTGGAACAGACAGGAGTCTTGTCTATCAACAGCCCACACAGGTATACTATATACTACTATATATACTGTCAGAATGCCAACACAAAAGTCCGCCACGAAAAATATAGTTCATTGTCGATGGAAGCAGCAGTCACTACAAAACTAGCAGCCACACATTTCTGTATAAGGCAAACTCAGTTAGTTCAGCAACCTGCCGTGTGCCAATCTTCTGAATTTGCAGTTCACGATACAAACAACCGCGGACGGATGCAAAATTACTTCACATGAAATCTACAGTTCACAATTTCGCTCCACGCACTTAACTCAGAAGCTCCAACATGAGGAAAATGCGCAAGCATCCCGTAGGCACAAGCATAAACACTCCTAGGCCTTAACAGTTTGCCATGATCCTATGTTAGGTCATGGAGCACTGAGTGCATACAGTCCAGAGCTTCACGTCAGTGTGAAGATCCAGCAAGTCACAGATTCACGCTTTGCATGAATACAGCAAAGGCAGTCGCTGAGCAGGGGACAACGTCTCCTCCACGGTGTCATTCAAGTTTGGACCGAGTTCGGGGCCGGACTGAATAATGGCTATGGCAGAATCTCACCTTGCCACCACTTTTAGTGTAAATGCAGATGTTTTTGAAAGATCCAATGTCGACAGAGTTTGAAAGCAGATGTTGTTTGGGAGATTCTACATCGACAGAGATTGACTGCAGATGTCGGTTGCAAGTACATTAGATCGAAGATTTTAGTGAAGTGTTTACCGACATTGTTTCAGACTATTGTGAAGTGTTTTAAAGAGACGACAATAAAATGTATCAAAACTACGTCACAGTTATGTCATGATGAGTTCATTGTGGAGTGGTGTCAATCGTCACGTAATGTGTGTACAAAGATTTATATTCAATAAACAAATTAAGAAACACCCCTGGACAACAGAGGCGAAACTAAACGGGAACTTAGTCAGCCGTCAACATCCATCCATACAACCAACCAGTCTCGGAGAATGTAACACATATGACTATGATCCAGCTCAAGCAGCTAACGGAGTCATGTCACCTATAATTATAATATGAGGGCGCAATTAAATTCCCTCTTCCATCGACGAATGAGTAGTCAACCACCATTATTACCATAAATAAGCTTGTTGGCACAGCTCAACCGCTTATTCCCCATATTGGACCGAAAGTCCAAATGATATGTCTGTCTGTCTGCGTGCGTGCGTGCGTGCGTGCGTACGTATGTATGTATGTATGTATGTATGTATGTATGTATGTATGTATGTATGTATGTATGTATGTATGTATGTATGTATGTATGTATGTATGTATGTATGTATGTATGTATGTATGTATGTATGTATGTGTTTATGCATATGTGTGCGTCTGTGTGTATGTGTGTCTCTGTCTGTCACATGCATAACATGGTCATCATCATCATCATCATCATCTTCCACTTCTGCCGTCAAGTGTCGTGGTGATTATAATTTGCGTTCCAGCGCCCGGTGGGCGGCACTGGATAGTGTCACTCCGTGTGATTGTACAATGTCTTTGATGTTGTCAATCCATTTTCTTCTTGGATGTCCTCTTGGTCTTGCCGCAGATGAGCTTAGATCTAAGGCCAGTGATGGTAGTTGTTGGTGTTGCATTCTAACGACATGGCCAAACCACTTGATCTTCTGCCTTTCAATAAATGTGGCACAAGGTGTTGATCCCACAGTCTGTCTGATAACAGCATTTATTACTCGGTCTCCGATTGTTAGGTTGGCAGTTCTACTCAGGCATCTCATCTCGCAGGTGTTGATTTTGCGAAGGTGTGATTTGGATAAAGTCCAGGTCTGAGATTGGTAGCATAGGGTTGGAGTGAATATGCTGTTTATTATCTGTCGTTTTGCGGACATGGGTATATTTGGATGTTTCAGTAAGGGTGATAGTTGATATGTAAGACATCTGATTTCGATTTCTCTGTCCAATCTGCCATCTTCTGTGATCATACTTCCAAGATATTTGAATTCTTTAACTTGTTTCAGAGTTGTGCTATTTATCTGTATACTTAATGGGCCCGGCGATCTGCTAACTTGCATTACTTCGGTTTTGGCTGTATTTATACTCATATTGTATCTGCTGCAGGGTGAACTCAGATTATTAATATGATGTTGTAGTCTGCCCTCATCGCTGTAAAACAGGCACTGATCGTCTGCAAATAGAAGTTCATTTATTTCCTGTGGATCAGTTGTTTCATCTGGAGTAAAGAGTTCTAAATTTTCCGAATCTGTTCTGTCAAGACTTGCTTCTTTGGATATTCTGTCCATGTAGACATTAAATAGCAGAGGAGAGTGCACACATCCCTGTCTCACCCCTATATTGACTGTGAACATATCTGATATACCTTCTTGTGTTCTTACTGTACTTCGGCACGAGTTGTACATGGCTATGATGTTTTCTAGCAGTTGCCCTTGTATCCCATAGTCTTCAAGGATGGTCCATAATGTGTATCTGTCTATTTGTAACGAAAGCCTTTTCCTGATCTACAAACACAATATTCTGCTGGTCACTATATTCGATAGTATTTTTCACATATTTGCCTAAGTGTAAATAGTGCATCAGTGCAACTTTTACCTCTCCGAAAACCGAATTGTACTTTGCTTAACTATTGTTCAACTGTGGGTCTAGCTTTTTGTTCCAATAGTTTTGCGTACATTTTCCCAATATAGCTCAGATTTTGATTTTGAAGGCGGATAGCAGCCAAGATCGCGGTGTAAAATTTCGCTTCGATTCGGAGATTTAATTATGTGTTCTGTGCGTGTTTCTTAACATCATTCTGTTCAGATAAGGATGAACTTATGACAGGTCCAGCAAACCGGTAGGGAATTTATTTGTTCAAGTACTATTGCTCGAGAATTATGGAGGAAATTGAAAGCAAAACGCAACTCTATCAGCGTCCACGCCGGTAACACACCACAGCTGAACAACAAGCAACATCCTGTAAACAACAAGCGACCAACAACAGCTAAATTTCGAAGCAGACAGCAGACTTTTGGGACTTGGAATGTTACGGGTCCAGGAAACAAGGAACCAGCTCTCATAACATGGTAACATACATTATTTATGTCATTCGATAATGTTTTTTTCTTTCTATCTGAATGTAACATGCATACCAGATAATTGATGCACAACAGACGAGTGATTGGAAGAGCTGAATGTAAGACGGACCTGTGTGACCAATTAGTTACCCTTTGAAAATAAAGTTCGTTCGTTCGTGCATTCCTTTGTTCGTTCATCATGGAATGGATGTGTAGGGACCAGTTGAACGCAGACTGTAGATGTGTAGATGTGTAGATGCGGCGGTTTGCCTCCGAGGGTGAAAGAAGCTTACAGTCGTCTGTAACCACACAAAAGCAATGCCATCTAACTGAGATTAGTCTGCTGTCAGCTGTCACCACCAGCTGACAGGCCAGCTAAATGTCATTCTAGAATTTATGAGTTGGCAGGCAGCGGGCCTAATAGTCAGAGCAATGTAATTAGAGAATCGACCGTTTACAGAGTTGGTTGAAGTCGCGGTTAAACGGAACGCCGAGGTCGCTTATTCTTTTCCTCTTTCGGTTGGATTGTTTTAGAAATAATCTTGCATTTTCTGGCTTCCTGGTGCGGTCGTGATGTTTAATACACAGGAAATGAAGATTCTGCTTCTTCTTTTTGTTCTTCTTATTCTACTTGCCTTTCGTGTTGTTGTTGTTGTTGTTGTTGTTGTCATTTGTGTCGTTTTTGTCATCCTCCTCCTCCTTCACCACCGCCTCTTCCTCCTCTTCCTTCTCCTTTTTTCTACTTCTGCTTCCCCTCATCATCTTCTTCCTTCTCCACGTTCATGTTTTGTGTTTGCTCTTCTCTACCCCCCTCTCCTCCTCCGCCTCCTCCTCCATCTTCTTCCCCTCCTAGTCCTACTCCTCCTCCACCTTCATTCTTTTGTTCTTGCTCTTCTATTCCTCCTCCTCCACCTCCTCCTGCTTCTTCCTTTTCATTTTCCCCTCCTCCTCCTCCTCCTCCTTCTTCTTAGTCTTTTTCTTCTTCTTCTTCCTCTTCATCATCATCTTCTTCTTCTTCTTCTTTTTCTTCTTTTTCTTCTTCTTCTTCTTCTTCTTCTTCTTCTTCTTCTTCTTCTTCTTCTTCTTCTTCTTCTTCTTCTTCTTCTTCTTCTTCTTCTTCTTCTTCTTCTTCTTCTTCTTCTTCTTCTTCTTCTTCTTCCCTTCTCTCCTCCTCCCCTTTTCTCTCCTCCTCCTCCTCCTTCCTTTCTCTACTCTTCCCTCTTATTAATCTAACTAAAAACCACGCAGAAAATGGAAAATGCTGCAGATTCTAGCAGCCAACCCTAACCGTGAATACGGCACGTGATTAATGTAATGATATGAACTAAGGCAACGATATACTCACACATCAATATAGTTGACAAACCATATACATCCCAGGAACCACCGCTTGTCCCCTTCTCCCGTTGACCCCAACACAAATCACAGACGTGAAATATCACCAAAGCAGATTCACATCTAATATTTCAAACGCAATTTTCACCTCCCACATGCAACAATCCCTCCTTCCTGAATGAGCAGTAATTATTGATATTTTAAATTGCTTTCTCAGAATAGCGCCTGCTATGGAGCGAGATGTCACAAGGTCTTGCGTCCAATTTGCATGTTTTTAAAAAGACAAGACATAGCGGTCTTTGTGATCTTAATTTTAACGGAAATCTTGCTAATATCTCTTCCTTTTTCACCGCCAACAGCAAATGCTGACGAGGCGATATTTTTGTTTAATATTATCATTTTTAAAGTAAACTTTTTAAAACATTTAGCCTTTCCCCCATTTTATCGAAGAACGACACATTTTTAAAGGTGGCAGTTTGCTCTTTACAGGACGTTGCTATCAACTCCATTATGTGTAATTTGAGGAAGACAGTCCCAATTCTTTGAGAAGTGGAAAACTGGAGTATGTCGTCACAACGAGAAAATTGCAGAGGAAGAGAGGCATGGGAAGACCAAGAGAAAAGCGCTGGACAGTTTGTTACTGAGTTACACCCCTGTAACATAGAGTAGAGACACACACAGTTATCCTCCCTGAAACAGAGGGACGACCTTTTATACAGAGTGACGACCCTTGCTATACAGTTACACCCCTTCAACATAGAGTTGAGAAAGAGACACAGTTATCCTCCCTGACACAGAGTAACTAGACTATAAGCAAAACAGCCACCATTTGTTGCTCCTCGCCCACGCTGTTTGCTGTCGACAAAAAGTAAATAAAATTAACATAACCAGATTAATCAACCAAGTAGAACTTGGGCTTTGACAGTCAGTAAGAAGACTGGCCTGCAAGAAGAAAGTTAATTAGTTACTCGCTGTTACAACTTCACGGCAACGAGTCATCCATCATTATTCCACTTCTGTGCCAGCAAAAACTGTAAAAGAAAAAAAGAAAAAAAAAAAAACACGCACCTCACTGTGCTATGTGAAAAGTGAAACAGACAGCAGTCCAGACGTGTATAAAGCCGCTGCCAGAATGCCAACACAACAGTCTGTCACTATAATTACAGTTCATCGTCGGTGAAAACAGCAGTCATCAGAAATTCCAGCAGTTGCGTAGGCAAGTCAGCCAACACGGCAACTGGCCTCCCGATATTTTTCTTACTCAAATAATCGCGGGCATTCCGCATAAAATCCATAGCTCACAGTATCGCACTAGGCACTCAATTCAGTAGCTGGGCGACAAAAACATAAGAAGTAGTTTGTCATTGCGTATCATAGAAGAAATATAAAGCTAAATATAGAACTAAGTATAGAACAACTATCAAACAGATGAATCTGTACAAATATCTTGGAACAGTCATCAAATCTGACGGAAGTCACCTCGTGGAGATTAGAATACGAATCCGAATGGCAAAGGTAGCCTTTTGAAAAATGGAAAACATGTACATGAAAAGTTTCCGACAGCAATGAGAAACACAGTGTCAAAGTTCTCTTAGAACACTTACTGTAATTACATGTAGGGCATGAACAAAAAGGAGGCAGGGTGAGAAATATAAATTGGCAGTGGTTATGTGTTTTATGTGTAGATTGCAAAGAGAGCATAGGACAGGGAGACTCTGTAGCATAGGGTTTGTGTGCTTGAATGCCAGGATAGGGTTCCGGGATAAAATCCTATCAGAGACATGGTTAAAGGCAGGATAGATATGAGACCTCAGTAGTTAAAGTAAGACAAACATATAAATAAACAGTTAGAGTAGATCTCAGATTTCGGCAGTTAAAGTAACAAACACATGTAAAGTAACAATTAGGGTAGATCAGAGACTGCAGCAGTTAAAGTAACATAAACATGTGAAGGGACAATTAGGGTAGATGTGAGACTGCAGCAGTTAAAGTAACATAAATATGTAAAGTAACAATTAGGGTAGATGTGAGACTGCAGAAGTTAAAGTAACATAAACATGTAAAGTAACAATTAGGGTAGATGTGAGACTGCAGAAGTTAAAGTAGCATAAACATGAAAAGTGACCATTAGGGTAGATATGAGACTGCAGCAGTTAAAGTCAATAAACATGTAAAGTGACAATTAGGGTAGATGTGAGACTGCAGAAGTTAAAGTAACATAAATATGTAAAGTGACAATTAGGGTAGATGTGAGACTGCAGCAGTTAAAGTAACATAAATATGTAAAGTGACAATTAGGGTAGATGTGAGACTGCAGAAGTTAAAGTAACATAAATATGTAAAGTGACCATTAGGGTAGATGTGAGACTGCAGCTGTTAAAGTAACATAAACGTGTAACGTAACAATTAGGGTAGATGTGAGACTGCAGCAGTTAAAGTAACATAAACGTGTAAAGTGACAATGAGTGTAAATGTGAGACTGCAGCAGTTAAAGTAACATAAACATATAAAGTGACAATGAGGGTAGATGTGAGACTGCAGCAGTTAAAGTAACATAAATATGTAAAGTGACAATTAGGGTAGATGTGAGACTGCAGCTGTTAAAGTAACATAAACGTGTAACGTAACAATTAGGGTAGATGTGAGACTGCAGCAGTTAAAGTAACATAAACGTGTAAAGTGACAATGAGAGTAGATGTGAGACTGCAGAAGTTAAAGTAACATAAACATGTAAAGTGACCATTAGTGTAGATGTGAGACTGCAGCAGTTAAAGTATCATAAATATGTAAAGTGACAATGAGGGTAGATGTGAGACTGCAGCAGGTAAAGTAACATAAACATGTAAAGTGACCATTATGGTAGATGTGAGACTGCAGCTGTTAAAGTAACATAAACGTGTAACGTAACAATTAGGGTAGATGTGAGACTGCAGCAGTTAAAGTAACATAAATATGTAAAGTGACCATTAGGGTAGATGTGAGACTGCAGCTGTTAAAGTAACATAAACGTGTAACGTAACAATTAGGGTAGATGTGAGACTGCAGCAGTTAAAGTAACATAAACATGTGAAGGGACAATTAGGGTAGATGTGAGACTGCAGCAGTTAAAGTAACATAAATATGTAAAGTAACAATTAGGGTAGATGTGAGACTGCAGAAGTTAAAGTAACATAAACATGTAAAGTAACAATTCGGGTAGATGTGAGACTGCAGAAGTTAAAGTAGCATAAACATGTAAAGTGACCATTAGGGTAGATATGAGACTGCAGCAGTTAAAGTCAATAAATATGTAAAGTGACAATTAGGGTAGATGTGAGACTGCAGCAGTTAAAGTAACATAAACATGTAAAGTGACAATTAGGGTAGATGTGAGACTGCAGCAGTTAAAGTAACATAAATATGTAAAGTGACAATTAGGGTAGATGTGAGACTGCAGCAGTTAAAGTAACATAAATATGTAAAGTGACAATTAGGGTAGATGTGAGACTGCAGAAGTTAAAGTAACATAAATATGTAAAGTGACCATTAGGGTAGATGTGAGACTGCAGCTGTTAAAGTAACATAAACGTGTAACGTAACAATTAGGGTAGATGTGAGACTGCAGCAGTTAAAGTAACATAAACGTGTAAAGTGACAATGAGTGTAAATGTGAGACTGCAGCAGTTAAAGTAACATAAACATATAAAGTGACAATGAGGGTAGATGTGAGACTGCAGCAGTTAAAGTAACATAAATATGTAAAGTGACAATTAGGGTAGATGTGAGACTGCAGCTGTTAAAGTAACATAAACGTGTAACGTAACAATTAGGGTAGATGTGAGACTGCAGCAGTTAAAGTAACATAAACGTGTAAAGTGACAATGAGAGTAGATGTGAGACTGCAGAAGTTAAAGTAACATAAACATGTAAAGTGACCATTAGTGTAGATGTGAGACTGCAGCAGTTAAAGTATCATAAATATGTAAAGTGACAATGAGGGTAGATGTGAGATTGCAGCAGGTAAAGTAACATAAACATGTAAAGTGACCATTATGGTAGATGTGAGACTGCAGCTGTTAAAGTAACATAAACGTGTAACGTAACAATTAGGGTAGATGTGAGACTGCAGCAGTTAAAGTAACATAAATATGTAAAGT
This sequence comes from Cepaea hortensis, assembly GCA_963921405.1. NCBI lineage: Eukaryota > Metazoa > Mollusca > Gastropoda > Stylommatophora > Helicidae > Cepaea > Cepaea hortensis. Next base: position 436,102,010 of record OY992876.1, read on the forward strand.
GACCATTAGGGTAGATGTGAGACTGCAGCTGTTAAAGTAACATAAACGTGTAACGTAACAATTAGGGTAGATGTGAGACTGCAGCAGTTAAAGTAACATAAACATGTAAAGTGACCATTATGGTAGATGTGAGACTGCAGCTGTTAAAGTAACATAAACGTGTAACGTAACAATTAGGGTAGATGTGAGACTGCAGCAGTTAAAGTAACATAAACTGACAATTAGGGTAGACTAGGGTGAATGAATATGTACCTGAATGAGTCGTGGGAAGCAAAATATGCTTGATTTTACAAGATATTTCATCCACGTACTGTAAGTTTCTGGGTATAGAATAAAGTACCTGGACTCAAAGTCTTTACACCCAAAGCAGTAAACCAGAACGGCCTTGCTTTGCCAAGGAGAGGAATAAAATATGATACAACAGAAGTAGAATTACAGTGGCTTTTGAAACGGAAAATAACAAATGAGTTTATAATGTAGCGTTTTAGAACGTCAAAATTGAAAACAACAAAGAAACTTGACAAACGAAAGCTAAAAATACGAATGGTGTAATTGCCGTATTTGCATTCATTCCAGAAAACGATGCAGTGTCTGTCTTCGAGGCTGATAAAGAGGCAATTTGTCACTGAACAATTTATCACAGAGACAGGCAATTTATCACGGAGTTATCTCTAGGGCCTGGACAGTTGAACTATGACACCGGGTGTCCAGATAACTGGGGAGACAGCCATCAACATGTGAGGACAGTACAAATAAACAGTACAAGACTATACTGGAGGTCATTATGTGAGGTCAGACTAAGAAACAGTAAAAGACTATACTGAAGGTCATTATGTGAGGTCAGTACAAAGAAACAGTACACGACTATACTGGAGGTCATTATGTGAGGTCAGTACAAAGAAACAGTAAAAGACTCTACTGGAGGTCAACATGTGAGGTCAGACAAAGAAACAGTACAAGACTATACTGCAGATCATTATGTGAGGTCAGTACAAATAAACAGTACAAGACTATACTGGAGGTCAACATGTGAGGTCAGACTAAGAAACAGTAAAAGACTATACTGAAGGTCATTATGTGAGGTCAGTACAAAGAAACAGTACACGACTATACTGGAGGTCATTATGTGAGGTCAGTACAAAGAAACAGTAAAAGACTCTACTGGAGGTCAACATGTGAGGTCAGACAAAGAAACAGTACAAGACTATACTGCAGATCATTATGTGAGGTCAGTACAAAGAAACAGTACAAGACTATACTAGAGGTTAACATGTGAGGACAGTACAAAGAAACAGTACAAGACTATACTGGAGGTCAATGTGTGAGGACAGTACAAAGAAACAGTACAAGACTATACTGGAGGTCAACATGTGAGGACAGTACAAAGAAACAGTACAAGACTCTACTGGAGGTCAATGTGTGAGGACAGTACAAAGAAACAGTACAAGACTATACGGGAGGTCAACATGTGAGGACAGTACAAAGAAACAGTACAAGACTCTACTGGAGGTCAATGTGTGAGGTCAGTACAAAGAAACAGTACAAGACTATTCTAGAGGTCAACATGTGAGGACAGTACAAAGAAACAGTACAAGACTCTACTGGAGGTCAATGTGTGAGGACAGTACAAAGAAACTGTACAAGACTCAACTGGAGGTCAATGTGTGAGGTCAGTACAAAGAAACAGTACAAGACTATACTGGAGGTCAACATGTGAGGACAGTACAAAGAAACTGTACAAGACTCAACTGGAGGTCAATGTGTGATGTCAGTACAAAGAAACAGTACAAGACTATACTGGAGGTCAATGTGTGAGGTCAGTACAAAGAAACAGTACAAGACTATACTGGAGGTCAACATGTGAGGACAGTACAAAGAAACAGTACAAGACTCAACTGGAGGTCAATGTGTGAGGTCAGTACAAAGAAACAGTACAAGACTATACTGGAGGTCAATGTGTGAGGTCAGTACAAAGAAACAGTACAAGACTCAACTGGGGGTCAATGTGTGAGGTCAGTACAAAGAAACAGTACAAGACTATACTGGAGGTCAATGTGTGAGGTCAGTACAAAGAAACAGTACAAGACTCAACTGGAGGTCAATGTGTGAGGTCAGTACAAAGAAACAGTACAAGACTATACTAGAGGTCAACATGTGAGGTCAGTACAAAGAAACAGTACAAGACTCAACTGGAGGTCAATGTGTGAGGTCAGTACAAAGAAACAGTACAAGACTATACTAGAGGTCAACATGTGAGGTCAGTACAAAGAAACAGTACAAGACTCAACTGGAGGTCAATGTGTGAGGTCAGTACAAAGAAACAGTACAAGACTATACTGGAGGTCAACATGTGAGGTCAGTACAAAGAAACAGTACAAGACTCAACTGGAGGTCAATGTGTGAGGTCAGTACAAAGAAACAGTACAAGACTATACTAGAGGTCAACATGTGAGGACAGTACAAAGAAACAGTACAAGACTCAACTGGAGGTCAATGTGTGAGGTCAGTACAAAGAAACAGTACAAGACTATACTGGAGGTCAATCAGCAAAGGATTCCCCAAGTTATATTTTATTCAGAACGATAGCCAAACATTTTTTTTTATGGTTGCCTCCCCTGCTTCAGAAAATGTTTACTAATTACGTCCCTTGTCAGCAACAAGAAATGTAACAGGAGATTTTCCCCGAGAACTATACTTATTATTATTTCCAAAATTGCATAACCTTTGTAGGACTTCGCAATCAATCCAGCCTTTACTGGCTGTTTATGACGTACTTGTCAATTTTAAGTTGAGTAGTTTGTCATTGTTTTCTGAATGACTAGTCAGCGTTTTATTTTGTGTTCGCCCGCTTTGAACACAAAAGCAGTCCACACATGTTGCAACTGCTGCTATCAATTGCTACTATTACTGAGTGCTCTATACTTTTGTGTGAGGGTTAGATTTCCCTACTACCAGTGTCACTCGCTATCAGGCGAACCCGTCTCCGACTTCTGAAGTTCTTGTAATTTCCGTCCCAGGTCTCTTGTAAAAATAGGTCCCAATTCGCCCAGCTGATTATGGAACCCACGACTCCCCGGGTGTGACAGGCGAGTGTCTAGCCACTGCTCCACCCAAACTCCCGTGTATTGTTAACTGTTTCAGTGCCGAAGGATAATATATCGCCAAATGTAACTTCTCCAATGGGACAGATGGACGATATATCGATATAATAGGGTCATCGTCTTAGTTGTGTTGTTTCATGGTATCTTTTACAATGTTAATGCTCAATGAACGAACGTTTATATTACGAGTATAATACTTGTTCATGTGATTGTGTACCATATTTGGCCCAAACTACGTTTTGTTTGACACTGAATCAGGTAAGTTATGTATTTGCGATCGATGCCACTGTACACCGGACAGTCCCCCGATGCAGCAGGCATCCCTCAGTATCTTATAACACTGTTCCAATGAGGAGTTTGTCATGGTATTTCCCATCTCGCACTAGAAGACGGCATCGAAGTGAACGGCGTGGCTGCACCCATAGGTCATGCAGCCAGCTTAGATTCAGAGACAAGTCCACATCGGCCAGCTGGGTGCGTACTACATACATGATAACATACCAATTGTATGCATGAGGCATATCCTGGCACTACCAACAAATGCGGATAGGCACAGGGTCCTGCAAGCGAAATAGTTACTGATAGTTGCTGCAGATAGGGATCACCCCCTGTATGAAGCCATGGATATGGTCAAGGGTCATAGACTGAGAAGAGGCCGGTCCTGGATAAAAGGACAGGCAGAAATATATCAGCCAGGTGTGTGATGTAGAGAACATTAATCGTGAAAAAGAGTGGGTAGATGTACTGGAAGACATGTCGCACTGGCACAAGGTAATACTCACACAGGGTCGTGCATGCAAAGAGTGGCCAGAGGGCCGCACAGAGTTTGAGGTTTAACAACTGATCCAGAGTAATACACATCAAGGTGACATAATGATCTACATCGATGAGTCAGTGGTGAGAAACAGACACGGTGTCTGGGGTTTCATTGAGAAGGTTAATGGACGATGCTTGAAAAAGGAGATCTGGCATACGAGACTACGACCTCCAGTATGAGAATGGAAGTGGACGCAATAACAGCAGCCTTCCGATGATGGTGGTGACTGCCGCAAAACACATTGTATTGTAACCGACTCACGGAGTATGTTTAGTAAACTGGAGAAAGGAATATTTCGTGTGGAATGACTTTTCTCACTTCAGAGGTCAAAGATTGTGAGAATTATATGGATTTTCTGACCAGGTCATGATGGGTGTGCGGGGGAATGAACAGGCTGGCAGGTAATGCATCTCTTGGTGGTAGATTACCTATGGACAGAGGAGAGATGGTCGGGCGCCAGTGGGACCAGGTGGAGAAAGCGCTGGAACAGACTGAGAACCCTTATGTGGATAGGATGATATTGCGGGGTACCGGCAGGGGTTCTGGGGGAGGGAACGAGGCGCTCGTGAGAGTGTCCTGAGTGCAGTGATGTCAGTTCTTAGCTCAGAATTCATGACTGCACTCACAATATCGGACATGTCATGGTTCTGCCTGCTCGTATTGGTGTATTAACTGCCTGCTGGTCCGCGCTTTCATTTGTCCTTCCTTCCCGGTGTGTCCTAGTGCGTACATCCAGGTGAATGATGTGTACAGCTTCATTCTAATGCTGTCTACCCTTTCAGTCCAAAGACTACAATTTATGATTTTCTGTAGTGTGTTCCTGAAGTCTGATATGTGGATCGCGTGTGGGACTTCATGTCCAGCTGGCCAGGATTTGTCCCATATGGTCGGGTCGGGTCTCTCTGCAAGAACTTCTTGTGCTGCTGCCCATGTGAGGGCTCTGGGAGCAGCGATGATCTTTTTATTCACGTTTTATGCATGAGAGCTGTAATGTCTGTGTCACTATCCTCTGTGGTTGTTTACACCTTCCTCCGTGCTGTGTATGCCAATGCTGTCTTGGTACAGTCATAACGTATGATGGAAAGTTGCTTGTAGAGATTTGATCAAGAATGGGCATGGCTAAGGAAGCCTGTTGCAGTATGGAAAACACTCACCAATAAATAAAAAATATGTCAACTGCTGTAAGAAAACCAGTGTTTATCTGATTTATGTAACCTAATGAAATTACCATATACGCGCTAGTCAACCACACACGTGTCAACAAGTAAATAGATAAGTCATCATCATCATCATCATCATCATCATCATTATCTTCCATTTCTGCCGTCAAGATAAGTCATAGAAACTGTCATTTACTGCCAATATAGTACCTTGCGGTGTATGGCGGGGGAGGGGGGGGGGGAGAGAGAGTCTTGAGTCTGAGGAATTAAGGCCGCCTGGCTAGGTGCAGTCGCCGCGAACTGTGCTGGTTAGAGTTTTCTTTTAAACCCAGACAGAATTAAAAAAAAACTGCACACCTTACCGAGTATTCGAACCCGGGTCTCCCGAAGGAAAATCCGGCATTCTAGCCACTCGACCAGCCGCTCCTCAGATAAGTAACTGGCGTATATAAAGTGTGTCACGTAGTTGTATCGATGTGTCTTTGTTGTGTGTGTGCTGATTCCAAGGCTTTGGCCACAACACTCATGTTGTGACTTGTGATCGAATTCTAGACAAGCTTACCCATTCTACTTCTGGTTGTTTGGTGATTTATTCATTGTATCTATGTAACCTAAACTGTTGTATACATGTGAAACATGGACATTAAGCAGATCAGCAGAGAAACATCTCAGGGCATTGGAAATATAAGCAACAATATCGACTTCGTTGCACCAGGTTTTGTCCCACATGGTCCGGAATATCTTCTCAGGCCAACTAACCGCCTGCCGAAAGCATCGCACAGAGCAGCAACTCCATAGCTCCGGCGACGACCCCGAGAATTCTCCGAAAATTCTGCACTCGAAAAATGAATAAGTGAACACGAAACGGAACCCGCGACCTTTGAAGCACAATGCTAACGGTGCAGCCGACTCCGCCACGGAGAACTTGGAATTGTGTTTTTGTGTTTGCACTCGCTCGCTTTGAAATCAAGGGTAGTTCACACACACTACTTCTAGTAGCACTGCACTGAATTTTGCGTGTGGATTAGCTTTTCATATTGCCATTGTCCCTCCCCATCTGGCGACTCTACTCACACTTCAGAGGTACTTGTAATTTACGTCTACAAGACCAGGACGAGAATCAACATTTTAGTACAACTGTCCAGTGTAGGGGTTGAACAGCTTACCTCGACATCAGCACACCGGATAATTAAGAACTAGTGTTCTTATCCATTAAATTATGTTGAACCCCTTCTTGGAAATTGAGAACGATCATAGAAGACTAACGAAGACCCGAAGGGGTGGCAGTGGCAGAGACACAAGATGACAAATGACTTCGGACAGGGTTGTTTTAAGACATACTGGCGCACTAGAACAATCGATAGCTGGAATACCCGTTGGGGACGCTGAGCAATCTTGAGAAATAAATTAACAGAAAGTGTCTGCACTCTCAGGCAGCAGAGGAAAGAAGCGGAGGCATGGAGACACAGTCTACAGACATTATGAAAGTTAAAGGTAGGCATAAATTCGAACTACCGGCTACAAATATTGGTGACAAGATCTTCTTCTTCTTCTTCTTCTTCTTCTTCTTCTTCTTCTTCTTCTTCTTCTTCTTCTTCTTCTGCTTCTGCATCATCATCATCATCATCATCATCATCATCATCATCATCATCATCATCATCATCATCATCATCATCATCATCAACACCATCAACGTCAAAGTCATCATCATCAACAACATCATCATATTCATCCTCATAATAATCATCATTGGTGATATCATCATTATCATTATCTCCCCCATAATCATCATCCAGTGATTCGCCGAAGTGAAAGGTGAGGGTTCGGGAACTCCAACAAGTTCTACACTAAATCTTTGTCTCACATTCCATCAAATAGTGTCCTTGCCATGTCTTGATGTTATCGGTTCATTTACATCTCTCGCGTCTGTGGCTTAGGGCTAAGATTAGAACCATAAGACGCCTGGTGTGTGTGTGCCCGCCTCTCTTGCACCTCGGTCACGAGCAGTTCTCCTGGTCATAAATCACATGTAATTAAGGAGCTGAGACTAGTTTTAGGGGCACAAGTCAAGCTAGCGCCTGGCCAGGGGACCCAATCTCTGCGTTAAGATGAAGCAATGTTGTCGCGGACAGTGAGAGCAAATCATTCTTGAGCTGGTCATGTCTCACCACCAACCGTTCTGTTCTTGGATCGTCTCTGGGATAATCTGCTCTTTGTGCAGGAGGGGGGAGGGGTGAAGGATGAAAGACTCGTGGGAAAACTGATCTGCATGTGTTCATTGGGGGGGGGGGGGAGAAGGGGGTGAAGGATGAAAGACTGGTGGGAAAACTGCTCTGTATGTGGTCATTGGGGGGAGGGGGGAGGGGGAGGGGGTGAAGGATGAAAGACTGGTGGGAAAACTGCTCTGTATGTGTTCGTTTGGGAGGGGGGGGGGGAGTGTCAGGGTCAATGGAGAGGCTCCAGCATCATTACCTAGAGGCGTGAGCAATGGCGTATTTCTTAGTTAACTGTGTGGAAGTGTGTGTGTGTGATCAGAGAGAGAGAGAGAGAGAGAGAGAGAGAGAGAGAGACAGAGAGACAGAGAGAGAGAGAGAGAGAGAGACAGAGAGAGAGTGAATCAGAGCCAGACAGAGAATCAGAGAAAGAGAGAATCGGAAAGAGAGAGAATCAGAAAGAGTACCAAAGAGAGTGAGAGAGAGAGGAGAGAGAGAGAGGAGAGAGAGAGGAGGGGAGAGAGAGAGAAAGAGAGAGAGAGAGAGAATAAGAGAGGGAATCAAAGAAAGAATTAGAGAAAGAGAGAATCAGGGAACGAGAGAATCATAGAGAGAGAATCAGACAGAGAGAGAGAGAGAGAGAGAGAGAGAGATAGAGAGAGAGAGAGAGAGAGAGAGACAGAGAGAGAGAGTGAATCAGAGCCAGACAGAGAATCAGAGAAAGAGAGAATCGGAAAGAGAGAGAATCAGAAAGAGTACCAAAGAGAGTGAGAGAGAGAGAGAGGAGAGAGAGAGAGGAGAGAGAGAGGAGGGGAGAGAGAGAGAAAGAGAGAGAGAGAGAGAGAGAGAGAATAAGAGAGGGAATCAAAGAAAGAATTAGAGAAAGAGAGAATCAGGGAACGAGAGAATCAGAGAGAGAGAGAGAGAGAGAGAGAGAGAGAGAGAGAGAGAGAGAGAGAGAGAGAGAGAGAGAGAGAGAGAATTTCCCGACGTACACCACAAGATTCAAAATCAGCCCGAGCGATTTGTCATCAGACCACCTTCCATTGAATTCGATAGTATGAGACATCGGTCGTTCAGAAAGCAATAGCAATCAACTGAACCTAACATTGACAACAATAACATTTAGGGTTGATCACAACACCGTGCAAAGACCATGAAAAATATACATATATACAACAGAGGATAAATTATGGTGGATAACTATCGGAAATTGGATATCTATTCCAACCGCAAAAGGCTGAAAAAAGGAAGCACATATCCATTTCAAAAATAATAACCGCCGACCAAACCTTATTTCCACGCCAATCCGCCATTGTTTCTGATCTTCCAGATTTACCCAGATTTTGGCAAATTTCTGAGCCAAATTTAATAAAACCGCAGGCATCGATGAATCAGTATTTTCAAATTGGTTTTGGCGGGCATTTGCCGGGAAGCTATTAAGAGTAATAGAATTTTTCCTTTTCTATTTTTGTTATGTCCTAGAATTTTCCTGTTTTATTGAATTAGATAACGAGTGATTTATTTCTGAAGCGACAGACATTGCTTTTACCTGATAGCTTGTAATGTTGGGCATTGTCTGTCTCTTTGCTTGTCTGAGAGTAGATGTCTATTAATTTCTTTTTTTATTTTAAAGAGAAGATAGAAGGGATACTTTTTGTCTGATCAAAGTTAATACTCACGTGGGTGTAGGAAACACGGAGAGAAAGTTTTGTTGTTGTTGTTGTTGTTGTTGTTGTTGTTGTTGTTGTTGTTGTTGTTGTTGTTGTTGTTGTTGTTGTTGTTGTTGTTCTTCTTCTTCTTCTTCTTCTTCTTCTTCTTCTTCTTCTTCTTCTTCTTCTTCTTCTTCTTCTTCTTCTTCTTCTTCTTCTTCTTCTTCTTCTTCTTCTTCTGTACGCAGATTCTAAATTAAAGACGACGTATGAAAGAAGAATTAAAATAATATAAGCAGTAAAAAAAAAATCTACACTCACACTCAATAAAAGAAAATAAAGATGCAAAATCTGTCTGTCTGTCTGTCTGTCTGTCTGTCTGTCTGTCTGTCTGTCTGTCTGTCTGTCTGTCTGTCTGTCTGTCTGTCTGTATTTCTGTCTGTCTGTCTGTCTGTATTTCTGTCTGTCTGTCTGTCTGTCTGTCTGTCTGTCTGTCTGTCTGTCTGTCTGTCTGTCTGTCTGTCCGTCCGTCCGTCTGCCTGTCTGTCTGTCTGTCTGTCTGTGTCGCTCATTCTTTCTCTTTCTCGCTTATCTCCTCCACTCTCTATCTCTCTTGCTTCTTATCACTATCACTCACACTCTCTTCGTCTCTCTCTCTCTCTCTCTCTCTCTCTCTCTCTCTCTCTCTCTCTCTCTTTCTCACCACACACACACACCTACACACAGTTAACTAAAATGAGAATCCATCCCTTACGCCATCGTTCACACCTCTAGATAATGATGCTGAAACCTCTCCATTGACCCTGACAACCCCCCCCCCCCCCTCCCCCCCTCACCCTCCAAAAGAAAACATACGGAGGGAGTTGCTTTCCCACTAATCTTTTATCATTTACATCTCCCCCTCCCCGCCCCTTACCTCCTGCACAAAGAGCAGATTAGCCCAGAGACGATCCAAGGACAGAATGGCTGGTGTTGGAACATGAGCAGCTCTAGAATGATTTGCTCTCACTGTCCGGGACAACATTGCTTCTTCTGAACACAGAGATTGATTCCCCTGTCCGGGCGTTAGCTTGACGTGCGCCCCTAAATCTAGGCCCAGCTCCCTAATTACACGTGATTTATGGCCAAGGGAGCAGCTAGTGACCGAGATGTTAGAGGGGCGGCACAGACACCAGGCGATCTCTGGTTCTATCCCTTGTCCAGCAAGGGAGTTTCGCCGAGCAGTGGTAAGAATACTTGTTAGCATGTTGAAAGCGTGGCAACTGCTCTGGAAAATGACATCGCAATCTTGTATCTTAACGGATTAATTGCCATGTGATAATGAATTGTCTTAAGCGACTTCCCATATCTGCCATGAGCTTATATACAGTAGTTTTCTTGATGCAACCCCCATTAATTTGATATATATTACAACACGTCTCCTACCATATTAACAACTTTTAGGTCATAACTTTGATAATCTGATGTGGGCAATCCGATGCCATGTCGTCTGTCAGGTTCTCACATTTAAGGATGAATCTGGCTCGTTTGACCTAACATATGCGAGACATACACAGCCACAGGATGATTTGACGTGACACACGGTAACACTAAGTTCAACGTTTTATTTATACTTCACATGCAACACAATCTAATTCGGCGTGTTGCCTTTATAATGTGGATACAATAATACACACAGTCAATGAATCAATACACTCACAGACTCAAACCACAGCCGCGCAGTCTTCCATCTTCTCACAAGAGATACTAGCAATCGACATTCAGGCACAGAAATAATACAAGCCTCTCTCAAACCACGTCTGTCCAGTCCGGCTACCCAAGCTTCGTCTGCCGTTTCTCGCTCTGAGCACTTGCCCTGTGGGATCGAGTCCAGCGGGAACTGCATGCGTCACGCTTGTACTTGCTTGACCGCTGGCGGTTAATCTAACTCACCAGCGAACCTGTGGATAGGTAACTGGTATTTGCCTGGCGCTCGTACCGACGCCGCGGCACAACTATGGGGGATTATGACACTCTCCCCGCCTCCCATTCTTGAAAGGTATAAACTTTCATGTGAGCTCTTTGTAAATTTTAGGGTTAATATTTTAACCCAGTCAGAATCTTCCCATTAGTTGTCATCTGCATTGGCATAGGTTTAATTGAAATACATAGGTATTGGAAGTTATATATATATATTAAGTCATGTGGTGTCAAAAAGTAACACCTCCCAAGTACAATCCTCTCGATGGATAATCACGTCCGTTGCAATTATGACACAGTCAGACCGGTAGCACCAGAATTACATGCAACTACCTCGCAACCAAAATAAAAAAAAATCCCAATACGTCCGAAAACGTCAGGTTAGACTGCAAATCGTCCCAAAATAAGACGATTTCAACCTTAGAGTCCTACTCAAATTTGGCAGGGACATCTCATGTTGGTCTACAACTTTGGCAATCTCTTCCATGCCCAGCTGATGTCATCTTGGAGTGTTGACAAAGTGGCAACACAAAGGCTATTTTTATACCTTACACATTACCACCTATTTCGATTTACTGCCCTTTTGTGTAATATGTGACAACAATTAAATAAAAGGGAAATAATCTAACTATATATTAACCACAATAAATTACATTTATTAATATATTTCTCAGCGTCATAGCTTGATGCTTCTTTACAATAGCAAAATAAATGTCGCTACTGTGAACAAGTTGATCAAGATATGATTCTCAGATTACACTACTAAAAAAAACCTAATACACAATTCGCGTATTTTAAATTCGTGTTTCACAAATATCTTACATGCGTCATTAATTTTTGGGCTTTTGTTTGTAGTCTGCTAAATTTGTGTATAAATTTATAACTTTCCGGAAGTACACACGCACAGCTGATGTAAACGAAAGTTTTTCACACACTTGTTCCGCAAGGATGTAACAATACTCGGAATGTCAAGTTGTTATAATTAGCTGGTGTGTTCGATGTTTGGTTGGAAACTTCTGGATTACAATGTTCTGCAGTGGTTTAAATGTCACAGTTCGTTTTAATCACTCGTTCGTTTCATACGGATTAAAATATCACTGGATAAGTCCGGTTCACAGGTAACACGGATAAATTAAATCGTTCACTTGAGGTAAGTTCTGAACGCATGTGGCACTGTTCTTTGTTTATAATATTTACAATAAATAATGTTCACTTTCTATCACATTCTACGCATTTATACAACAGAACTATCACAATATTTATACGATAATAGCACTATTTATAATGGGATCTAGTCCCTATCACATAATTCACAGCTTCTCTGAAGAAAAAAAATTCACTAATGGCTGTGATGGTCTGAGTGGTCTGACACACTGCACTCAGACATAGCTGGCTACTGGGTGTCGTCGGGACAACGGGACAAAAGATCGGCTAGTGTATTAAGCTTGCCGGGGATGTGTCTAGCTTCAAAGCTGTAGTCTTGGAGCAAAAGAGACCACCGTGCTATCATGTGGTTAGTCGGCGCACCTGCTGTAATGATCGTCAGAGGACTGTTGTCGGTTTCCACTATAAAATGCCTCCCAAGGAGGAATCTGGACAATTTTGTGATTGCATACACATGTGCGAGCGCTTCTTTCTGAGGTGTGGACCAACTCTGTTCCCTCGGTTTGAGTTTCCGGCTTAGGTAATATACAGGATGCAAAATGCCGTCATATTCCTGTAATAATACCGCCGCAATCGCCACGGAGCTCGCATCTGTGCGCAATCTGAAAGGAATATGCAAATTTGGCAATTTGAGAATGGGATTCTTTGAACTATTATCGGAAAAGTAAGATAATACTTTATCGAATGCAGGTTTAAGGCATTCGCTGTTCACAATCTTATTTGGGTGTTCTTTTTTTTAGTATGTTAGTAAAATTTTCAGTCAGTTCAGCAAACTCTGGTATGAACTGTCGGTAGTAATTTAACAGTCCTAGAACACTTCTGACTTGTTTCTTTGTAGTCGGAAGTGATAGTTTTATAATTTTTGACACGATGTTGTCGTCAATCGTGACAAAGCCGTTAGAGATTTTATAGCCCAGAAAGGAGATTTCTTGGTAGGCTATGTCAACTTTGGCAGGTTTAACTGTCAGTCCGTGCTGTTTGATACGGTCAAATGTCTTTTGTAATGTCGTTATATGGTCTGTCATTGTCTTTGTGTGTACACAAATGTTGTCCATGTACGAGATGATATTCGTTATGTTTGTCAGTAATAGTCTGGTCATGCGTACGAATGTTGCTGGGGCATTTACAAGCCCAAATGGTAATTTGCACCATTCGTACAGTCCCAAGGTGTGGCAAATGCTGTCAGGTGTCTGCTCTGTTCGTCTACCGGTATTTGCCAGTAACTTTTTGTCATGTCCAGTTACGTAAAGTATCTAGAGTCTGTCAGTTCAGTCAGTAGTTCTTCACAGTTGGTCATTGGTTCTAAATCCAACTGTGTGATCTTATTTAATTTCCTATAGTCCACACAGAGTCTTTTTGTGTTGTCCTTTTTACGCACAATGACTATTGGAGAACAAAAATGTGACTGTGATTGTCTGATGATGTGGTTCTTTTCTAATTCTATAATTTCTTGATGTAGTTGTTCTTTGTAATGTATGGGAATGGAGTATGGTCTGTATTTTATTGGTGTGTTGGATATCAAGATAATGTGGTGGTGTACTAAGTCTGTTTGTCCTGGTTGGTTAGAAAAGATGGTACTGTAGTTTTGTATCAATTGTCTGCGGCTGTCGGTCTCTGTTTGTGTCAGATGAGGGTTTATTTTAATGTCTTGCAAACAGTTTGTCGTGTCAAGTGCTGGTGTTGGTATTTCGTTGGTCTCTTCGTCGTCTTCATGGTCAACTATCGTGGTGCTGGCTGCTGTCTCATTTTTGTTTTTGTCTCAGTTGTAGTATGGTTTTAGCATGTTGATGTGGAATACTTTGTGTTTGTCTTTGATTGCAATTTCGTAGTCAACCGTCGATATCTGTCTTAGTACTTTGAATGGCCCTTGCCATGAGTCTGTCAGTAAATGTCGGTCACTAGGTAGAAGAAGAAGAACCTAGGTGTCAGCGTTATCGTCCTGTTTCCTCTGTTTGCGTACTGTCTATAGATAGCACCAGATTGTTTACGTGCTTCCTTGGCTATGATACAAGATCTCATTATCCTTTCACGCAATGATGTTACATGTTCGTATGATGATATGGGTTTATGTACAGGTGTAGTTTCAGTTAACTTGGAGTTGTATATACACAATGGGCCGCGTGGTTTGGCACCATACACCAGTTCAAATGGTGAGAAACCTGTGCTGGCATGAGGAACTTCGAGATAAGCAAATAATATGGCCGGCAAATAGGTATCCCAGTCTTCATGATGTTCATGGGTGACTTTAGATAGCATATGCTTTAAATCCCCGTTAATCTTTTCTATAATCCCAGTGGAGTGAGGGTGATATGGGCTGTTAAAGCATTGCTTCACACCTAACATTTTGATGAAAGCTTGAGTTGCTGCCGCTATAAATTGACTTCCCAGGTCAGAGAGGATAGTGTCAGGAAACCCTAGTCTTGAGAATATGTGGAAGAAAACTTCCATCACCTCTTTGGCAGTTATGTTCTTAAGGGGAATAGCTTCTGGCCACCGACTACAGAGATCAATTGTTGTAATTATGTATTTATTTCCTCTAGCTGTAACGTGATTTAGATGACCTATAATGTCAACCGAGATCTTCTCAAAGGGTCTACTGGCTAAATCTGTAACCTGTAATTCAGCCTGTGGGTGTTTACCCTTTTTCACTAGTTTTTGGCAGATGTCACAGGATCTGCAATATTGTTTCGTGTCATTGCAGAATTTTGGCCAATAAAACTGTGTTAACAATCTAGATCTGGTCTTCGAATATGCCATATGCCCTGCGAAAGGTATATCATGTGCAAGATGCAATGCCTGTTTACGGTATTCAACTGGCAGTACCGTTTGCTTCGTGGTGCTGTTGCCTCTGGTATAGTACCTTGTGAGGATGCAATCTTTCAACGCAAAATGCCATCTTGCATTTTTGGTTAACCTTGGCTTTTGGCCTATAAGATTAAAATATTTAGACAATGATGGATCAGCCTTTTGGGCCTTTATAAAGTTCTCCTTCATGGTTTTAGGAGGAAGCAACACTGGGCTTAGCATTTGTAGTGCCTCAGTTTGATCTATTTGATCTTGCACTCTGGCAGCAGATCTAGTTACTGCGTTAACATTATCGGTAACATGACATGGTGGTGAAACAATTACATCAATGGATTCATGTGATGATATTACAGAATTGGCTACAATGCATTCATTCAATGATATCACACTCTCAATACTGCAGTTAGATGGAGATGATGGTACGTCATCATTACTACACTTGACAATAAATGCTATGGTGTTATGGGGCATATCATTCACCTCAGGAAGGTTATCTACAATAATATCACAACATGGGTTGGATAATGCTGCACATTTGAACTTTCCTGTGATGAATGGGGTGTCAATATACGCCCATGCAAGTTAATATTTCTCGATGTTACCAGAGAAAGTTCTGCATGTTATGTGCTTGCCTGTATAGTCTGTAGGCAATATGAACCCTCTTTTTACACCGATAAGAGTGCTTCCGCTGTCCCGTAAGACTGTAGCAGGATTGCCATTAACATATCCCTGGTGTATGTTAATCTTGCCTTTGGAGTCTATCACCAAGTTAGCTTCTTCATTGGTGATAGGTATTGAGTGGCCGCATGTTAGAAGGCCATCTTCATGGAATTGATTACAGGTGGTACATTTTTCTAAATTAAATATATCAATAGTCTGTGCTGAGTTCCCAGGGTGGTCTTCGACTTGTTCTTCATCTGAGGAAGAGCTATCAAACATGGCTGCATTAGCCTTCTTGGTCATCTGCTTGCCTAAACAAGAATGGCGCCAGTGGCCATACGCCTTACAGAGGAAGCATTTGGTTAGGCGTTTATAGCTTCTTCACTCTTTGTCTTGCTTATTAATGTAGTTTTGCAAGTATTTTAGATATTCTGGGTTCTTATCACACATATCTGTCTGATTGTGTGGCAGTTGGCAAAATCTACATTGCTGGTATTTCTCAGTACTAGGCTTAAATGATCTTTGCCTATTGTAGGGCTCTGATTTTGGTTTGTCATAGGTAGCAGCTGCTACAAAACTTAAGTCAGTCAACCCACTGGAAAAACAATGCTTGTTGGCTGTAAAATAGCCAGAACCTCGTTTCTCTATCTGTTCTACACTTTCACATTGACACTATAGCAGAAACTTGGAAAATGGAGGTGGAAGAGATGAGATGATTTTATCTCTAAGGATGAGATCTTTTAGTTTATTAAAGTCATTGTTAATCTTGGCCGCAGACAGCCATTTGCTGAAAATATCCTGTACTACAGAAATGTAGTCAGAGAACGTTTGTGTAGGTTTTGGAGATATCTTACTAAATTGTTCTCTGTAGCCGGCTTCATCTAACAGGAAATGTGACATAATTTTTGACTTTATGTACTGATAGTCTTTTCTGAGATCTTTAGGGATGGTCTCTATGACTTTCAGAGGCTCCCCTGATAAACCTTTCATGTATATTATGTTCCGTTCAGTTTCTAGGATCTGATAATGGTCCATTAACGTTTCAAAGTTCTGGGTAAAGGCTCCTATGCAGTCTCCCGAGGCATAGTTTCTCACGATACCTTGGTACTTTTTGTACTGGTTTTCTTTTTCCAGTCTTTCTGATTTACGAGACTCTTTGTCTACAGCTGTTTCGGCTTCAAGCTGTTTGATTTTCAGCTGTAGTTCGAGCTCTTCTCGTTTACTTTGAGCTAAGATTTATGCTTTCTTCACTTCAGCATCTATTTCTGCCTGCTTAGTTTTTGCAGCCCTTTCAGCCGCCCTTTCATCGCGGTCCCTAACTTTTTCCTGTGCTAGGAGGTGTTCTGAATATTTTGTTTCACTCCATTTTGTCAACTCATCACCAGTTAACTTTAACTTTAAACCCATCTCAATGAAATCATTTAAAGTCGACATGATGGAATGTTTCAATGAAAATGAATTTTCACACACGCAATTTTGTTATAAAGTGTTAGTAATTTGAACAATTTATACAATATTTCTGAAATTACAGCGCGTGCCTAAACTTGCATACAAAAGTATATGAAAAAGGTAATACTTAAGTGCTCTGGAGACACTGGAGAATGGTGAAAACAGGACCAGAGACTGCAGGGTCCTTACTGTTCGGACAAATGACCTCTACGGGCTTCAGTTTCAGGTGACACACAAAAACCTGTTTACTTTTGGAGGAAACATTTTAGAATCTGTGTTTTTGTGAGGTGTATGCTTGTCAACTAAGTTTTGGTTTAGATTTGTATGCCGTCGAGTGTTATTGGTGGTCGTAATGTCGTCTGTTCAACAATTTCTACAAGTTTCTTTCTTTTCCGAACTTTCTGCTTCCACACGCTACACAACTACTTTCACGAAGACAAGTTAGCCATGTTTAAACGTTCAGCAACTATGATGATACATCGTTTAGTAAGGACGTAGACATCATATTCACACTTTTATGAGGACAAGTTACACCTGGTTCATTTATGATTTAACTTAAGGCTGGACGAAAGCCCCCACGTTCACACATGTCAGGTTCTCACATTTAAGGATGAATCTGGCTCGTTTGACCTAACATAAGCGAGACATACACAGCCACAGGATGATTTGACGTGACACACGGTAACACTAAGTTTAACGTTTTATTTATACTTCACATGCAACACAATCTAATTCGGCGTGTTGCCTTTACAATGTGGATACAATAATACACACAGTCAATGAATCAATACACTCACAGACTCAAACCACAGCCGCGCAGTCTTCCATATTCTCACAAGGGATACTAGCAATCGACATTCAGGCACAGAAATAATACAAGCCTCTCTCAAACCACGTTTGTCCAGTCCGGCTACCCAAGCCTCGTCTGCCGTTTCTCGCTCTGAGCACTTGCCCTGTGGGATCGAGTCCAGCGGGAACTGCATGCGTCACGCTTGTACTTGCTTGACCGCTGGCGGTTAATCTAACTCACCAGCGAACCTGTGGATAGGTAACTGTTATTTGCCTGGCGCTCGTACCGACGCCGCGGCACAACTATGGGGGATTATGACACCTCTGGTCTCTTCCAGACTTTGGCATTCGCATCTGTTCCGTGGATTCGCATAATTCTATAGAGATTCCACATCTATCTGGTCTTTTCAAGACTTTGGTATTCGCAACTGTCCCCGGGGATTCCCATAATTCTATGGAGACTTCACATCTATCTGGTCTCTTCGAGACTTTGGTATTCTAAACTGTCCCGGGGGTTCCCAGAATTCTATATAGACTACACATCTATCTGGTCTCTTCCAGAGTTGGTATTCTCAACTGTCCCGGAGATTCCCAGAATTCTATGGAGACTCCGCATCTATCTGGTCTTTATATTCTTTCCATTCTAGTTATTCAGTGTATATAATTCACAGGAACCGCTGTTGTATAGTAGTTCGTGCTCGCGCCTGTCAAGACAGAGGTTCGGTATCAATGTCCGAAAACAGCAAAATTATGTTTTCACACCGGTATGACCAGTACATAAACATTCATAATGTTAAAACCATATATTCCTTTAGTGAACATAAACACAGATGCCACAAACAATATGTTGCACGATTTATTGTCTGGCATATTTAGCTGCATCTCGTCAGGTGCATACCGCAGAGTTATATATCATATGAAGTGAATAAATGAATAATACTGTAGCTGAAATAATTGAAATACAGTCACATGTATTGTTCGAATGCGGAACATCTTTTATCCTCACGGTAATTTCATGTTTAACGCGAAATATGTCTATTTGCATAAAACTGACTGAAGCCGCATAATGTCTAACGCCTCTCTATATTTTAGCAAAGTCGTGCGTACAGTATACGAAAAGTTTGTTCTTTGTTAACGTTATGACTATGACATTTCTAAACATTTATAATTTCAGCGCCAACCAGCCCCCTTCCGAATCAAGAGGAACACTTTTTTCAAAGTTCACAGCGTTAAAGAGGGCACTCCTTGATTCTTAAAAGTGACAATACACCATGTCCCCCTTTCCCTTTTAGAAAATTAGCAACTCCGGAGTTGTAAACAGGGACTTGAAATAGACATCGTCCACGCTTTGTCACAGAGAATTAACACCTACACAAGAAAGGGACAGGCAACGACAAAATTGCCCTCTCCCCAATCCAATAAGCCCAAACCCTGACCTGAGTGACGTCACTGTTCGCGATGAAAGTGAGCGGCTATTGGTGCGGCCAAGATAATTCATATAAACATAAATTATGTTGATGGGATGAGCTAAGGAGATGTTGGCAGAAAAAAATTCACTCTTTGCGTGCAGTTGTCGAGACGATTTGTCACGACAGGACATGTTTTTCAGTCCGGGTGATGTGGTGTAGTTCTTTTTAATTCATGATGGTTTTGGTAAGTTGGAAACCATAGTGAATGAACATAAGACTAGTACATGTAAACAGACAGGATCTGAATTTATAGTAGAGATTTCTTTGTGACGATCTGGAGAGATCCTCAACGAGTTAGGTGCATTTTATTTGACTTGGAGAGATAGTGAATGGATGTCTTTCTGGTAAGTTCCTGCCCTATATAATAGGTGATAGTCCCGTTCTTTATTTATTCAGTTTTCCCGTGTAGATAATGTTTGGGAAAATATCTACTTTTTCTACTTTCTAGAATATCACTTGTATTCTTTTATGGAGATATTTTTCTGGCAAATCTCGTATAATATCTTTGTCTTTATGTTCAGAGGAGACTGCGTTTCTTTGTATGTGTATTCGTGCATAAAGAATTAATAATGAGTTCATTTATAAATTTATAAATACGATGTGGTGTTACCTTAGAAATATGATGTGAGGTTATTTACCAATACATTTATAAGGGAGAAGAGAGGCCATGCCACGACGGAGAAATGGCACCACCCTTGCTGATGGCCACCAGATATTCTCGGCGGCAGAGTTGGGAGAGCATGAGAATGATTCACTTCTATAAGGCAGGAGTGAGAGACATATCAATATAATATGACCTCCTACTTGGATGGAAGGGTGAAATGTCTCCATTCTACAATCAACGTATTATTTGTTTTGTTCCGTGGCATCGTCCGATACTTCACTCTCAGTTAACGGAAATTTACACATTAATACTTAATCATTTGATTGTGTACCACGTGATCCAAACCTACTTCTTGTTCGGAACTAAATCAGTTACGTCGATCTTGTATTCCTTTCATCACGCCGCCCCCTCGAAAGGTAAGCTGAAGAAACACGTCACGTTTGGGAACCGATGTTTTTTTTACCAATCTGTTTATCCTTGTAGCAGACGGACAGTTTGAGCATTGATTTACTGATCCGACAGCTTCTGCAGCCTGTCTTGTTCCAGATGTATTGGTGTTACCTTTCCTCTGGAGTAAACTAGGCAGGTCGAGAGAAGGATCATGCTGCATGGGCAACACATGGTCTCTAAATTCAGCCCAGGCTTTGTGTTATGGAGAGGTATAACTCCATTCTACAAACTGTCGTCTGTCAAGACGGCAAGGTGCAGTGATGATATTCTTGTCCTCTTCATGAAAGTAGACTTTTTACATTTCCTTGCTTCACCCTGAATCCCCGAGACTTCTCAATTGATGGTTATTTCTAACTGTAAGTCAATGCTGGATTTTATGGGACACCCTGTCCAATTTCAATTACTCACCGGCCCTCCTACCCGATGTCTCCCGTGTCGGGGCTGGTATCTCGTGTCTGTGTGTTTACAGTTTATTGTGTAGATTTTCCTCCTCTCCTGCATTATTTGTGAAAAAGCAAGGGCAGATAATTTCAGCAATGATTAACCGCAGAATAGAGTTACCCCCCTGACGGTAACTGATCGGTGTCGCGTGCGAGCTGTTTGTGCCTGTTGGAGTTGTTGTGTTTGTGCTTTGTTCATCTGGCTTTGGCATGCAGTTGTTTGATTGCAGATGTATCTCCATGCGTGTTTATGTAAGAGTGCATGTGCTCGCCCATCCATAACTGTGATGTTGTAATGTGTAAACTCGACAAATCATTCATTCAGTAGCATGTCCTTTGCAGAACATCGCTCCCATAACAACCGTCCGGAAAGCTTCTCGGTCACAAGCAAGATGTCCCGTGTCCGATACATCCATCTGGAGATCATCTGCGCCATCTTCTCTTTGGCCTTCCCCTTCCTCTCTTCACAGGCATATACCCCTCCATGATTGTTTTCTCTAAACTTTCGTGACGTTTTAAATGACCAACATATTTACTGGCGTATATTATATACGGGTACATGGCAATATTCTTAACCCATTCACTGCCGAAGGATACCATATCGCCAAATATAACCTCTCATTTGAACAGACGGACAATATATCGCCATACTAGGTCATCGTGTTATTTGTTTTGTTTCATGATATGTTCCGCAATTTAAATGAACTGAAATTTACTTTATAATACTAGTTCATTTGAATACGTGCGACGTTTGGTCCAAACCTACTTTTTGTTGTGCATTGAAACAGTGAAACAAGTGAATCGGTATAACTATCTCGGAACATAACCTCTGATGGGAGTTGCCTTGAAGAGGTTAGAACAAGAATCGCTAGGGCGAAGGTAGGATTTGGCACGATGAAAACATAATGACCTATAAAACGTGTCAGTTGCAACGAGAAAAAGAATGTTGAAGTGCTACATTTTAGTCTTGATCTTTGTATGGATGTTAAAAGTGGTCAATGAACAGACAAGCTGAAAAACTTATGATGGCAGTGGAAATATAGTTTCTGGAGGAATATGCAAAGAATACCATGGAAAGTCAGAAAAACTAATCAGCAAGTTCTACAAGAAGCAAATGAAAACCGTAAACTGATTACAGTAATTATACTTAGACAGACAGAATGTTTTGGTCACGTTATGAGAAGAAATAAACTAGAGAACTTGGTGACAACTGACAAGACTGAAAGGGAAAGTACAAGAGGAAAGCAGAGAAGTAAATATCTGGATGGCTTGGCCACATGGCATGGTCGAGACAAAAGCACGAAGCTGATCCACGACCTTGGTGATCGTGTGAACGGCGAAACATGAATGCCCGTGCTTATTGACATGGGACATGTTGATGATGATGAACTGGCGTAGGCGTTCATGTCTCTTCACAGATTTCGGTCCTTGGAGCTCTGCATCAGCTCTGCTGATGATATCTCTCCATGCCACCGTCTCAGTCCATCCAGCATGATTTCTCTTGATCTACCTCTGCCTCGTTCCACACTATTTTTTTTTACATT
Source organism: Cepaea hortensis (assembly GCA_963921405.1). NCBI lineage: Eukaryota > Metazoa > Mollusca > Gastropoda > Stylommatophora > Helicidae > Cepaea > Cepaea hortensis. Next base: position 436,124,286 of record OY992876.1, read on the forward strand.
TGTCACAATATTTTCTAATTCCTCCCTTCTAATAATGTGACAATCTTCTAGTTTAATTACCCTCTTCTATGCAATCGTTGTTAATTACTCTGATACCCTATTCACCACTATGACCCAATGACACATCTGTTCGCAACATACATCCAAGAAATCACATCTCCCTTGCTTCCAAGCATTCCCTATTCGGTCTGTTCCTAATCAGTCTCTTCAGCTCCTAATCTGTCCCTCCCTTATACGTTAGTTCCTAATCTGCATCTTCTGTTCCTAATATGTCCGTTCCTCCTTATTGATTCCTAATCCTAATCTGTCTCACCTGTTCCTAATCTGTCTGTTCCTATTCCTAATCTGTCTGTTCCTAATCTGTCTCACAGTTTCTTAATATGTTTCACCTGTTCCTAATCTGTCTGTTCCTGTTCGTAATCTGTCTATTACTAATCTGTCTGTTCCTAATCTGTCTCACAGGCTCCTAGTCTGTTTAACCTGTTCCTAATCTGGCTCACCTGTTCCTATTCTGTCTCATCTGTTCCTAATCAGTCTTGTCTATTCCTAATTCGTCTGTTCCTAATCTGTCCGCTCCTAATATACCGGTTATGTTCCTAATATGTCCGTTCCCAACATATCTCTTATGTTCCTAATCTGTCTCTTCTGTTCCTAATCTGTTTCATCTGTTCCTAGTGTGTTTTTATTTATTTTGCGCTCGCTTGCTGGACTGAATTTTGCGTGTGAATTAGCTTTCCCTATTAACAGTGTCCCTCGCCATCAGACGAACCCACTCCGACTTCAGAGGTACTTGTAATTTACGTCCCCAAGTCAAGGACGAGTATCGTTTTTCATTTGTTCCTAATCTGTCTCTTCTGCTCATAATCTGTCTTATCTATTACTAATCTGTCCGTTCATGTTTCTAATATGCCCGTTCCTGGTCCTAATCTGTCCGTTCCTGTTCCTAGTCTGTCTAATCTATTCTTAATCTGTCTCTTTTGTTCCTGATCTGTCCGTTCCTATTCCTAATCTGTTTCATCTGTTCCTAATCTGTTTCATCTGTTCCTAATCTGTTTCATCTGTTCCTAATCTGTCCGTCCCTGTTCCTAATTGTCTCTTCTGTTCTTAATCTCACCGTTACTTTTCTTAATCTGTCTCTTTTGTTCCTAATATGGCTGTTCCTATTCATAATTTATCTCATCTGTTTCTAATCCGTCTCTTCTGTTCCTAATTTGTCTTATCTATTCCTTATCTGTGTCTTCTGTTAGTAATCTGTTTGTTCCTATTCCTAATCTGTGTCTTGTGTTCCTAATCTGTCCATTCCTATTCCTAATCTGTCTCTTCTGTTCCTAATCTATCTCATCTGTTGATAATCTGACTTATTGTATCCTAATATGAATGTTCCTGTTCCTAATCTCTCGCCTCTGTTCCTAATATGTCTCATCTGTTACTAACCTGTCTCATCTGTTTCTAATCTGTCACATCTGTTCCTAATCTGTCAGTTCCTGTTCCTAATCTGTCGCCTCTGTTCCTAATCTCTCTTATATATTCCTAATCTGTCTCTTCTGTTTCTAATCTGATCGTTCTTGTTCCTAATATGAATCATCTGTTCTTAATTTTTTCTCCTCTCTTCCTAATTCGTTCATTACTAATCTGCCTGTTCCCAGTCTATCATTTCTGTTCCTAATCTATCTGTTCCTAATCTCCTTTTTCTGTTCCTATTCTGCCCGTTCCTAATCTGCCCGTTCCTAATCTTTCCGTTCCCAATACTTCTGTTCTGCTCGTAATCTGTCAGTTCTTAGTCTATCTGTTCTGTTTCTAATCTGTCCGTTCCTAGTCTGTCTCATCTGTTTCGAATCCGTTTCATCTGTTTCTAATCTGTCTCTTCTGTTCCTAAGCTGTCTCTTCTATTCCTAATCTGTCTCTTCTGTTCCTAATCTGCCATTCCTGTTCCTAAAATGTCTAATCTATTCCTAATATGTCTCTTCTGTTCCTAATATGTCCGTTCCCGATCTATGCTTTCGTTCTTAACCTGTCCATTCCTAATCATTTCGTTCCTAATCTGTTCTGTCTGTTCCTAATCGTTCTGTTCCTAATCTATCCGTTCCTAGTCTGTCCGTTCCTAATCTATCCGTTCCTAGTCTGTGTCATCTGTTCCGAATCTGTTTCACCTGTACCTAATCTGTCTCTGATATTCCCAATTTGTCTCATGTATTTCTAATCTGCCCGTTCCTGTTCATAATATGTCTCATCTATTCCAATTACGTCTATTATGTTCATAATCCGCCAGTTTCTAATCTGTCCGCTTCGAAAATGTCCATTTCTAATCTCTTCGTTCCTATTATGTCCGTTCCCAATCTATCTGTTCGTTCCTAACCTGTCCGATCCTAACCTGTCCGATCCTAACCTGCCCAATCCTAATCTTATCTTTCCCGCTGGTGCCAAAATGAAAACCCGACCCCATCTTAGTAGTCTAGTTGTGTTGATCCATTTCCTTTAGACATTGCGCGTGTACGATTTATAAACTTGCCTTCAACTCTACATCTTTGTCTTAATAGACCGACCACACCTAGCGCCTCCTTGCAGATCACAGTGTGAGAACCACTGGGTAACGCATTTGAAATCTCGGACCACTAGTCATTTACAAAAAAAATTCCTGACAGGTTTGATAGACACGTGTATCGTAGAAATCTCAGAATCGATCCTAATTTCACGGCCAATTTGAGGAAGATGTAGCAGGTATTGAATACAATCTTTGATCAGGGACTCGATATTCACTGGATCGATTCTGGGGGGAACAAGGTTTGAACAAATACATCCAGTAAAGCGAAACAAAATAACAGGTAGGCACACACACGCACACACAAGCACCCATAAACTAACATACACACCCACGCACACTCCGACACTGGCGCACCGGCATTCACACATAGAACAAATCATCTTTCAAATCTCATATTTGTTCTACGAAACGGCCCGCCATTAGTATGGGCATCAGAGGTAACAAATCATACACGTGATCATCATTATTATTAAGTGTCTGGTCGGCTGGCGTGGGCGATCACACTTTTCCAAATCTTGCGATCTCCAACGTTGTGTATCAATTCGTGTGCTGACACCTTTCCTTGACATGATACAAGATTGTAAATTTTGTCACGTTGCCTTCTCTATCTCTCTTTCCGCAAATCTTTCCAGTTGTCACAGCAGTTTCAGTTTTTGTCTTCTCGCGATTTGACCAGAAAAGGTGACGACCTCTTTCTGATGTTTGCGATAAGGTGTCTTTGTCTTAACCTCCCCTAAAAACGTCCAGATTGCTCATGTTGGCTGTTCAAGAAATGTTCAGCATTTTTCTATAAAATAATATCCCTAAACCATATATGGCTGTCTTGCTTGCTTACTAATTGTCCATGATTCGCTGCCATATGCTAGAACGGTTTCTATGTAACATATAAGAATTCTTTTTCCTACCTCCAATGATAAGGATTTATTGCTTAAGTGGACTTTGTGATATAAAATGTAGTTTATCTTGTCATATTCTGTTCTTTTTCTCTGAGATGCATCTTCCATCTGCTGCTGTTAAAGTACCCAAATACTTAAATACATTGACTTGTTTCAGACAGGTCCATGCACTATGATTCTGTACTTAGGTATACACTTGTCTTTGTAAAAACCTCTGCTCCTATGTGTGTGTGTGTGTGTGTGTCTGTGTGGGTGTGTCTGTGTGTCTGTGTGTGTGTCTGTGGGTGTGTGTGTGTGTCTGTGTGTATGTGGGTGTGTGTGTGGGTGTGTGTGCGGGTGTGTGGGTGTGTGTGTCTGTGTGGGTGTGTGTGAGTGTGTGTGGGTATGTGTGTGTGGGTGTGTGTGGGTATGTGTGTGTGTGGGTGTTTGTGTGGGTGTATCTGTGAGCGTGTGTGTGGGTGTGTGTATGTGGGTGTGAGTGGGTGTGTGTGTGGGTGGGTATGAGTGGGTGTGTGGGTGTGTCAGTGTGTGTGTGGGTGTGTGTGTTCTTGTTGATTTGTTTTGTTATTCAGACTAAGTTCTTTGTTTTAGATTTCTCTTACAGACACACGTACATAGATATGCAAACAAACTGCGATGCATAGACAATAAAATATACATGGATCCTGACTTATACAGGCAGACAATCAATTCGACTAACAGAAAATGGATACATGAAACAGATAAGTAGAAGGACATAATGATTTTTTTTAAAAACCAGACAGACAGACAGACAGACAGACAGACAGACAGACAGACGGACGGACGGACATACGGACAGATATACGGACGGACAGACAAACGGACGGACGGACAGACAGACAGACAGACAGATAGACGGACGGACAGATATACGGACGGACAGACAAACGGACTGACGGACAGACAGACAGACAGACAGACAGACAGACAGACAGACAGAACGAAAATCTTTATTTTCAAAGGGTTAAGAATTGGGCACGCAGGCCCGTCTGACATTCTGCCCTTCTTATCTATTTCAGACAGACAGACAGACAGACAGACAGACAGACAGACAGACAGACAGGCAGGCAGGCAGGCAGGCAGGCAGGTAGGCAGGCAGGCAGACAGACAGACAAATCATCAGGGAATTGAGAGTGTGCTGATACATAGAGCGACCAGAGATTCTTGCCAACAATCAGTACTGCGAACAAAGGCCAGACGGGCACTTAACCAAACTGCATCTGGTAGCATTTGTATACTCACGACTCCACAGGTCCCCGATCACGTCTCCCTTATCATGCAACAATATACAGCCCAGCGGTGCTGATCCAACCAATCAGAGTTCATTGAGAAATAAATTCATCGGAGGTGACCGTTCCCGCCTCAATCTCTGAAGGTAGCAGGATCCAACCCCAGCATACCTCTGGCGAACTTAACAATACCAATTGGTATATATTGGTATCAGACACCCCCAATCTCTTGGGTAGTGAATTGGGATACCTAGCCTCCTCAGATCAGGACCACAAATGGGATGTACAGTGTGGAAGTTATAAACAGTAAAATACCCTCTTACACGCCGTAAAGGACATGGGACATATGTTGCTAGACACGTGTGTTTATAGACCAATCAGCGCGCGGTCAGAGATGTGGTCAGTAACGCCAAGATCGCCTTTACTTCCCCAGATATTTCCTGTTGTCCATGTTAGGCTGACTCCACCTGGTAGCCAAAATTAAAAAAAAAAAATCGAGTCTGCAAAGTTATGTACGTCATGGGAGGTTATGTACGTCTTGGGAGGTTATGTACGTCATGAGAGGTTAGGATGTCATGGTAGGTTATGTACGTCATGGGAGGTTATGGACGACATGAGAGGTTAGGTCGCTATGGGGGATTATGTACGTCATGGGAGACTATGCACGTCATGGGAAGTTATGCGCATTTATGCCCGTTAAAAATCTGACAACAGTGCGAAATCGCAAAGAGTTTGTCATTAAGAATAAAACGTTTCCATTGGGTAGATAGAGCAAGTTAATATCAGTAGCATTACATGACAGATCAGAAGAAGAGATCGAATATATATGCAGTAAGGCAAACCATCTCATTGGACAAATGGAAATCACTACCAAAGAACAAACACGTATCAATGATTACTAAAGACAGCACTCTACAACACAATCGTCATACCAACTCTATGCTACTAATGCCAATCCCGGACAATGTCAGGAGAAGAGAACAGAAACATTACAACAACGGAAATAAGATTCCCTAGAAGAATATTCAACGTATCAAGAATTGAGAAAATCAGAAATGAAGGAATCAGGGCTAAAGTTGGAGTTATAGCAGCGATAGATTTCATTAGAAAACATCAAGCTAAATGGTTCGGCCATGTAACTAACTTACCAACTAATAGTATACCACAATAAGCAATGATGTACAGACCAAATGAAACCAGAAGAAGAGGCCGACCATGTACATGATGGGCAGAGGGAGTAGCAGAGTGCTTCGGAATCTCGATACATAAAGCCCATTAACGGGCACTCTCCCATTGTTTATGCTTCACCTTGACACCGCAAGGAACAAGAGGCATAAGATGAGATGACGATGATGAATATCAGTGGAATCTGTCTAGCGGAAATAAAATAGCATCAACATCATGCGCTATAGCGATGTGACTTTATCACTCCATTTCCGGATGAAGTTTTCTCGAAGACTCCTAGGGGGTCGTCGCTGGAGCTACGGAGTTCATGCTCTGTGCCACACTGTCCGCATGGTCTGCGGAGAAATACCGAGCCATATGGGTTCAAACCCGGTGCATTAAAGCCTGCTATACATTTCCTGCGGGAATACCCACAGTACAGTGCGATTAGAAACATATATGGCCCAACGTATCAGTACGTCGCAATAAATCACTGTAATTTTTTATTGTTTGTGACTTAGTAGGCAAGGTTACCTTAAGTAATTTTGCCGGTCTCCCTGGTCTAGGAGATACACGACTTTCTCCGTAATCCCGTATACTCTCGTGATTAACGTGACGTGCGCGGGAATCGGTAGCGGTTCTCTCCGCGTCGGTAACTTACGGTGTATGTGAGCCTGTCGCTCAGAAAGGAATGATAAACTACTGAGCGTAATCTTGCCAAGAAATCAACAATCAGCTGAAAGATGCTGATGTTGACAGCAATGACCTGTAAATGATATGCGAAAAAAAAATGGCATTGCCTTATATAAACTGCCGACGCTCATACTATTGTTAAACATTAACACAAAGTGGCCTGCTTCCAAATCATCTGCAGATTATTTCGAACATGGTATGCGATATCACAAGTCCCATTCGTTGCCCCTTAGCCTTAGACGACGCAGGAGGACTGTACGAGAATTTGCCTGGGGTATCAACAATTCAATTGCAGGTTATGAAAGAATGACAAGTCATCAAATCACAAATACATTCAATGTTGGAAACGCCACGAATGAATGGATGGATTAAAGTTAAATGAATCAATAAATTATAAACGATTTCGGGTTAGATTGTTAAATCTTGTTCTATCATGTTATTTCATGTTTTTCATGTAATGTCATGTTATATATTGTTATATCATTTTATGAAGCGTTCAAGAATGTTTATCCTCATTCACGTTCATGTTTTTGCAAAAGTGTATGTTGCATCGTTATGAAAATGTTCCTGCAGTCTTATATTTACTCCCACCCAAGGAATACAGTATTGCTATCCACAACACAGAATGGTATACACAATCTAATAGCCTCAACCCAACTGAATAGTGAAAATCACAACTTATATCTTAACATAGCAAAAATAAAGATAATGCATACAGATAAAACTACTATGGAAAAAGAAATGTATGTTAATGACGAATAATTGGAGGTGGTGGACAATTTTGAATATCTTGCGTCATTGATTACCAACAACGGTGACACAAAGAAAAAAATTACGGGTAACCTCTGAACGCTTCCGCTCCACTGGCACCTTGGAATTTGACAGACGCTAGTTTGTAAAATAGAGTTAAACCTCTCCATAACACAAAGCCTGGGTTAAATTTAAAGACCATGTATTGCCCATTCAGCATGATCTCTCTCTCTCTCTCTCTCTCTCTCTCTCTCTCTCTCTCTCTCTCTCTCTCTCTCTCTCTCTCTCTCTCTCTCTCTCTCTCTCTATCTCGGCCTGCCTAGTTTACTCCACAGGAAAGGTAACACCAATACGCCTGAAACAAGTCCAGCTGCAGAATTTGACGGATCAGCAGAGCAATACTCTAACTGTTCGCCTGTCGGAGCTTCCATCCTAGACCAGTTACCGACTAAGGCTTAGGGCCTGATCTGCCCTGCCTTGAATTTAGTCATTAGGTTGCATTTCCTCGCACCAGGATAAGGCTTGTATCTTCCAAATTGCGCTCTTCCGCCCAAAGCCGTTGGCATAATCTGGGGTGTCGTTTTTGGTGAGCACCACCCAACATTCGGCGCTAAAATAAAGCAGGTTGTACCGTCTACTGTCATACGGTAGCTTAGTCACATCTAACTGAGACCTGACTTTACACACACGCACACACACACACAAACACACACAAACACATACATAGTGTGTGTGTGTGTATGTATGTGTGTGTGTGTGTACATTTGATTTTTACATCATACAGTATTCACATTCATCTCATAACCTCTTATCACTCGTCTTGTGCTTACAGGCAGACCAATAAACACGCTGGACTGGACAACAAGGACACCCAATGACATCTCTCCATCAAGCAATGGCCGTCTTTGCGTGTGCTAGACTTCTTTTCCGCCGTGTCTATGGGCGAAAGAAAGAGCAATCTCAACAGGCACCTCACTTCTGAGCTCAAATCATATTCAATTGTTCCATATTTTGAACTCTGATATAAAATAAAGTACATCGGAGAATTATACAAGCTTGAATTCTCAAAGTGAACAAAACGTAAAGACAAAGAATTAAGTACAATCGAGTACTTTAACAAGTTGGGAATAATTCTCAAAGTGAACAAAAAGTAGAGACAAAGAACTAAGTACAATCGAGTACTTTAACAAGTTGGGAATTCCCTATAACATTTGCGCAACTGTTTCAATCGTTGAATAACACAATAGACATAAAAGAAGAATCAATAGGGGTTAACAAACTGAGTGGACTTGAAACAGAGTTGGGTCGTGAGAGATTCTATCAACAAAAGGTTCATCTAATGTTTGATGTCTCGTGTTAAAACACGGTTTAACATTGTTGCTAGGGAAATCAATGGCTGTTTGGTAAGTGTTGATTCTGACAGCGCCTGACTACTGCAGCGGCGGAGACAAGGAGGGCTCGAGTGCTCAGGCGGAACAAGTCGCTTATCGCACACGATACCATCCATGATAATACCTGCTAGATCATGGAAATGAATAGAAAGTGACAGTCTCAGGGAAAACAGGTGGATTGTACACGTGAAATCGAATAGTGTCTGTGATCTACCAGACAGTCAGGTATAGTAAAGTATTTTCTAAATATTATACGTTTTTAAAGTTTATAAAAAAAAGTGTCGTTTGTTTGGTTAGTTGATTGTTTGGTTAGTCAGTTGTTTGGTTAATCGGCTGTTTAGTTAGTCGGTTGCTTGGTTAGTCTTTATTTGCTTAGTCGGTTGTTTATTTAATCGGTTGTTCGGTTAGTCGGTTATTTGGTTAGTCAGTTGTTTGGTTAGTCGATTGTTTGGTTAGTCGGTTGTTTGGTTAGTCGTTTGTTTGTTTATTCGGTTCTTTGATTAGTAGCTTCTTTGGTAGATTGAGTGGTGCATGGTGTGGTTGGTTCAATGGCAGGTAGGTTGACTGGTTTGCAGGTTGAATTCTTCGTAAATTGGTTTGTCGGTAGGCTGATTTGTCGGTTGACTGGTAGATAGGCTGGTCGATTTGTTGCTTAGTTGTTTGGTAATCTGGTTAGTTAATTCGTACTTTGGTTTATTGGTATGTTAATGCATTGGTAGGTTGATTTGTTGGTTAGCAGATAGATAGATTTATTTGCGTTGTTGTTTTGTTGTGTGATAGGCTGATTATTTGGTTGGTAGGCTGATTATTCTTTTGAGGGGTTGATTGGTTGTCTGGATGGATGATTGGCTTGTTTGTTGGCTGATTGATTGGTTAGTTGGCTAGTATGTTGGTATGTTGATCTGTTTATTTCTTGGTTGGTTAGTAGATTGGTCTGTTGGTTGTTAGGCAGGTGGAGAGGGTGGTTGTTTGGTATATTGGTTGTTAGGCTGGTTTTGTTTTCTGGTTGGTAGATATGATGAATTGTCAGAATTGTCCTGCGCAGACTTCAAGTCCTTCCTGGGAGATCAAGTCTACCCCGAAACACAGTGCGGCTTCCGTCAGAACCGGTCTACCATTGATATGATATTCTCATTGCGACAGATGCAAGAAAAATGCCGGGAACATAATCAGCCACTGTTTATTGCCTTCATCGACCTCACAAAGGCATTCGATTTGGTCAGTCGTGAGGGTCTGTTCAAAGCACTAAAGAAGATTGGCTGTCCACCAACTCTTCTGTCCATTGTGGAATGGTTCCACACAGGCATGAAGGGTATAATCAAGTTTGATGGCTCAACTTCAGAAGAGTTTGAAATCAAGAGTGGAGTTAAGCAAGGTTGTGTACTAACCCCCACCCTCTATGGGATATACTTTTCACTTCTACTGAAATATGCCTTTCGTGATCAGGATGACGGTATATACATTCACTCACGCTCAGATGGTGGCCTCTATAATGCTCAGAGATTGAAGGCCAAGACCAAAATTAGCAGGGTACTAATCAGAGAGTTGCTTTTTGCGGATGATGCTGCGATTACGACCCACTCTGAGGAAGAATTACAACATCTACTATCTGCATTCTCCAATGCTTGTTCTGAATTTGGTTTAACAATTAACAAAAAGAAGACACAGATTATGTCACAAGGTGCACATGGTGTACCATCAATCTTTATTGACGACGCCGAACTGGAGATAGTAGACCATTTTACATATCTTGAATTAGAGGTAAATAGCAAATTATCCCTCGATCAGGAAATCAACATCAGGATTGGCAAGGCAACAACAACAATGAACATGTTAGCAAAAAGAGTCTGGGAGAACAGGAAGCTTACTGCCAAAACAAAAGTCCTCGTCTACCAAGCCTGTGTCCTTAGTACTCTTCTTTATGGCAGTGAAACCCGGACAACTTACTCACGCCAAGAGAAACGTTTAAACAGCTTTCATATGCGGTGTCTGCGAAGAATACTTGGTATTAAGTGGCAAGACAAAATCACAAATACTGAAGTATTGGAAAGATCAGGTTGTGTGACGGTGTATTCCATGCTCAGTCTTCGTAGACTTAGATGGATAGGACACGTTAGGAGGATGGATGATGGTAGAATACCAAAGGATATCTTTTTTGGTGAATTACAGACGGGTAGGAGATCTCAGGGTCGGCCTCTACTACGATACAAAGATGTGTGTAAGCGGGACATGATTGATACAGGCATTGATAATGCACAATGGGAGCATGTCGCCGCTGAACGTGTTGCATGGAGGGCAACTATCAGAAATGGAATAAAGACAAAGGAGAAAATGATTGCTGATAAAGCACACATAGAGCGTGAGAGACGTAAGATGGTGCAAAATGGTGGAAATGACCATGTTTTCACATGCTCCTACTGTGGGCAAACATTTGAAGCAAGAATTGGCCTTACCAGCCACACTCGCCACCGCCATGGATCGTAGTTATTGCCATATGACAGTTATTAAGCCTTTTTGAAGCACAATGTACCAAACTATCGTCTGTCAAGACGGAAAGGTGCCAATGTAAAGATATGATGATTGGTATATTTGTTGGATGGTAGATAGTTAGGGTGGTAGATAGGTTGGTAGCTAGGTTGGTTGGTAAATAGGTTGGTTGGTAGATTGGTTGGTTGGTAGGTAGGTTGGTGGGTAGATAGTTTGGGTGATAGAACAACAACAACAACAGCAACAACAACAAAACTTTATTTTGAAAGGGTTAAGAATTGTGCACGCAGGCCCGTCTAACATTCTGCCCACTTATCACTCTCTTTCATACATTATACCATTCACACATCATTCAAGGCTAATTGTTAAACAGCAACAATATAAAAGCTATGCATTATAAAGGCATGTGGAAAATGAAAAATCAATACTACACGACTCAGTAATAGTAATAACTGGTGTGACACTTGTTATTAGGTATGTGGAAGAGAGAGGTTCTTAGCTAGATTGGTTGGTAAATAGGTTGGTTGGTAGATTGGTTTGTTAGTAGATAGGTTAGTTGGTAGATAAGTTGGTTGGTAGATAGGTTAGTTGGTAGATAGGTTAGTTGGTAGATATGTTAGTTGGTAGATAGTTTGGGTGGTAGATAGGTTGGTTGGTAGATAAGTTAGTTGGTAGATAAGTTGGTTGGTACATAGGTTAGTTGGTAGATAAGTTGGTTGGTAGATAAGTTGGTTGGTAGATAAGTTAGTGGGTAGATAGTTTGGGTGGTAGATAAGTTGGTTGGTAGATAAGTTGGTTGGTAGATACGTTGGTTGGTAGATAAGTTAGTGGGTAGATAGTTTGGGCGGTAGATAGGTTGGTTGGTAGATAAGTTGGTTGGTAGATAAGTTGGGTGTTAGATAAGTTAGTGGGTAGATAGTTTGGGAGGTAGATAGGTTGGTAGCTAGGATGGTTGGTAAATAGGTTGGTTGGTAGATTGCTTGATTTGTAGATAGGTTTGTTAGTAGATAAGTTGGTTGGTAGATAAGTTGGTTGGTAGATAAGTTGGTTGGTAGATAAGTTGGTTGGTAGATAGGTTTGTTAGTAGATAAGTTGTTTGGTAGATAAGTTAGTTGGTAGATAGGTTTGTTAGTAGATAAGTTAGTTGGTAGATAAGTTGGTTGGTAGATAAGTTGGTTGGTAGATAAGTTAGTGGGTAGATAGCTTGGCTGGTATATAAGTTGGTTGGTAGATAAGTTGGTTGGTAGATAAGTTGGTTGGTAGATAAGTTGGTTGGTAGATAAGTTGGTTGGTAGATAAGTTGGTTGGTAGATAAGTTGGTTGGTAGATAAGTTAGTGGGTAGATAATTTGGGTGGTAGATAAGTTGGTTGGTAGATAAGTTGGTTGGTAGATAAGTTGGTTGGTAGATAAGTTGGTTGGTAGATAAGTTGGTTGGTAGATAAGTTGGTTGGTAGATACGTTGGTTGGTAGATAAGTTGGTTGGTAGATAAGTTGGTTGGTAGATAAGTTAGTGGGTAGATAGTTTGGGTGGTAGATAAGTTGGGTGGTAGATAGGTTTGTTAGTAGATAAGTTGGTTGGTAGATAAGTTGGTTGATAGATAAATTGGTTGGTAGATAAGTTGGTTGGTAGATAGGTTTGTTAGTAGATAAGTTGGTTGGTAGATAAGTTGGTTGGTAGATAGGTTTGTTAGTCGATAAGTTGGTTGGTAGATAAGTTGGTTGGTAGATAAGTTGTTTGGTAGATAAGTTAGTGGGTAGATAGTTTGACATGTCAGGAACAGAACTGCGAAATGTTCTCCACTTTCATTGACCTTACCAAGGCTTTTGATACAGTCAGCAGAGAAGGACTGTGGAAGATTATGGCAAAATATGGCTGTCCACGAAAGTTAGTCCAAATAGTGCTGCTATTTCATGATGGCATGCAGGCAAGAGTACAGGAAAATGGTGAACTGTCTGAACCCTTTCCTGTCACCAATGGAGTGAAGCAAGGATGTGTCCTGGCACCAACACTGTTCAGCCTAATGTTTTCAGCCATGTTGATGAATGCCTTCGAGAACGATGACATTGGAATAGACATCAACTACCGTATGGATGGAAAATTATTAAATCTCAGAAGGCTAAAAGCTAAAACCAAAATTAACAGCGACACCGTCAGAGAGCTCCTGTTTGCTGGTGATTGCGCTCTATACGCCAACTCAGAGGCGGACATGCAACATAATGTTTCAGCTTTCTCACATGCCTGTGCCAACTTTGGGCTCAATATCAACTTGGAGAAGACTGTAGTTATGTACCAGCCAGCTCCAGGGAATAATCACACTGTGCCGAATATCAAAGTGAATGATCATAGACTAAGTGTTGTGGACAAATTCACCTATCTTGGCAGCACTGTGTCACAAGCTGCCACAATTGATGACGAAGTGAAGGCAAGAATCTCCAAGGCCAGTGCGGCCTTTGGCAGACTGTATAAGAATGTATGGGACAGAACTGGAATAAGCCTGCAAACAAAGCTAAAACTCTACAAAGCAGTTGTATTATCCACACTGCTATATGCTTGTGAAACCTGGACTGTTTATCAGCGACATGCTAGGAAATTAAACCACTTCCACACAGTCTGCCTAAGGAAGCTACTGAAGACTAAATGGCAAGACAAGATTCCAGACACTGAAGTCCTAGAAAGAGCATCCATGCCCAGTATCCACACTATACTGATGAAGAATCAGATTCGTTGGGCTGGTCACTTGACTCGCATGCCAGATCACAGGCTCCCTAAACGAATTTTTTTATAGCGAACTGCGTTGTGGTAAACGCTGCCAAGGTGGCCAGAGGAAACGCTTTAAAGACACTCTGAAAATCTCACTGAATGCTTTTGGAATTCATCATGACACCTGGGAGGCTGCAGCCAGAGACCGAAATTCGTGGCGTGCATCATTACGCAAAGGTGCAGTCATATGCGAGGCAACCAGGACTGCAAGAGCTGTGAAGAAAAGGCAGGACAGAAAAACCACTGCAGGAAATCCTCCTCCAGAGACGTCAAGCATTCTTTGCCCACAATGTCAAAGAACATTTCGAGCCAAAATAGGCCTTATCAGCCATCTTAGAACACACGGCTCCATACCTTCAACCCCACTGGATGAAATGAATGGTCATCATCATTCTTGATGGACAAACAACAACACAAACAGATAGTTTGGGTGGTAGATAGGTTGGTAGCTAGGTTGGTTGGTAAATAGGTTGGTTGGTAAATAGGCTGGTTGGTAGATAAGTTAGTGGGTAGATAGTTTGGGTGGTAGCTAGGTTGGTTGGTAAATAGGTTGGTTGGTAAATAGGTTGGTTGGTAAATAGGTTGGTTGGTAAATAGGTTGGTTGGTAAATAGGTAGGTTGGTAAATAGGTTGGTTGGTAGATAGGTTGGTTGGTAAATAGGTTGGTTCGTAGATAGGTTGGTTGGTAGATATGTTGGTTAATAGATAGATTGATTGGTAGATAGGTTGATTGGTAGATAGATTGATTGGTAGATAGATTGATTGGTAGATCGGTTGATTGGTAGATAGGTTGGTAGGTAGATAGGTTGATCTGTTGGTTGGGTGGTTGGTTGGTAGATAGTTTGATTGGTAGATAGGTTGGTTGGTAGATAGATTGATTGGTAGATATGTTGGTTGGTAAATAGGTTGGTTGGTAAATAGGCAGGTTGGTAGATAAGTTAGTGGGTAGATAGTTTGGGTGGTAGCTAGGTTGGTTGGTAAATAGGTTGGTTGGTAAATAGGTTGGTTGGTAAATAGGTTGGTTGGTAAATAGGTTGGTTGGTAAATAGGTAGGTTGGTAAATAGGTTGGTTGGTAGATAGGTTGGTTGGTAAATAGGTTGGTTCGTAGATAGGTTGGTTGGTAGATATGTTGGTTAATAGATAGATTGATTGGTAGATAGGTTGATTGGTAGATAGATTGATTGGTAGATAGATTGATTGGTAGATCGGTTGATTGGTAGATAGGTTGGTAGGTAGATAGGTTGATCTGTTGGTTGGGTGGTTGGTTGGTAGATAGTTTGATTGGAATGTAGATATGTTGGTTGTTAGTTAGGTTGGTTATTTGGTAGATTGTGTGGTTGGGCGGTATATATGTTTGGTGGTAGATATGTTGGGTGGTAGATATGTTGGTTGGTAGATAGATTGGTTTGGTGGTTTGTTGATTCATTCCTTGCTTGAAACACCCTCTGGAAAGCAGAATGTTAATCCTGAAGTCCGATGTATTGACGCTCATATTATAATTTTTTTTAATTTTTTTTTTTGGCATATCCTTTACAGGACATCGCTGTCAACACCATCATCTTTCAGCTGTATGTTGATTTCTTGGCAAGATTACGCTCAGTAGTTTGCCATTCATATTATAATACAATAGATATATGGCCTCTACAATTAAGCCAGGCTATGTGCTATTTTTGAAGAACAATGTAACACACAAGACGGCAAGGTGCCAGTAGTAGTAGTAGTAGTAGTAGTAGTAGTAGTAGTAGTAGTAGTAGTAGTAGTAGTAGTAGTAGTAGTAGTAGTAGTAGTAGTCTTAGTAGTAGTAGTAGTAACAGCAGCAGCAGCAGCCGTAGTAGTATTAGTAGCAGCAGCAGCAGCAGCAGCAGCAGCAGTAGTAGTAGTAGTAGTAGTAGTAGTAGTAGTAGTAGTAGTAGTAGTAGTAGTAGTAGTAGTAGTAGTAGTAGTAGTGGTGGCGGTAGTGGTAGTGATAGTGGTAGTTGTAATAGTAGTAGTAGTAAGTAGTAGTAGTAGTAGTAGTAGTAGTAGTAGCAGCAGCAGCAGCAGCAGCAGCAGTAGTAGTAGTAGTAGTAGTAGTAGTAGTAGTAGTAGTAGTAGTAGTAGTAGTAGTAGTAGTAGTAGTAGTAGTAGCAGTAGTATATACATATACATATGTATATATTCCAATTCCATTCCAATTCCAATTTTCAAAACAAACATTCCAAATTCGGCCTCGTTCAACCTGCTTCCTCAGCGGTTATTGTTGAGGTCCGTGGTTTTTGTGGGTTCATTCACCCTAATTCATACATTTACATATGAAGAAAAATAAACATTGTGAAATGAATGTTGTAAACATAAACAAGGAAAATTACCATGTTATGAGGCCCATCTCCCACCTACCCATACATCACCCCACCCACACACAACCCCACCTACCCACACACACGCACACCAAGGGACACATACATACCCCACCAACCGACCCATCCCCCACCCACACACACTCCCCTCACCTGTTCCCCCAACCAAAACACACTCGCCACACACAAATATTCCCCCATTAACCCACATATCCCACGCCCACCCACATACACATCCTAACCCACACATCCTCTCCCCATCCACACCTCAAACCACCCATCCCCCAGCCACGTCTCCATTGACCACATATTTCCCACGCACGCACACAATCCCCCACCAACCCACACATCGCACATCCACTCACACATCCCCAAACCATACACACACATCCCCACCAACTGGCATCTCCCTACCCCCCCCCCCCACACACATCTCCCTAACCACCCATACATCCCCAATCCACTCACACACACACACCCCACCACCCAAACATACATCCTCCACCTACCCATACATGCCTTAACATAATCCCCCACTACACAATCCCCCACCAGCACATCACATACATCCCCTACCACGCAATATTCCCAACCCACGCACCACACACACACATATCCCTCACCAAAACATCCCACACCCACATACCACCACACATCCCCACCTACACACCACACACATATCCCCCACCCACATACCACACAATATTCCCACCCACACCCACACAGATACCCTTACCCATCCACTCCACATACCCCCACCCACACACCACAAAATCCCCCATCCACACACACATACCTCACCCACACAATATCCCTAACCAACACACCACACACCTCTCCCCATCCACACACGCATTCCCTACCCGTCCACCAACACACAGTCACTCACTCACACATCCTCCACTACGCACCCACACACCCCCACCCCAACCAAACATCTCTCGATCACAATACCCCTACCCACACACATCCTCCACCCACTCACGCATCCCACCCCGACACATACACATCCCTCACCCACCTACACATCCCCAAGCCACTCACACACACCCACCCACACATTCCCCATCCACGAACACATCACCCACCCACACACGCCCACATACTTCCCCCAGCCACCACACATCCCCTACTCACCCACACATATACCCCACCCATACACACATTCCCCGCACTCATCACACACATCCCCCACACCACACACTATCCCCCACTCACACACATATCCTCACCCACACTCCTCACCCACACACCATGCACACATCGCCCACCAACACACCGCACACATATCTCAAACCCACACACCATACACTTCTCCCCACCCGCCCTTGCATCCCCAATCCACCCAAAACAATCCCCTACTCACACAACCCCGCCACCCACACATACTTCCTCAAACCACCCACACATCTCCACCCACATAAACACACACATCCCACATCCGTCCCATACACATATCTTCCACCCATACACACATCCCCCACACCCATTCCCACATCCCTACTTTCACCCCCACACATCCATCCACACATCCCATCAACACTCACAAATATCACTACCCACAAAAACCTACACACCCCAACCCATCCAAACGCATACCCCCACCCACACATCCCCCACACTCACACACATCCTCCACATACACTCACACCTCCTCACATCTAGACACATACAAAATGTCTCACGTTAGCATTGAAACTAGTATGAACAAACTCCCACACTTTACTCACACACATACACTGACAATTGTCATGAGCAGTCTCATAAAAATGTTAAACATGGAGAAAAATGTGTACATAAAAAGTATGTGACGTAAACATAGTGATGCTCCCACACACACACAGAGATACACACAGGGAAGGCAGGCACACACACACACACACACACACACACACACACACACACACACACACACACACACACACACATTCACTCTCATGCTCACTCATTCTGTCTCTCATTCACACTCACTGACTCTCTCACTCAAACTACAGTAATGAACATGAGTTTATATTATGCATGATAAAATCAAATGGTATTTAACTGATAATATGACAGATGAGAATACTCAAACATATGGATTCGCGTGTTACATAACATGCGTGTTACATGACATGCATCTGCTCAGCTCTCTCTCTCTCTCTCTCTCTCTCTCTCTCTCTCTCTCTCTCTGTATTCTTTCATATACACACACTCACACGCATGCGGGCGCGCGCGCACACACACACACACACACACTAACACATCAACTCTCGCACTGTCTCACTCTCTCACACACAATCCTTCACACACACACACACACACTCACTCTCTCAATCACACTCTCTCACACATACACATAAGCATGAACGCATGCATGCACGCACGCACACACTCCCTCACTCTCACACATACACGTACGAATGCATGCACTGACATATTCCCCTACCATTTCTCGCTCAATCACTCTCTCCACACGCACGCACGTGCGCACACACACATTCACTCTCTCACTTTCTCTGACACCCACTTTCTCTCTCTCTCTCTCTCTCTCTCTCTCTCTCTCTCTCTCTCTCTCTCTCTCTCTCGCTCCCACACGCACACACATATATAGTGAACAATTATAGTTAAACAATTATAATGAACGATTATAATGAACAATTATACCATAAATGAATTATGGTGGCATATAGTCGGTATGGATTAAGTATTGAAAGAGTTTTCGGTTAAATGTGTAGGGACTCATTGGAGTTTTCAGATCTGGAGGCAGATCATTCCATAAGTGAGCACCAGAATAGGCGAAACATGTTTTGTATAGGTCCAATCTAGGCTTTGAGACATGTAACAAATTTAGGCGCTTGCTGTTCATTGCATTAGATTGAATCAGCGGCAGAAGATACTCTGGGGTATTTTGAGATATAATTTTGTTCACTAATTTGGCTTTGTTAAAAAGGAAGCGCTTTTGAAGTGGTAGAAGTCTTAGATGACTGTACAAATTATTACTTTCAACGTGCTTTATGCCAGAAACCAGACGAATAGCGCGGTTTTGTAGAGAACATAGTCGTTTTAAATTAGATTTAGGGCAACCATCCCAAACTGTGGAACAGTAATCGAGATGTGATTGGATATAGCATGTATAGAATATTTTTCGTGTGCTTTCGTCCAGGAAGTGCTGAATTTTAGCAAGTTGGTAAACTTTTTGTGCTGTTTTCTTGGTAAGAACGTGAACATGAGAGCTCCAGCTCAAATGGCTGTCAATTAAAAGACCTAGTATTTTATGTTCATTCACATTAACTATAGGTAACGAGCCCAAGCGGAGTTCGAGCGGTGCTCCAGTTATGGCTAGTGTCTGTAGTTTTTGTCTGGTCGTTATTAGCATGAATTTGGTTTTGTCGATGTTAATTTGCATGCGGTTTTCATTGCTCCATCTAGTAAGATTATCGAGTTCCTTTTGTAAAGAATTCTCTAATTCACTACGGTTTTCTTGACTAGTATATATAGTACAGTCGTCTGCAAATAGATCACAAGTTGTATTGATATATAAAGGAAGATCATTAATATAGACTGCAAAAATCAGCGGACCAAGTATTGAGCCCTGAGGCACACCAATATTAAGCTGTGTGGGTCTTGATAGACAGTTATTGAAGGACACGACTTGTTGTCTGTCGGATAGAAATGACGTGATTGTGTTCACCATGTTGGTACTTATCTTTATTTGTTTTAGTTTTCTAATTAAAATATCGTGATCTACCATATCAAAAGCTTTTTTAAAGTCTACAAACACCGCTCCACAAATTCTACCGTTGTTGATGTTTAAGTGCCAGTTATCGGTCATTTTTGTTAGAGCACTATGGCAAGAATATTTAGGTCGAAACCCAGATTGACTGTTAATTATTAGATCGTTGTTAATTAAATGGTGTAACGTTATTTTATGAATGTGTTTTTCTAGTGGTTTTGATAGCGACGATAGTAAGGAAATAGGTCTATAATAACCCAAAACGCTATTATCGATTGAGCCATTTTTAATTAGCGGAAACACTTTAGCAATTTTAAATGCAGATGGAAAGTAATTTTTGGCCAGGCACTGGTTATATATGAACGTTAAGGACTCACTAATGACTGGTGCAGCACAACGAAGAATTCTATTACTGATACCATCTAGGCCGTGTGAGTTTGTTGATTTGAGGTTTAAGAGATATTTATAAACGTCTGCAACAGACATTAAAGGAATCTCAACTTAAATTACACGATGAACCTGGTATTGAAGACTTTAGATTCTCTATTTCTGATTGAAAGAACCAACTGAATTCATCGCATGTTATAGAATTTGGTATTGCTGATTCTGTAGGGCGTTTCTTAATGGTTAGAAAGTTAATAGCCTTCCATATATTTGTACTGTTTGAATTATCTACAATCAAATTTTTAAAATGGTCTTTTTTATCCTACGAATTTCATATTTAACTTTATTCTTTAGTCTGCGGTAATTGATGAAGTCTTTATTTTTGTGTGCTGTATCTCGCTCTCTCATAATTTCCAGAACTTCACTAGTGACCCATGGGGATTTATGTTGATTTTTGACTCGAACTTCTTTGATTGGCACGTGTTTATCGAACACATTGTAGACTGTCTTCGTCCAGAAAGCTAATGCATCGTCCGGGTCGGGAAGTTGGTAAACGTGATCAAGGGCTGCTTTTCTTAAGTCTTGCAAAAATAAATCTTGGTTGAATGCTTTAAAATGTCTAAATTTGATACTTACATGTTTATGTTTAAGAGGTTTGAACCCAATTCTTGACCATGTACAACATACAGGGTAGTGGTCACTAACTGTACTAACAGGAACAGAACATTCAATAATATTATCTGGACAAGTAACATATATATGATCAATTATAGTTGAGGATGTGTCAGTAACCCTTGTGAGACGGTTTATTAGTTGTTTGAAATTGTAAGAAAGAATTATATCGTCCCTTTACTAATATCTATGTTGAAGTCACCTAGTATCATAACTTCTCTACCTGCTGTAAACACTCTATCCATCATTGTAGTGAAGCAGTCATACCAACTGTACCCGGCACAAGGATTCCTATATAGGTATCCAATGAGAAACGGTTGTTGGCGGGCTGGCTTCACCTCTAACCAAAAACATTCTATCCCTACTGTCTCGAGATCACTTCTACGGGAACAGTTTAGGGAATTGGAAATGTATACAGCAATACCTGTCTCTAATTTTTGATTTGCATCTTTCCGAATTACTTTAAACCCCTTAAGTGAGATTTCGGAGTCGGTTATTTTGTCATTAAGACGACTTTCTGTGATTCCAAACACATGGAACTGTTTGGACAGTATTACCGAGAGCTCAGGTAATTTGTTGAGCAGATGAAAGATGTTGAGATGGCCTATATATAGACCATTTTTGTTGAGCCACTGATCGTGATTGGCGAACATTACAAACTAAAGGGAAGATGTCGCTTGTGGTATACAAATTGCAGGGATTTTGAAACTTTATTTAGAAATAGTTAAGGCTGTTAGAGGGAACAGGAAAATGTCTTTGCTGGAGTGACATCATGAATGCTTGGTGCAGGGCTGCAGGATTGTATCGCATTAGCTGCTGAAGTTGACGGTTCCACTCATAGGGTTGTAGATTACCGTCCAGCGAGGGACTGCTATGAGTGTCACTGGAAGTGCCTACATTGGAAGCAGGCATCGGCGGAACAGCACCATTGTTTGTTAGTTAGTTAGTTAGTCGTCAGATCATCCTCATTGCACATCGAACCATTCAGTCCATAAGTGCTCAGATCCCCTCCTCAGAAAATCCCGCAGCGTGTAGCGGCTAACGACGCCAGTTCTGTGTTGGTTTATCAATCTTCTTTGGCTTCCTGCGTAGTGGTCTTGTTTGGCCACACCTCTTTTAATTTGCTGCTCTCGCAGTCTGGCCATTGTTGCAGATTCACAGTCATCACTTGGTTCTCGCAAAAGTCTTACTTTTCGTAGAGCATTCAGAATGTCAGCCTGGTCCATGGCGCGTCCGCCCTCCACAGTAGCCTCACCGGCGAGCTTATCAGCCCGCTCATTTCCTTGTACTCCCGCATGCCCTGGCACGAAGATGAAACTAATCTTTGCCAGGCGAGACCGCTCCAGAGGCAGCAACCATTCACTTCGGATCGACCCCTCCTCTATCCTCTTGATCATGTTCATTGAGTCGCTAAGGAAACAAGCCCTAGTGAATGTCTGTGTCTCGAGCCATGTTATTGCTTTACTTACTGCCATGACTTCCATGGTCAGGCTACTTGTGGTTTCAGTGAAAGCACCAGAGTCCTCCTTCACAATTCTCCCTCCGGCCCGAGCTGTAAAAGCCCATGAGCTTCTCACATGTCGGACGACCGACCCATCTGTGTAGATGACCACGTCACCGTTTAGCGAATTGTTTAACGGTGTCCCCTTTGACATCATAGAGGGAGACTGTTTTACGGGCAAGGTAGGAAACAAAGTATCGTAGTTAGCAACATTTGCATTGGAGCTTGGGTTGCTATTCACGACATTGTGTTCCTGGGGTACAGGCAGGGGTGGTGTGGGAAGAGAAGGAGTGTTTTCTGAACACAGTGAGATGGCTGTTGCCGGAGGTGAAGTTCGGTTTACTCCTGTAACTGGTGCTGGTTGTTGTGCACGTTCGGGATATTTTATGTTTTTCGCTAGGAAGCTACTTCCTAGCTTGGAACAATGTATTTGATCCCTGTATAGTTTTTTCTTAGGGGCTCCGGACGGTGACGTAAAGTAAGGGGTGTTATTTATTAACTTAATGTTATTCTCATCTCATCATGTTCCTCTTGTACCTTGCGGTGTCGAGGTGAAGTATAAACTTCGTGAGAGTACCCGGTTATGGTCTTCGTATATCGAAATTCCCATGGATTCTGTTATTCCCTCCGTCCAACGTTTACGTGGTCGGCCTCTTCCTCTGTTTCCATCTGGTCTGTACATCATTGCTTCTTGTGGCATGCTGTTGACTGGTAGCCTACTTGCATGGCCAAACCATTTGACTTGCTGCTTTCTAATAAAATCTAGATCAGCTTTAACCCCTACTTTAGTCCGTTTATACTTCTTAGTTTTTCTACGAGCAGTATGAAGATCCCCTGCCGGCTTGCTAGGCCAGTCGCAGGTTTAGGACACTAATCTGACCACAGGGAGTCCATCCCCTATGGCGAGCCATAGCCCCGTTAGCCCATGACCTCGCAGTCATGGTTGCCCGGCCTGCACCACGTGAAGGTGGGGGTTGACTTGTGTGGTCTGCGGGTCATCGGCAGGCTACTAATTTTCGCTCTTCACCCCTCCTGGGAGAGGCTAGCCGATCCTAACCCTGCTGGCTGCAGGGCCAGGCGCATTCCACACCTTACAGTGTAAAGCGTTAGATTAGCAGAATCGGCAGTACGACGCTGGAACCCGTAACATGGTAGAATGATAGATGAAATAAACAAAGATGATTTTGGAAATCTATTGCGCAACATCACCTCCAATGTAGCTAGTTGTGAGGTGCTGATGATTTTATTACCCATTATGTCATTAACACCAATATGGACTGTTGCTCTCCTAATTCGGTCGTTCACTTGGAATCTTCGCAGTGTAGCGGTCAGCCTGTCAATGTCAGCGCATGGTACAGGGTAGATTGAAGTTGATTCGCTTTCAGTAAATGACATGCGATCACTATAGATTCCCTTCAGCAGGGAGTCTCCAATGACGACATGTGTTGCACTGTGATCTATGGTTATTTCACGCTGCTGGCGTGTCCGCTTGGACTGTTGTTGCCACTGGCCACTGTCGTCTTTCTTGTGTTCTTGTTTATTATAGCTTGCTTGCGTTGGTTGTTGATATCCAGTAGTGGTAACGACTGAGCTCTGTGATTCCAAGTCTGCTGCTGGAGAGTCTACACTTAAGGCCTGGAACCTGTTGCTGACATGCACATCGATGGGGTAGATAGATGGTGTGCGTTCTACAGGTTTAGTGGTGGTTTTGTTGCTTGTAGAAACTGTCTGTATGTCATTATGTGACGAACATTCACTGGTAACACACGTATCTACAACACCATGGATACTTTCTGTTTGTGCACTTTTATGGAATGACTGTGCACGCTTTAGTTTCAAGGAATGTATGGATGTTTTAAAAGTCTCCTTCTCTTCTTTGAGGATTCGGATTTCCTCTCGAAGAAGAATGTTTTCTTTTTTAAACTCAGCAATAATATTATTGGTGTTGCTGGTAATAAAATATTTTAACCTCGTCTTCAAAGCCTGAATCAGTTCACGACAATCATTGTGGCTCTGAGTTTCGGCCGAAGAAAGCGTCTTTGAAGGTGATGTGCTAGATTGAGAAGATTGAGCTGGTGAATTGTGTTGTTTGTCCAGCTGGAAATCAGTGTCTGATTGTTCACTAGATAACGTGATGGATGTTGGCGATGAAGATGATCGATTCAGTCGCTGAGCTGGCGTGCTAACTAACTTTTGTCCCGTCTTGTTTTTGTTTACATTTTCACATCGCTTGTTTACATTTTCACATCGCTTTGACACAGTTGATGATCGTAAGTTGGAGGACATGTTGGCAATATAGGCAGCTCGACAAGGCAAGGAGTAAATAAAACTCAGGCCTTTCTGTAGATCGAGCGTGGCGCTTATCTCTTGCTAGTCACACATAGTTAAGTCTCACGTTGTCGTGAATCGATAATTGGTAAAAATTCAAAAATGGATGCTCTTACCCTCACGTGTCACAATGAAATCTTCATTTGACTAAAAAAAAAAAAACAACAGTCACATAAACTTGACAGTTGAGAGTGTGTAAATTCAGTTTTAAAACGAGCACAATAATGGAGTAAATAAAAGCGCCGGCCCTTCTGTAGGGCGTGCGTGGTGATTATCACTTGTTAGCCCCGCATGGCTAATTCTCACGTTGACGTGAATCGATAAATTGGTAACATTCAAAATTGGGTGCTCTTACCATCACATATCACAAAGAATCCCTCATTTCACTAAATAAACGGTCACATAAACTTGAAGTGTTGCGTAGTATGTAAATCCACTTTTAGAACGAACACAATGATATACACAGCATCGCGACTGAATTAAGTAAAACTTGTTGAAATATTCACAAATCGAGAGAGCATGTGAAAACACGTTCCCGTTACCGTCTGTCTGTCTGTCTGTCTGTCTGTCTGTCTGTCTGTCTCTCTGTTTGTCTGTCTGTTTGTCTGTATGACCCGGCCCGGCATCGCCCAGCTCCTGGTGTGGCGCATCTCATTTAATTCATATAAGTAGTCATATAAGCTCCCGTTCCCGTTCCCGACTATCTATCTGTCTGTCTATCTGTCTGTCTGTCTGTCTGACCCTGCCCGGCTTCGCCCAGCTCCTGATGGGGAGCATCTCATTTAATTCATATAAGTAGTCATATAAGTTCCCGTTCCCGACTGTCTGTCTGTCTGTCTGTCTGTCTGTCTGTCGGTCTGTCCGTCCCTCTCTGTCTGTCTGTCTGTCTGTCTGTCAGTCTGTCTGTCTGTCTGTCTGTCTGTCTGTCTGTCTGTCTGTCTGTCTGTCTGCCTGTCTAATCATTTATTGGTTGCAGTTAGAACAACCTTAGATAAACGAAGACCAACTTACAAAAAGCATTAGAAAGAGCACTTGAAAGATCTTTACATCTTCCCCAACAATTAACTTGGGTAAATGGAGCAGCGGCAGCAGCAGCAGAAGAAGAAGAAAAAGGAGGAGTAGGAGCTGGGAGGAGGAAGAGGGAGGTGGAGGAGGGAGGAAGAGATAGGCGGAGAGAGGAGGAGGAGGGAAAAGGAGGGAGGAGGAGGAGTAGGGAGGAATAGGAGGGAGGAGGAGGGATTAGGAGGAGGAGAGAGGGGGAGGAGGGAGGAGGAGAAGGAAGGAGGAGGAAGGAAGAGGAGGGAGGAGGATGAGGGAGGAGGAGGAGGGAGGAGAGGAGGGGGGACGAGGAGGAAGAGGGGGGAGGAGGGAGGAGGAGGGAGGAGGAAGAGGGAGGAGGAAGGAGAAGGAGGGAGAAGGAGGGAGGAGAAGAACTCAGGAGGGGGAGGAGGAGAGGGAGGAGGAGGGAGAGAGAGGAGGAGGAGGGAGGAGGAGGAGATAGGAGGAGGAGGGAGGAGACGAAGGGAGGAAAAGGGAGAAGGAGGGAGGAGGAAGAGGGAGATGGAGGAGGGAGAAGTAGGAGGGAGGAGGAGGATGGAGGATAAGGAGGGAGGATGAGGAGGGAGGAGGAGGAAGAGGGAGGAGGAGGAGGGATGTGGAGGGAGGAGGAGGGAGGAGGAGGAGGGAGGAAGAGGAGAGAGGAGGAGGAGGGAGGAGACGAAGGGAGGAGGAGGGAGAAGGAGGGAGGAGGAAGAGGGAGATGGAGGAGGGAGAAGTAGGAGGGAGGAGGAGGAGGGTGGATGAGGAGGGAGGATGAGGAGGGAGGAGGAGGAAGAGGGAGGAGGAGGAGGGATGTGGAGGGAGGAGGAGGGAGGAGGTAGAGGGAGGAGGGAGGAGGAGAGAGGATGATGAGGGAGGAGGAGAAGGGAGGAGGAGGGATGAGGAGGAGGGAGGAGGAGATGGAGGAGGAGGGGGAGGAGGAGGTAGGAGAAAGAGGGAGGTAGGAGGAAGAGGGAGGAGAAGGAGGAGGGAGGAGGAGGGATGATGGGAGGAAGTAGGAGGAGGAGGAGGGAGGAGGAGGGAGTAGGAGGAGAGAGGAGGAGGAGGGAGTAAGAGGAGAGAGGAGGAGAATGGAGGAGGAAGGAAGAGGAGTGATTAGGAGGGAGGAGGGCGAGGAGGTAGGAGGTGGAAGAGGGAGGAGGAGGAGGAGGAAGGAGGAGGAAGAGGGAGGAGGGAGGAGGAGGAGAAAGAGGGAGGAGCAGGATGGAGGAGGGAGAGGGAGGAGGGGAAGAGGAAGAGCGTAGGAGGAGGAGGAGGGGAGAGGAGGAGTAGGATTATAACGCATATGCCTGTAGATAACTGCAGCGAAAAGGTGGGTCTGTCTATCTATCTGACCCGGCGTGGCTTCGCTCAGCTCCTGGCGGGGAGCGTCTCATTAAATTCATACAACAACAAAAAGTAACTTAAAAGAATGTCCTTCCACACACCATCCATTATTTTTAATGAAAACCGTTTTTAATCACCTACATGACTGTAGATAACTTCTTAAGCATAAAAAGATGAGTTACAATGTTATGCATTATGCATTATTTTTATGAAAACTTTGAAAATGCCTTAAAGATTGTATCATTATTTATTATAACTCATATGCCTGTACATAACTATAGACAAAGAGTTTATAAATCTTTGAAAACGATGCAACAATATGACTATAAGGTATACAGAAAAGTTATTAAAAGTTATGCCCCTTGAAATAACTTTTCTAGAGTTAAGTCCCCTTGCTATATAGAAATTATAATGAAAAATGAAAAATTAAATAATATTAAGTAAGTAGCCGATTTTACACTAAAAAATATCACAGTTGGCAGCGCGGGAATGAGAGGAAGACGTGTAGAAAATTTCATCTCAATCGGATGGACCTTTCGCGAACGCATAAAGGGCATACACACACACATCCTTTTTTTTATATATAAGAAGATATATATATATATATATATATATATATATATATATATATATATATATATATATATATACATACATATATTAGACAGACAGATATAAAGCTGGACAAACAGAGGGAAGTAGGCACGCACGCACGGATAGAAGGATTTACGTACGGACCTACGCATACGCGGATGGGTGTATGGATGAATGGATGGTTGTATAGATGACCGATGCTTGGATGGATGGATGGATGAGTGGACGGACAGACGGGTGGATGGATGGACGGACCTACGCATACACGCACGGATGGATGGATGGATAACGGATATATGGATTGATGACGAATAGATGGATGGATGGATGAATAGATGGATGGATGGACAAATGAACGGATGGATGATTAGATAACGGATAGATGGATGGATGGATGGATGAATGAATTTATGGATGGATGGATGGATGGATGGATGGACAGATGGATGGATGAATAGATGACGGATAGATAAATGGATGGATGAATGACGGATAGATGGATTGATAGAAGAATGGATGGACGGACGGATGAATGGATGGATGGATGGACAGACGGACCGACTCATACACTCATGGATGGATGGATGAATGGATGACGAATATATGGATATATGGGTGGATGACGGATAGATGGATCGATGGCTGAATAGATGTCGGGTAGATGGATGGACGTAAAGATGAATGAATGGGTGGATAGACGGATGGATGGATGGATGAATTGATGGATGGAGAGATGGACGGATGGATGGATGGATGGACGGACCGACGCATACACGCAGGGATAGCGGATGGATGGAAGGATAGACTGATGGACGGACTGGTGGATGAACCGACCCACCAACAATCAGACACCCACACAGAGAAACACACCAGCTTTAAACCCACCCACTTAATCTCAAACAAAAACAGTTCATTTACCGTACTCGGTGCAATAAATCTGCTGCCCCACAACACTGCGCACTTTTCCATCTATTGTTAATCACCCAGATTCGATTACACCCAGCTACCCCAGGACTCCAATATCGCAGACTGCAGCCATATATTGTACTCGACTCCCGTTAAATGCGCATCGATTTCAAGTATTGTATTGGTCCAAATTCCAAATGGGCCCATATCTGGTAGCAGCAAATTTGATCTTCGTGCCAGGATGAAGTTTGGATGAGTGGAATGAGAATTTTGGCTTGCAAATCAATTTCTCATTCTCAAGTACTGTATTGTAGTAGCCAAGTATTGTAGTGCCAGCTTGTAATGTTGTTATTGGAAATGTGAAAGTGTAAATTGGAATTTAGGTATAAGGAGGTATCTTTATGTTTTTCTGTTCTGTTTTGTTGTTTTTGTTTTATATTTGGTGTTTTCTTGCCGAAATCTTCATGATCGTCCAGTGTTTCTAGATCGAAAAGCAATAAATTGCGTTTGAAAGCGTGAATAGATTTCGCCCGTAGGGTATGGAGTGATTTTAAGGCTTCGTGAACGATTCTAGGAGACGGACTGGCTTCGAAAATGAGTATCTGAATTAGTCGACAAATCATCCTCATTGCACATCGAACCATTCAGTCCACAAGTACTCGGATCCCTTCCTCAGTAAATCCCACAGCGTGTAGCGGCTAACGATGCCAGTTCCGTGTTGGTTTATTAATCTTATTTGGCTTCCTCCACAGTGTTCTTGTTTGGCAACACCTCTTTTAATTTGCTGTTCTCGCATACTGACCTGGGTGTGGATTCACAGTCATCACTTGGTTCTTGCGAAGGATTTATTTCTCGTAAAGCATTCAGAATGTCAGTCTGGTCAATTGCGCGTCCACCTTCCACAGTAGCCTTACCTGTGAGCTTGTCAGCCCGCTCATTTCCTTGTACACCCGCATGCCCTGGTACAAAAATGAAATTAATCTTTGCCAGCCGATACCGCTCCAGAGACAGCAACCACTCTCTTCGGATCCACCCCATCGTTATCTTCTTGAAGATGCTCATTGAATCGCTAAGGAAACATGTCCTAGCGAATGTCTGTGTCTAGAGCCATGTTATTGCTTTACTTTCTGCCATGATTTCCATAGATAGGCTACTTGTGGTCAAAGCAAAAGCACCAGAATCCTGCTTCATAATTCTCCCTCCGGCCTGAGCCGTAAAGGCCCATGAACTTCTCACTCGATGAATGACTGACTCACTGTGTAAATGACACCATCACCATCTAACGAATTCTCGAAGATCAGCGCTTGTACTTCCGCCTTCACAGTAGCCGGATGTTCTTGTCTGCAATTTCTGTCTAGTTGGATGCAAATTGACAAGGACGTACAGAAATCTGTTGGCACTTGTACCCGCTCCTTTCCAGGTTGTAAGGCCTCAAGTGAACATACCTGTTGAAGAATGTCTTTGGCTTGACCCATCCTCCACGACCTTCCTCTTTTTAACCTGCGACCCTTTACTTTCTTAATTTCACTTGTGCAGTGGCTGTTGTGTGTTTGCATTGACTCTGGGGTAGGCACGTGCTCTGCAAATTTGTATTCTGTCTCCAATGGTTGGAAAATCAAGAAGATAGCGCGTTGCGTTGCATGCTGTATCTCTAGTACATACAAGAATAATACGCATTGCTTCATTCTGTATTCTTTCCAACCGTTTAATCTGCTTCCCGCTGAGAGTCAGGATCGCCATCGCCTACTCAAAAACAGACACGACCAGACCCTCGTATAGAAGATATAGATGGCGCTGCTAACAGTTTGCTGCCGCCATCACCCGCATCGCAACCAAATCGCGCTTGGCCTTTGTTATCACCTGGTCTATGTGCTCATTATAAGTAAGGCTTCGATCAAAACGTATCCCCTGGTAATTCATTGCCTGCGTTCTTTCCACAGTCTCTGAACACAGATTTAGAGTTGGTGTTGGAGTGTTGGCAATATGGTTATTCAAAGAGAACCATGTCACTGCTGCTTTCGTGGGGTTGATCATTGTCCCAGATTCCACACACCAAGTGCTTATACGATTTAGTTCGGTTTGTAGTTCCACAGGAACCCGATCTCTATCCTTGCCCTGACAATACACTAACGCATTGTCGGCATATGGCAATGTCCTCCCCGGTCCAGTGATCTGCTCGCTGGTAATTCTCACGGTGTAGGCGTTGAAAAGCACAGGAGATAATGGTGATCCCTGTGGCAGGGCCGGATATATTGTTGTTGGTTCAGAAGTCCAACTGCCACATCTAAAAACTGCTTTCCGTTGGAAGAGGGCTGCAGCGACCCAACTAAGGAGGAATGGACTTAGCTTGAGTTCAAGCAGCTGAAACATTTAAAAAACTCAACGGTGCTCTATTGCACGTATCCTCAAGATCAATCGCGGCAGCTCATGTTTCAATGTCTGAGTGGAAATCTTCATAGAGGTCATGGGCAATCACTGCTGCGTTGGTCCAAGTTTCTCTGTTTGGACGGTACTCTCCAAGGGTAGGTAGGAAACAATCTTGCCTCTCTAGCTGAGTATCTGAATTGATTGACTATGATGATACTCTGTCAATACCCCATGGTTATGTATTCAGGTAGACACATTTAAGTTGATTTCGTATCCTCTACAGGACTTCTAAATCAACCCTAGCATTTTTCGTGTGCTCTTGATTTACTGAGCAAGTGTAGGGAGTAGCCAGCAGGCGCTACAGAAGCTGAAATTCAGCAATCAATTCATGTCTACTCTCATCCTGGCGATGCGATTATCTATACCGATGGCTCTGTGTTAAGAGGCCAAAAAAAAGTGCCTGGGGATTCAAAGAGAAAGAAGAAAATGGTCGATGTCTAGTAATGGAGAGCTTGGCATATGACACCACAACCTCAAGTCTGAGAATGGAGGTGGGGGCGGTTACTGCAACTTTCCGCTGGTTGGAGAACACATTGAATATGCATATCGTGATTGTGACTGATCCACAAAGCATGCTGGCAAAAGTGAAGACTG
The DNA here is from genome assembly GCA_963921405.1 of Cepaea hortensis. NCBI lineage: Eukaryota > Metazoa > Mollusca > Gastropoda > Stylommatophora > Helicidae > Cepaea > Cepaea hortensis. The sequence continues at coordinate 436,156,064 of OY992876.1, forward strand.
GCATGCTTCGTGCAGAAGGGTTACATCGATTCAAAGGTTGCAGATTATGAACATTCGCTGGATTTTTTCCCCAGGACACTCTGGTGTTGTTGGACATGAACAGACAGACAGATTGGCTGGTGCCGCATCATTAAGGGTTGATTTGATGCATGATAATGCAGATGTGGTGAAGGCCCTCTGGGAGCGCGTAAATGATGCAGAAGAACAAAGGAAACTAAAATGGTCTAGAGAGAATGCAGCAGCAAAGGGTGGTCAGAGGATTTGGTTGACAGTCGTCACTCAGAAGTGGTCAGAGGATCTGGTCGACAGTCGTCACTCAGAAGTGGTCAGAGGATCTAGTAGACAGTCGTCACTCAGAAGTAATGCAAGACGGACATATAATCAGATTTCAACGGGTACCATTGGTATTGAAGCTCTTCACTGGCCGTTGTAGATGAGGACTGAGCGCATGTGGGAATGCCCCGAGAGCAGTGATGTCGGTTCTTGACTCAACTCACCTCTACTGAGCAAGTTTACTTTCAGTAGTTTGCCATTTAATTCAGAACGACCGATGCTCATTTCATTGTGAAAAATCAACACAAGGCTTTCCAGCCTGCAGATGATGTCGAGCGCCGTGTGCTGGATCTCACATCGCGTTTGTTTCGCCTTCGTCACAAATACAGAAGACAAGTTCAGTAAAACACCGTTGTAATCACATAGAGGCTAATCGGTACATGGTATCAGACGGAAACGTATACTTTAGATACTTTACGACACATTCGTACATGGTTTCAAACATAAACGTATACTTTAGATACTTTACGACACATTCGTACATGGTTTCAAACATAAACGTATACTTTAGATACTTTACGACACATTCGTACATGGTATCAAACATAAACGTATACTTTAGATATTTGACGACACATTCGGTATATGGTGCTGGCGACATATTGTGCCGCAGACTCTGTCTAGTGTCTGCATTGGCGAGGCCAGTCGACGTCTAGCTTCCTGTAATAGATTATGTAACAAAGAACATGTAGGTTTGGACCATACACAAAGTAGGTTTGGATCATACACAAAGTATGTTTGGACCATACACAAAGTAGGTTTGGACCATACAGAAATTAGGTTTGGATCATACACAAAGTAGGTTTGGATCATACACAAAGTATGTTTGGATCATACACAAAGTAGGTTTGGATCATACACAAAGTATGTTTGGACCATACACAAAGTAGGTTTGGACCATACAGAAAGTAGGTTTGGATCATACACAAAGTAGGTTTGGATCATACACAAAGTATGTTTGGACCATACACAAAGTAGGTTTGGACCATACAGAAAGTAGGTTTGGATCATACACAAAGTAGGTTTGGATCATACACAAAGTAGGTTTGGATCATACACAAAGTAGGTTTGGACCATACACAAAGTAGGTTTGGATCATACACAAAGTAGGTTTGGATCATACAGAAAGTAGGTTTGGATCATACACAAAGTATGTTTGGACCATACACAAAGTAGGTTTGGACCATACAGAAATTAGGTTTGGATCATACACAAAGTAGGTTTGGATCATACACAAAGTATGTTTGGATCATACACAAAGTAGGTTTGGATCATACACAAAGTATGTTTGGACCATACACAAAGTAGGTTTGGACCATACAGAAAGTAGGTTTGGATCATACACAAAGTAGGTTTGGATCATACAGAAAGTAGGTTTGGATCATACACAAAGTAGGTTTGGATCATACACAAAGTATGTTTGGACCATACACAAAGTAGGTTTGGACCATACAGAAAGTAGGTTTGGATCATACACAAAGTAGGTTTGGATCATACACAAAGTAGGTTTGGATCATACACAAAGTAGGTTTGAACCATACACAAAGTAGGTTTGGATCATACACAAAGTAGGTTTGGATCATACAGAAAGTAGGTTTGGACCATACACAAAGTAGGTTTGGATCATACACAAAGTAGGTTTGGATCATACACAAAGTAGTTTTGGATCATACAGAAAGTAGGTTTGGACCATACACAAAGTAGGTATGGATCATACACAAAGTAGGTTTGGACCATACACAAAGTAGGTTTGGATCATACACAAAGTAGGTTTGGATCATACACAAAGTAGGTTTGGATCATACACAAAGAAGGTTTGGATCATACATAAAGTAGGTTTGGACCATACACAAAGTAGGTTTGGATCATACACAAAGTAGGTTTGGATCATACACAAAGTATATTTGGATCATACACAAAGTATGTTTGGCATACACAAAGTAGGTTTGGACCATACACAAAGTATGTTTGAATCATACACAAAGTATGTTTGGCATACACAAAGTAGGTTTGGATCATACACAAAGTAGGTTTGGACCATACACAAAGTATGTTTGGACCATACACAAAGTATGTTTGGACCATACACAAAGTAGGTTTGGATCATACACAAAGTATGTTTGGACCATACACAAAGAAGGTTTGGATCATACACAAAGCATGTTTGGACCATACACAAAGTAGGTTTGGATCATACACAAAGTATGTTTGGATCATACACAAAGTATGTTTGGACCATACACAAAGTAGGTTTGGATCATACACAAAGTATGTTTGAACCATACACAAAGTACGTTTGGATCATACACAAAGTATGTTTGAACCATACACAAAGTAGGTTTGGATCATACACAAAGTATGTTTGGACCATACACAAAGTAGGTTTGGATCATACACAAAGTATGTTTGGATCATACAGAAAGTATGTTTGGCATACACAAAGTAGGTTTGGACCATACACAAAGTATGTTTGGATCATACACAAAGTATGTTTGGCATACACAAGTAGGTTTGGATCATACACAAAGTAGGTTTGGACCATACACAAAGTATGTTTGGACCATACACAAAGTATGTTTGGACCATACACAAAGTAGGTTTGGATCATACACAAAGTAGGTTTGGATCATACACAAAGTATGTTTGGATCATACACAAAGTAGGTTTGGATCATACACAAAGTATGTTTGGACCATACACAAAGTAGGTTTGGATCATACACAAAGTATGTTTGGACCATACACAAAGTAGGTTTGGATCATACACAAAGTATGTTTGGATCATACACAAAGTATGTTTGGTGTCAACAACTCAACTGACAGGCATCATTGGGTACTTCTGGCACACCATACAAGACAACTTGCAAGTCGTGTGCGAGGAAAATAAATGGTACACTTTATTGCCGTTGGCTCGCTACAATCAGTGAACAGTCGCTATTGAAACACACAACATAAAGCCACAGTATTATCTATCACGAGCTGCTAACCCCTATGCTAACTTTCTACACAAATAAACACAAGAAACCCCATCGCTACTCTAACGAAGTGTACACTACAAGTCCTGTCCTCCCGTCTGACAATCTTTCATCCCCTCGTCACACACCACGCGGATCGACCTTGACCTTGGTGCGTGTTGCCTCACATGGCATGCTGATCGCAGACGTGGTATGTTGAGTGGATACTCAACTTCTCCGTGGCTACCACAAGGCGTGATGCTAGCGTGATTAGAGTGCTAACTCTCTGAACACCGCCTGCGTGTCTCATGAGGGAATTGATAACCATCTCCCATTACCTCATCTCCCCTGCCCTTACCTCGGGCACCGTATCACCTCCTGGCCTCTTCAAGATTGACTGCTCTTCCTGGCGGAGGGGATGCGGTCGCGTCTTTGACACACACCCACCCCTCCTGTGTTGCGTCATCAACTTTCACTCATTGGTTGTGACGCAAGAGGTTCCTAAAAAATTAGTGTCTCTAATTTTTGTCAAAGACTCTAGATAACCTGGCTTTGGGCATCCTAATAGACTTCTACTGACTATTGTCACAATGTAGTAAAACTTTACTCGGTTACTGGCAATCGCCACAAACTTGACTGGTTGGCGTGAGCCCTCTTCTCACATGCTATATTATATTTATTAGAGGTATGTCTGAACCGGACCGTTGTCTTATAGGACCTGCCCTCACATAGTAAATTAACTTACTACCCATACAAAGTTGACTTTCTTAGGGTCAACACATGAATTGCTTCATGTCCCCCATATAATATTTAACAACCATTATACAAGAGTGTGCGCGACAGGCTTTACCTACTTCGCTTCCGCGTGTAAAGTAATATTTCACTGTTAATTTAGTTTTTCGTTGTCTATTATGTCCCCTGACTCGAAGTTATCTCCCTTTGATCTAGAAAAAGTGTATGCAATTTAGCTGTTTGTTTTTCTGGTTGTTTGCGTGTTTGGATGTAATTAATCTACTAATCTAACTTCTAAGCTATGTTTTTAACTCCTATGTGTATGTATGGTTGTTTTTTAAGTGTCATAATTTGGTTAAATGCGGCCATAAATAGGTGTATAACACTCATTCGTGACTACATTCCCTTGTTATGAAACTCAAAATACTTTAATCTAAGTTGTAAACTATATTACCGACAACACAGTCACATTAGCACATTTCCAATAACGAAAACCAACATTAACACAGAGAAACACTAAAATTCGAGCCAGACAGCAGAAAAATCCGCTGACTGATGTCACTCTCTCCCGTCTATTTTCCCTTCGCTCTCGCTTTCACACTTCTGTCACACTCCTTTCACCCTTAATTCTGTTTCACATCTTTTATCCTTCCACACTAATTCTTCCGATTAATTAAAAACCTTGGAGTGACACTGTACAGGTTTGGCTCAGTTTAAGATAGTTGAGCCCCATGACTGTGCGAAAGTCGCTGCACGAGTCATGTATTTACAGTATATTTACATTGATGAGAAAGGGTTGATGGTTTGCCCCCTTGATCTTATCACAGTATATTACACTAACATAAAACTCTATATTCTAACATACTAATACTAATTCTATAACTAAGTATTTAATGTGTTAACTAAATTTATTAAATTTGTTATGTTAATTATATGATATGCTTATATTACTTCTTATTTTTCTCTAATCTAAGGGATGTAATCTAACTATTTAAATGTAATTGTTGTGATGTGAGTTATGTACCTTAATTAAATGGATGATGTGAACACAATTTATGTACTTTTCTAAATACTATGCTAAATAATGTTTTTAAATGCACAAAGGAATTATATGAGTGATATTCTTAATCTAAATGGTGTAAATGATGTATGTTACCTTATCTACTCTTTTTAATCTATTATGATGTCAAATGATGATACTAATTAATGGTAATATTTGAAAGATGGTATGGTTTCATTAAGATGGAATAAACTAAACTAAAATGAAGCTTAGTGAAGTATAACAATCTAAATGGTACTATTCTTATCATAAAAGGTACTATTCTTATCATAAATTTAATTTAACTTATAATTAACTATTCTTATGTCTAAACTAATATTTTAATTTAATTTTACGGTAAGTAAATGGGTTAATTACTGTACTCACTACACTATTAAAATAAATGAAAACTATTATATTTCTTAACCTACCTCTACTTTATCACTATCTTACAATATTATATTACATATCACAATAAGTTTATATACATAGTATTCGGTTTCCACAGGTTAGTAGTTGCCTTCATGTATGTACAATGGTTGTATAGGCATAATATATCTACACACTTTGCCTGGGTATCTGAAATACATTGCACAGTCATCATAGTGTTCTATTGGTAGTGCACGTGTAGAGTTCGCTGGTGTCGTAGCTCAGTCTTTTCGTGTCTGTAATTAAGCACTGTTCTGACACTGTTTTCTGCGTTTCATATATATGATACACCGGAATGGAGCTTAGTTGGAAATGAGCTGTCCTAGTTCACACGGTGATCTCTACGTTTTGCAGCACAGTTCTTCACTTGATGTCTACGGACACATGATAGTTCACTGTTCTTGGTACATGATTAAGCACGTAATGTCGATGTATATGTAACCTATTTTACATAGAATAATATAATATATTCATGTACTACCTATCACTCTACATTTATATGTGGGATTTCAGGTATTTCTACCCCAGATGGTAAAATTAGTGACCACCTGTATATCCTGGTCATTTCGATGCATACTACTCTGTATGACCATGAACGGGGAGTTGTCGGTCTGGACAATGCAGTGAACATCCGCCAGAACTCGATGAAGCTTTCTCACCGCATAGATGACGCTTAGGGTTGCAACTGTGATATGGAATCTCTGGACTCAGCAGGTGTGATCTTACGGCTCACGTAGCACCTCGGGTGGAAGATGCCCTCAAAAAATTGGCCTAGTACTGCTGGCATCTGTCCTAGAATAATAAACGAGCCTAGGATTAGGCAAGCGGAGGATTGAAACATTACAAAAAAGGATTTTCAATTTTGACAATGCAGAAATTAATAATGCATCTTTCACATCTCATTTTACAGATGCTTTTAAAACATTGGAATATAGAATTATAATTTCTGAGTAATTTAATAATCCCAAACGGATTCTGACCTGCTTTTTTCTAGTAGACATGGTCAGATTCATAATTTTGGTACTAATTTTCTGGTCAGTATTTAGTTGACCTTGAGAAATGACATGACCCAAAAATCCATTTCTTTTAGGCCCATTGCACCTTTGCTCGGTTTGACAGTGAGACCGAAGAGTCGCAACCTATGAAAGACATGTCTTAGTTTCAGTAAGTGTGTTGTCTAGTCATCAGTCTTCTGATATATTCATGCGTATTCTGTAAGTTCACTAAATGTATGCACATTGTCGGATCTGCCAGTCTCGCTAACCAGTGTAGTTGCGTTGTGTATGTCTGTCGTCTGATCACTAGGTGTTGGTGCACTATGTTCGTCTGTCTCTACTCCTGTCTCTTGTCGTGAAACGTAAAGTTTACGCATGTTGACATGGAATATCTCTAAATGTCTGTTTATCGATATTTCATAGTCAACATGTACCATGGTTATGTATCACCTTGAATGGTCCTTGCCATTTCGTTTGTATGGAAGAAGCCTAAATCTGTCTTGATCAAGTTCAAGAACATTTGTTTTCGCACCTTTGTTTGTGTGTTTGTGGTAGACATGACCCTTCCTCTATCAGATGGCTTGGGAGCCAGTGTAGAAGGTTGTACTCCAGCTGTAGGATGTCTACCCTTAAACTTTTGTACTAATTGTTGACAGACATTACAAGCAAATACATTATGAAAAAATAATCTTATATTACTGAAAACACGTGGGCTGGCATTGTTGTATGGAAGATGACCAGCAACCGGTGTTTTATGTGCATTCTTTAGTACAGTTAACCGGTGTTGTTCAGGTAACACCTGTTCCTGGTTACCAGTAGTATAACATCTAGTTGAAATGCCGTTATTACATCTAAAGAACCATGAAGCATTTTTGGTCACTTTGGCTTTATCTTTTAATAATTTCAAGTATGGAGACACACTAGGGTCAGCTTTCTGCTGTTCTATAAATTTCTGTCTGCTGGTGTCATCTGTGCCAGTTGGAGAAAGCAACAGTAGTCTCTCATCTTGTAGTGTGTCTTGATGTTTCACACTGTCTGCTCTTGTTGTTGCATTAGCTGCATTTAATTTCTCCCATGCAACTATTTCCTCACTAGTACATTGTTTCAATTGAGGTAAGCACCCCAAAATTAAGTCAGTACAAGGGTTGTTCAGTATTGCACAAGTAAAGGTACCGGAAAGAAAAGGAGAATCAATACGGGCTTTTGCCAAAGGGTAAATTTCAACGTTACCCGAAAAGGTTCGGCATTTCACAGTGTCACCTGTGTAATCACCCGGACTCACTAGTTCTTTTCGAAGACCAATAAGGGTGCTGCCGCTATCCAGCAAACATTGGCATGGTACATCATTGACCATTGCATTGTGGAACACCAAACTGCCTCTGGAGGCTAATGCTGCATTCACACTCTCAGATGAGCATGGTATTGTATGTCCACATTATAATTTTCCGTCTGCATGGAATTGGTGACAATGTTCACAGCTGTCAAATCTTAGGATATCGTTTGCACCACACACATCTTCTGCTTGGTTAGTAGGTAAGTCGCTTTCAACCTCACACTCATTCTCACTACCACTATCTGAAGAGGTGTCAATCAAAATAGCATTGTTAGCTTTTAAATGTTGGCGGCCAAGGCACTTATTAGAATAATGGCCAAAGCTAGAACAAAAAAAACATTTGATTGCACGCCTATATGCAGATCTTTTGCTTTGCTGCTTCTTGATAACATTTTCAAGATGCGCCGGATAATTCGGCCATTTGTCGCACATCGAATAAGTGTCGTGCATAAGTTGACAATACATGCATTTGGACACTTTCCTGTCTTTCTTGTCATACTTCTGAAAAGGTTTTCTGTTACTCTGATAGTTTTTTGGTTGGTCTTTCACAAAGGAAACTATCTCAGAGTCATTTGAAGTTTTAAAAATATGTCTGTTGGAAGAAAAATATGCTGAACCTTTTTTCTCAAATTACTGGATGTTCTCAATGTCTGCCTGCTGTAAAAATTTAGCAAAAGGAGAAGGTATGGTGGATATTACCTTATCCATAGCTATTAAGTTTTTTAATCTATCAAAGTCTTTTCCTATGTTAGCTGCTTTAAGCCACCTGTCTAGTACACTCTGTACATTTGAAACATAATCAATAAAGGTTTCACTAGGTTTAGGTTTTAGATTTGAGAATAGAACCTGATACCCAGGGGCATCAAGTAAAAAGTGCTGCATAATCCTATCATGGATGTATTGATAGTTAGATCTGAGGTCAATTGGTATAGATTCTATTACTTTAAGGGGCTCACCACTCAGATTCTTCATATAAATAGGAGCCCACATCTCTAAAGGAACTTGGTGATATTTAAATTGATACTCTACATTCTCTGTCCAGGCAGATATGGAGTCCTCTTTACAATATGGTTTGATAATATTTTTGTATTTGTTGAACTTATTTTCCTCTTGTTGACTTCTTAGTTTAGTGGCAGAGATCTCTGCGTGTGAGTCTACATCCATGTTTTTCATCTTTAATTGTGTCTCTGATTCTACTTGATTTTGTTTTTCCTTAACTCTTGCCATTTCATCTATTTCTTTTTGCTTTAATTCTCTCTCCTGATCTAATGTCTTCTGTTTAATTTCCTTATCTTGTTGTAACTGTTGTTGCTTAATTTCCTTATCTTGTTGTAACTGTTGTTGCTTAATTTCCTTATCATGTTCTAATTGTTGTTGTTTTGTTTCTATTTCTTTTTGCTTTAAATCTAATTCCTTTTGTTTATTTATCTCAGCTAGTTGTATCTGATGTTGTCTATCCTGTTCTCTTTCTCGTGCGCGTTCGTCTCTCTCCGCATCTTTTGCTTCTTTAAATTTTTTATCAGCATATTCTTCTAAGTCTTTTCCTGTATATTGTAACTCTTTACCTGCTTTTATAAAATCAGATAACGTAGCCATGCTGTTTAGTACTTTAGCTAGCGTTGATCTGGACTACTTTGTTTATTTAGCTATGTCTCTATGCTGTTTTATATTTGTTCCTTGTTACGGAATATTAATTTTATTTCCAGTTTATATGCTGCACAAAATTTCAATGTTGGCAAATCAGAGCACAAAAATATGATAGTGTATCACAAGCTGAAAAAGAGATGCACTATTAATCACATTGCATGCCAAAAATATAGTTATACTCAACTTAATGTTCCCGAGAATTAGGGAACGGAACTCCGTTGACACAGGTCACCTTGTTTGGTACTTTGGGGTGGAGACACGTTTCGTACGTAGGACACTATATTTGGCACACCGGCGTATGTACTCAGCTGTTGTTTGCCCTCTGATATGCAGGGCAGCAGTAAACACGCCTACTGCACGATATGATTTACCCGACAACTAAGGACAATGACTTAGACAATGACAGACTCACGAACAACTAGAACATGTATTAATTAAATTTCATGTCACTGTCCTGTCTTTGTTCTAAACAATAATTGCCTTTCGTTACTAACCTAGTTAATTTCTGTAAGCGTTGTGCAGCCAAGTCTCGTATGCTTGGCCGAAAATAGTTCCATCGTGACGATAAACAGAGAAAATAGAACCAAAAATATGAATAAATGCTTTTAAATAAATATAACTAACATAATAATGTTTAAATAAATAAATATATTCATTTAGTAATTTAAATAAACAAATAATAAATAATATAAAGCACAGATTCAGGCGAGCCGCCGCTAAGCGATCTTGTAAACAATTGACTGCTTTATGCTAATGACGCCGAACAACTGTTTGTCAATCATTCTACGTCACAGGCGCAGCGCTATTTTTAGTTTTCAAAAATCGATATTGTCGGCTGACAGTGTATCGCTCCGCTTTGAATCATGTTTGGTGCTTATTCAAGAATAAATTGGTAAATATATAAATCAATATAAGAAAATAAGAATATTAATACTTACAGCTTTGAAGAATACATGATTTCATTAAATAAACATTTTATAAGCACATTTATACACTATTTCGTCACGATAGGCACATTTCTAGCCTGCAAATTGCACTTGTCTGCACAAATTACCGTTACTACAAAAATTAAACCCTAGTCTGGAGCCCGTGAATGAGTGGATTAGCTTGAACTTTTCGTTCAAGCTTCACTTCTTGACACCACAATTACCCTTGCCTGTCAACAACTCAACTGACAGGCATCATTGGGTACTTCTGGCACACCATACAAGACAACTTGCAAGTCGTGTGCGAGGAAAATAAATGGTACACTTTATTGCCGTTGGCTCGCTACAATCAGTGAACAGTCGCTATTGAAACACACAACATAAAGCCACAGTATTATCTATCACGAGCTGCTAACCCCTATGCTAACTTTCTACACAAATAAACACAAGAAACCCCATCGCTACTCTAACGAAGTGTACACTACAAGTCCTGTCCTCCCGTCTGACAATCTTTCATCCCCTCGTCACACACCACGCGGATCGACCTTGACCTTGGTGCGTGTTGCCTCACATGGCATGCTGATCGCAGACGTGGTATGTTGAGTGGATACTCAACTTCTCCGTGGCTACCACAAGGCGTGATGCTAGCGTGATTAGAGTGCTAACTCTCTGAACACCGCCTGCGTGTCTCATGAGGGAATTGATAACCATCTCCCATTACCTCATCTCCCCTGCCCTTACCTCGGGCACCGTATCACCTCCTGGCCTCTTCAAGATTGACTGCTCTTCCTGGCGGAGGGGATGCGGTCGAGTCTTTGACATTTGGACCATACACAAAGTAGGTTTGGATCATTGTCATCAAGCGATGCTACAGGCATTATGGGATAACTTCTCTCGCACCACACAAAAAGACTTGTCAGTCGTACGAGAGGAATTGAGTACACATTTTATTGCCACTGGCTCTTACAATACATCAATGCACAAAACTGTCTCTAACGAACCACACATGAATACACAGAAACTTCCTATCACTAGTCGTCCCTAGCCCTACTGCTAAATCTATCTACTCATCTAAAGAAATACGCATCGACTCTAAGCGATGTGTTCCCTACGAAGTCTGTCCCCAGTCTGACGATTCTCCGCGTGCTGATTACACAGTACGCGGAAGGACCTCGTGCGTACTTCGGCTTTTGCGTGCTACATCATTCCACACGCTTAGAGTAGTAGCCTACTCTTGAGTTGGTGTCTATCACGTTGGCGTGATTATACCGTGACCAGAGTGCTTACTCTCTGGTTGACACTTCCGTGTCTCATGAGAGAACTGTTTGACAGTTCCCCTCCCTACACCTACCCTGCCCTCATGTTGGGGCACTGGGTTACCTCTAATCTACTTGAGGTAGACCAATCATTCAGGGTGGTCTTCCCTCCTAACTATTTTAGTCTTTGACAATCATACACAAAGTATGTTTGGACCATACACAACGTAGGTTTGGATCATACACAAAGTATGTTTGGACCATACACAAAGTAGGTTTGGATCATACACAAAGTATGTTTGGACCATACACAAAGTAGGTTTGGATCATACACAAAGTATGTTTGGATCATACACAAAGTATGTTTGGCATACACAAAGTAGGTTTGGACTATACACAAAGTATGTTTGGATCATACACAAAGTATGTTTGGATCATACACAAAGTATGTTTGGCATAAACAAAGTATGTTTGGACCATACACAAAGTATGTTTGGATCATACACAAAGTATGTTTGGATCATACATAAAGTATGTTTGGATCATACACAAAGTATGTTTGGATCATACACAAAGTATGTTTGGCATACACAAAGTAGGTTTGGACCATACACAAAGTATGTTTGGATCATACACAAAGTATGTTTGGCATACACAAAGTAGGTTTGGACCATAAACAAAGTATGTTTGGACCATACACAAAGTATGTTTGGACCATACACAAAGTAGGTTTGGATCATACACAAAGTAGGTTTGGACCATACACAAAGTATGTTTGGACCATACACAAAGTATGTTTGCACCATACACAAAGTAGGTTTGGATCATACACAAAGTAGGTTTGGATCATACACAAAGTATGTTTGGACCATACACAAAGTAGGTTTGGATCATACACAAAGTAGGTTTGGATCATACACAAAGTAAGTTTGGATCATACACAAAGTAGGTTTGGATCATATACAAAGTATGTTTGGATCATACACAAAGTAGGTTTGGATCGTACACAAAGTATGTTTGGATCATACACAAAGTAGGTTTGGACCATACACAAAGTATGTTTGGATCATACACAAAGTAGGTTTGGATCATACACAAAGTAGGTTTGGACCATACACAAAGTATGTTTGGATCATACACAAAGTATGTTTGGATCATACACAAAGTAGGTTTGGACCATACACAAAGTAGGTTTGGATCATACACAAAGTAGGTTTGCACCATACACAAAGTATGTTTGGATCATACACAAAGTAGGTTTGGATCATACACAAAGTATGTTTGGATCATACACAAAGTAGGTTTGGATCATACACAAAGTAGGTTTGGATCATACACAAAGTATGTTTGGATCATACACAAAGTAGGTTTGGATCATACACAAAGTATGTTTGGACCATACACAAAGTAGGTTTGCATCATACACAAAGTAGGTTTGGATCATACACAAAGTAGGTTTGGATCATACACAAAGTAGGTTTGGATCATACACAAAGTAGGTTTGGATCATACACAAAGTAGGTTTGGATCATACACAAAGTAGGTTTGGATCATACATGTATATATGTGTCGCTAGTCGTCCCTGGAGGAAAGTGGACTCGACAAGCACACCTTTAATATCCTTCTACTATTGGAACTATTGAATGACTTTTGTCTACACTCCTCCCTTCTGTCTTCCATATACTATATCTCTCTCTTTCTCTCTCCCTCTTGTAACAGTGAGGGAATTAGGTTAGGAGTAAAGAGTTAAGGAATGCTGCGCATTCCTTGACTAGGGGGAAAACCATAGTGAACGTGTGTGCACGAATGAAGAAGTGTATCTAGGAGAACACACACGTCACTTGGGGCCAGCGAGAAGACATGTCAACACCGGGCAGGGAGTCTACCATCATGTATGCTGTAGTATAACTATTCGGCCAATAAAGTATGTTTAAAACAACGCGGAGACTTGGGTCTATACGATCACGTGCTTAACCTGTCTTGACCACACTATGACACTCTCTCCTTCATAACATACCCTGACAACAGTTTCCTCCAACAATTAATAACATGTTTATTGTTGAAAACTATATCAGTTGTATGTATTGAATGTGTATATGTAGTTGGTAGTGTCTGCTATGGTGAATGCAAGATATGACTCAGGACTTCTTATGTGCCGTATACTTTCTCTACTCATCAATACGGCCAAACCACAGAACAGCAAACATAGAAATGGACTGATCTCACCCTGGATGCTCCGTTTCTGCTTGCGTCTGGAGGTAAATCCGTTATTTGAAAAAAAAAACTGTTCACCACTGGATCACCGTAAATTAATGTAATCCCAGTAAGTCTTATGCCTAGACCGAGTGTTCTTAGGTTTCTTATTTACTTAATAAATCCATCGTGAACAACACATCATCACTGTCTAGCACTGTCTATCCGTTTTTTGAATACATTTACAAACGTTGTGGAGTTCTTCAATGTTTCTTTTAGGTGAGTATCCAATTAGAATATTTTAGCCTATTTGGCTCTGCTGGTATAACTTAAAGTTCTTTCACTGAGGTTCACAAAAACCTGATTCTTTATTGACATACTTTCACTGGTTGAATTTTCTCTAGTGACATACTTTCACTGGTTGAATTTTCTCTAGTGACATACTTTCACTGCACCTGTGACTTTATGGTCTTTACTCTTTTCTTAACAGGTCAGGATTATATATGAAACCTGGGGACATATATACAAACAGGTGAGATGAATCTGCTTCAACCTTCTTCTCATGTGAGTGTCCTTCTCTAGCCATATTGAGAAGCCCTCGAAAGACACTCTGACATGAGATTAATGAGTGCCATAAAGTTTAATCAATTAGATAAACGAAAGAAATGCTACAAGTCAAGAACAACCACCTCTTTCCCTATGCTATACTATTACCCTAAGGTTAGGTTACCTTATATATAGAATTTATGTAAATCCCAGAATTGAAATCTATCAGCAAATAAGCACTCTATCCCATTGCAAGGGATGATATTTCTTTTCTATTACAGGACACATAAATCCAGCTTTCCGTCCAGTTTGGTAGCACACTAAATACCAAACCACTTTTCCACCAATTTATACCGAGTGTCCAAGTCTCCCTTGACTTTTGATGTCACTACATCAACCATCGTATTTTGCCGTATCCTTCACATCAAAAGTTTGTGAAGTCACGTATGCGGTATTGGCGCCCCGTGTCGTGTCTCATTCGTCTCGTCCTCCGTTCATCCGCTAGTATCTCCAAGCGTCCGAACCCTTTGATCGCCGTCTTCTGCGTTTTCCCCGTTCCGATATATTCGTGTCTCCGTCTTGTCGGCCGATAAGATCGGCAGTCATTGACCCTTTGTTACTCTGTATTTTTCCTCTTTATCCTTCGGTCAATAACCCATACTTTGTTCTCGCTCAAAACTGACGTATTCGACTGTTAACCCTCCTCATACCTTGTAATTAATCTTACTCGTTTATCAGGGAATCATTAACTCACAGTACCCCGTGACAATATGTTTGGATCATACACAAAGTAGGTTTGGATCATGCACAAAGTATGTTTGGATCATACACAAAGTATGTTTGGCATACACAAAGTATGTTTGGATCATACACAAAGTAGGTTTGGATCATACACAAAGTATGTTTGGATCATACACAAAGTATGTTTGGCATACACAAAGTATGTTTGGATCATACACAAAGTAGGTTTGGATCATACACAAAGTATGTTTGGATCATACACAAAGTATGTTTGGATCATACACAAAGTATGTTTGGATCATACACAAAGTAGGTTTGGATCATACACAAAGTATGTTTGGATCATACACAAAGTAGGTTTGGATCATATACAAAGTATGTTTGGATCATACACAAAGTAGGTTTGGATCATACACAAAGTATGTTTGGATCATACACAAAGTAGGTTTGGATCATACACAAAGTAGGTTTGGCATATACAAAGTAGGTTTGGACCATACACAAAGTAGGTTTGGATCATACACAAAGTAGGTTTGGATCATACACAAAGTATGTTTGGATCATACACAAAGTAGGTTTGGATCACACACAAAGTAGGTTTGGATCATACACAAAGTAGGTTTGGATCACACACAAAGTAGGTTTGGATCATACACAAAGTATGTTTGGATAATACACAAAGTAGGTTTGGATCAAACACAAAGTAGGTTTGGATCATACACAAAGTATGTTTGGATCATACACAACGTAGGTTTGGTCCATACACAAACAGATGACAGAATACAGGAAGTAGAGGTGTATCACAGCTATAACATAAAGTTGTTAATATGGTATCAGACATGCTGTATTATAACACACTGACCATACTTCGGTGAAATATAAACCATTGGTAGATAGGGGAAGTCGCTTAACACGATGCATGATCCCATGACAGTGAATCAGATAAACAGGCCCAGTTGTTTTCGATATTCGAACCATGATAATCAATGTCTGCGACGTGTTCAGTGTCTTCATTTTTGATTGCCACTCTGTCTCTGGACACTATATTTTGTTAAAGAGTTCTTAAAGTCCCTTTGATCTTCGCATTGCAATTTGACAGAGAAAATTAATTCCTGGAATCCTTTAGATCCATTTGACAGAGAAGATTAACTCTTCGAATCCCTTAGTACTATTTGAGAGGAGGACCGTGTCATGCGTCCACATACAACAAATATTGGATGTTGGTCATAGGTCACTTTGACTGCTTACGGGTTTCAATATTAAAAATGTTCGTTGTCTATAATCAATATTGTATCACGTGTATATCTTCATATGAGTATGTCCTCCAACGGAGATTCCTCTCTTATCCTCTACATTTCTAATTCATTCATTCAGTAGCATGTCCATTGCAGAACTTCGCTTCCATAACCAACGTCCAGAAAGAATCTCGATCATAAGCAAGATGTCCAGCGTCCGATACATCCATCTGGAGATCATCTGCCACATTCTGCATCCACCTTCTCTTTGGCCTTTCTCTTTCTCTCCACCCGGACATTCACTATATACGGAACAAAGATCTGAGGACATAGCACATTAATGTAGTACACCTCTATTGCAATGGACAAATACTTAACGTGACGTTGCCTAGTAAATGGCAAGCAGCTACATAATCCTGAGGTTTAGAGCATCAATCATGGACACTCGATGTTTCACAGACGCAATGTGGGCTCTACTGTAATTCAAGGAAAGAAGAAGAAGAAGAAGAAGAAGAAGAAGAAGAAGAAGAAGAAGAAGAAGAAGAAGAAGAAGAAGAAGAAGAAGAAGAAGAAGACGGAAGAAGACAGAAGAAGAAGGAGAAATGATTCTGTAACAGAAACAGTTTAAATAACCTGGATTAGATTGAGAACGCCGTGGACAGACAAGATTAAAATGAGGACAACACGAGTTAATGCAGCAACCGTCTGACAATAAAAGGGTTAATTTAGCCATATGTTCCCAGCCCAACAGAGACACACCTTCTGAATCGGTTAATAACGAACTGCGTTTGATGTTGACAGGTTAGTGATACATTTTTAACAGCCTGAAAGTAAACGAAATGAGGTCTCATGTTGCTCCTCATCACTTTAGTATTTATTGATACAAGGAAGAGAGTTCGCCGGATGTGACGTGCCGGAGGCCTTTCCGGTGGTTCCGCCGCGCTAATTAAAGCCGGTATCCAGACATGCTCGGCTGTTTCTTGTCCGGTTTGGAAAATTCTTTATCGCAGGGGTCCGGTTTCCGGTTGCTCGTTTGTTGTCGTAATTCCTTAGTGTTTTAAAATCTTGTAGAATTATCACATTTTCTTCTTTTTATCTGCTTGAATTGTCTGTTGGTTTCCAATTCTGACTGTTTTTATCCTTGTCTGTCCATCTGTTTTTTAATACAAACGTTTTTAAGCCTGCAGTTTATACCTGTATGTGTCTGTCTGCCTGTTTATATATATTTGTAAGTCTTTCTATTTTTACCTTTAGTCTGTCTGTTTGATGGTTTATACATACCATTTTCAGCCTGCAGTTTGTACCTACATGTGTCTGTGTGCCTGTTTTTGCATATATTTGTAAGTCTGTCTGTTTCTAACCTTTGTCTGTCTATCTATTTGTTTATACATATATTTTTAAGCCTGTCGTTTATATCTACCTGTGGCTTGTCTGCCTGTTTAAGCATATATTTGTAAGTCTGTCAGTTTTTATATGTGTCTGTTTATACTTATTTTTATAAATTTGACTGTTTATATATAAGTTGGCAAGTTTGACTGTTTTTGTGTTTGTTTGCTAATAAGTTTGTAAATCTCCGTTTTTAAGTTTCCCAGTAGTAAATAATTTGTAATTATCTTTGCTTGTCTTTGAAATGTCTAAGTATCTCTGTTTGTCAATCAATCAGGTGCCGTCTCCATAATGAAGGTTGATGCAATAGATCTCCAACACAGTCTGCCTCTTGCACTGACTCTACATACTGTCAGACTTATGTTCGTTCATCTCTTGATGTTATCTTCCCACTTGTATCGTAGTTTACCTCTTGCTAACTTTCACTCAACCCTGCCTTCCAGTATGGTTATTATAAAAGTATCCAGTCATTTAACGAGGCCAAAATATTTCACTTGGTTCTTTTTTATTTCTTTAATCAACTACTTTTTATTCCCAGTTTTTCTAGAATCTGTGTATTTGAATGTTTTTGTTGCCATGAAATACGACATATTCTTCAGTGTATCCATATCTCTATGGCCTCTATTCGACGTTCTAGTTGCTTGTTCAATGTCCAGTCCGCGTCATATAGTAGTGTTGAATATACGTAGCATTTAACAATTATCATGTTTAATGCGTTGTTAATCTCTCTAGATGTTAATACTGATTTCATGCTGCTGAAAGCAGATCTGGCCATTCTTATTCCTTTAAAACAAAGAAAATTCTATTTCATTTCTGTCATCATCTGTTATTACATGTCCAAGATAGGAGAAACGTATTACTTGTTCTAGTATCTTCCCGTTTACTGTGATGTTCATTGATGGTATCTCCTTTCCATTGCAAAATATATCAGAGTTTTCGATTTTGTTGTTGTAGTTGTTGTTGTTGTTGTTGGTGTTGTTGTAAGATTGCCTGGTTGTATAATATTTGAAGAATGTGTGTTTGTTTTAAAGTTTGTATTTCGCACTGTGTGGTCACTGTCCGGGTTTGGCATTGATAGCATAGAGTGTCGATTGTGCGGTAAAGTGCTGTTTTAGTATCTACTAATACGTATTTGTTATTTAGTATTGGTCTCATTTGTCCAGTGAGTTGGCTTGCTTTATTGCATCTATTCTAGAGCACCTTGTGCTTATCCTTTAAGGACGACATAGCAAACATATGTCTCTTTATATAGTATATGGCGGTTAGGCGTTGAACCGTTTAGGCCTGTGGCGTGTTTATGCTTGCAGCTACGGTTTGCAATCTCATTTTCCTCATGTTGGACTGGTAGTACATGGTTCCGTCCCCTGCTACTGAGTGAGTGTGTGGGCGATACTGTGAGCTGTGAAATTCTCGGGGAATGCTTTTACATCTGTCCTGAACAGTGACCTGCATTTTCGGAACAATGGCTACCGGCTGTTGCTGAATAGACTAATTTGCCTTTTCGGTTCACGAGTGCAATTTCCAGGAGACTCCCGAGAGTCGGCGCTGAAGCTGCGGAGTTTGTGCTTCATGCGACACTTTCGGTGGGTCGCCCTGCTGTGAAAGGCCGAGCCATGTGAGAAAACCCGAGTCAATGAGGTCTTTCTGGTGACTGCCGAGTCCATCGACGATGAACTGTGGTTTTCGTGGATTAATTTTGTGGTGGCATTCTGGCAGCGGCATTATGCGGGCTTTTGGAATGCCGAGACTCCTGCCTATACCACTTTTCACATTGGAAAGTGGGGAGCATTTTGTGTGACATTCACTGGCACAGGAACGGATCATAATGGGGACGACCCGTTGCCGTGAATTTGGAACCTCGACTAACTAACTAACTAACTAACTAACTAACTAACTAACTAACTAACTAACTAACTAACTAACTAACTAACTAACTAAACTAAACTAACTAACTAACTAACTAACTAACTAACTAACTAACTAACTAACTAACTGACTGACTGACTGACTGACTGACTGACTGACTGACTGACTAACTAACTAACTAACTACCAAACCAACCAACCAACCAACCAGCCAATCAACCAACCAACTAACTAACTAATTAAATAACTAACTAACATATATTGCGTATATATAATGGCTTTTAGCGTCCAAAATAACTCGCTTGACCTCATTTTGCATGCGTTCCAGCTTCTCCAACTGACTGTGTGATATTGTCAACGGTCCTGTCGCACACTCAGTCACATACATGCATTAGTGGATTAGTCTCTAAGATCGTGCATACGTGCGTTAGTGTCTGTGATTGTACATACACGCATAAGCTTAGATTCTGACATCTCATGCTGAAGCTTTCAATTTTCTCTTCTATTTCAGATTTGTCGATGCCATCACATCTTACCGGAG
Organism: Cepaea hortensis; assembly: GCA_963921405.1. Taxonomy (NCBI): domain Eukaryota; kingdom Metazoa; phylum Mollusca; class Gastropoda; order Stylommatophora; family Helicidae; genus Cepaea; species Cepaea hortensis. Next base: position 436,176,214 of record OY992876.1, read on the forward strand.
TGCAGCGGTTCAAATCCCTCATCTCCAAGAAAACAGTACACCACCATTAAAGTGATCAATGCACGCGGGAATGTGTCAACAAGTAAATTTTATGAGCAATCTATCTTGGACAAGAAGTTCACGGTACTACTGGCAGATGGCCAAAAGTTCATTTATGGACTGGTAGTCATATCTATCAACAGGAATGTCAAATTTGTCTGCTTGAATTGATGATCAAATCTGTATACTGTACTGACGACTACGTTTGCACACGTGCCATTCTTTGTATCAGCAGGCTCATTGAAGATCACATCTATAAAAGTACAGTGACGATCACATCTGTAAACTGACAGTAAATATCACATCTGTAGAAGTGCACCGAAGATCACATCTCTAAAAGTACACCACAAGTCACATCTCTAGAACTACAGTGAAGATCACATCTATAACATTACTGTACAGATTACATCTATAAAAGTACATTGGGGACCACATCTGTAAAATTACTGTAAAGATTACATCTGTAAAAGTACAGTGAAGACCACACCTCCAAAACTACACCAAGTGTCAAGATTGAACACATGTCATCAAGGTCTAATTTCTCAAAGTAGAGGTCAAATATCTGCGTGTGAAGTTCATGAACTCAAGTGCAAACGTCAATAATCAAATCTCTTGTGTGTAAACTGACGGAAGACTATGTGTCCCCAAGTGAAGTTTTGGGTGAACCTCACTGTGTGAGGTAGAACTATTGACCAGTCCCCACACATGAACCTTCTTCTACTTGGACCACGGTGTCCCAGGAGTTGTCCTATAAGATTTGGGTTCAAATACCCAGATACGCTTCATTTGTGATATAGGATACCCGGATTCAGTGCTAAACCAAAAATAGGTTTGGACAAAACAAAATTGGATGGCGGAAAATTGGAAGTAGGGTTGTGTCACATTATAACTTACAAGTTGTTAATATGGTAGCAGACATGTTGTATTGTAGACCAAATTAAAGGGGGTTGCACAGTGAAAACTACTGTATATAAGCCATTGGCAGATACGAGAACTCGCTTGAGACGATTGATCATCCCATGGCACTGAATCATTTAACAGTCTTAGGGTAAACAACTGGTCAGCTCTACTTACTGGAACTAACGGCTCAGCTATAAACCTAACCTCGTGCGTGACCTAATAACAAACTCGGTTTATATAAACAATACAGACGGGAAATTAAACATTAAATCTATAGGCAAGAACTCTGTGTATGTGAACTAATGACTACATCTAAGTGGTGTGGGAACTAATAATCAAATCTCTATGTTCAAAGTCTGTAGATCAGATTTCTACACACGATCAATAGAACCCACCTTTGTAGAGGAACTCAGGGTCACATATATTTGCGTCAACTGATAGAAAAAGTTCTATGAAAACTGACAATATAATCCCTCAAAATGCCTACAGAATAGACATTGTTCAATGAGACAATATAAAACACCAACCACTATCCTTCTGGTTACCTTACTCTTGGAGTTGTGGGATATACACGTGGTACTTCCTAACCAATCATACTGCTAGCGACTTGCATTTCCGGTTGTTTTTAACAATCACATATGGCCGATATATATATGCACATTTCAAATCTGTAAAAACTTTCACGGAACTCGAATAGTGCATTCAGAGACTCGATAAGTAGTTATTTTATGAACAAATTAACGTTATAAAAACATAAACACAAAGCTATTTTGCAAGTCCATAAAGCTAACACATACAACAACATACATAACAACACTGGACAACTTCTATAGACACTACTAAAACAACAGCCAACGAGAAGAAGAACAATAGCAACTCTACAAGCCCTAACATACGTTTAAGATCGTTTGAGAATACAACTTACACAGCAGGTTGCAGAAATATTAAACTAATAACATAAGGCTCCTGACATACTTAAACTATTGCGTGGGACCACTACACACCGCGTGTAGATTTGGCTAAAATGAATGCCTAATTAATTCATCTGTGATATGCGAACATATAAAGTGTAATTGTCCCATGAATTAATAAACAAACATTTAACTAATAGACGTCATCGCGCATCCTACACGTGGAGACAGTTTACGCGCATTTCCGGTAAACAAAAAGGATGAAATTCCGGTCAGGGAATTTCTAAATTTGGCAACTTCCGACTTGATTGTTCCTCACGTGCATGTCAATTTTTAATGAAGATTCATTTCTGCTTAAAATTTGGCTCGTTTGCAAAAGTTGAAGACGTTGTTTGAAGTTTTTAAATCTGATGATATTTCTTATATTTTGCTGGTTTATATTTAGATATTTCGTCTTATTCTACAAACAAATATTATAAAACAGTTAGGAATGAAGTTCTAGAGAATGTTCATAACTAGACAAGAAAACTCGGGTATCTTTGTAGAAAGCGTTACAAACAAACGCAATGGATTAAACAGATTGTAGAGGCACGTATGTCGTTAAGCGCAAAGAGGCATTTTATGTATATTTGACACGTATTTCTAATTTCCACGCTTTGTGATAGAGGCGTCCTGGCCGCCATGTTGGATCATTGCGACAAGCTTTGCGCCTACAACTGTTACGTCTTCGCCTCACCGACAGATGCGAACCGGATCCAGAGCTTCATCCAGTGCTTGCTACTCATGTGCAGCCTGCCCTACTCCCCCAACAGCAGCACTTTGGAGTTGCTGGAGGAAGCGCACCAGGCATTCATCTCGGACAACACCAGTCTGGTGGCTGTTGGTGAAGATGGTCAGCCCTGCACAGAGCAAAAGGTGGTGCGACTGGACATGGAGCAACCTCCGCGGTGAGTGTGATTACGTCAGGGGATTCACTTTATTCACCATCATGTGCCGTGCCGATAATCGTGGGCGGTCATATTTCACCATCTCACACGATCACCAGAGTCGTGGATCAGCTCAGTGTTCTTGTCTCGACCATACCACGTGGCCAAACTATCCATACATTTATCTATCTGTCTGCCCCTTGTTCTTCCCCCTCAATCTTGCCAGTTGTCACAGAGTTCTCCAGTTTATTTGGCCAGTTTTCACAGTTTTCCAATTTATTTCTTCTCATAACTTGCCCAAAAACTCTTGAATGTCTACATCTAATTTGTCTAATCAGTTTACGGTTTTCATTTGCTTCTTATAGGATTTGCTTATTAGTTTTTCTGTCTGTCCATGGTATTCTTTGCATTTTCCTCAAAATCCACATTTCCACTGTCATTCGATGATTTTCAGCTTGCCTCCTCATTGTCCACGTTCCACACCTATACAAAAGTACCGGTTCTATGTAGCACTTCAACGCCTTTTACTCGTTGCAGTTGAAACCATTTTATTCGTCAATATATTTTCCATCTTGCAAAAAGCTGTCTTCGCCATAGCGATTCTTGTTCTAGTCTCTTCAAAACACCTCCAATCAGATGTTATAACTGTTCTGAGATAGTTGTACAGAGATAATTGTACCGATTCACTTGTTTGGGAATATTCCCATTTTCTTGTACATTACATTGTGGTATGTCTTTCTTCTTTGTGACGACCATTATATCCTTTGTTTTCTAACAACTGAACGTTATTACCAATATCATCTTCATCATAATCAACATACGGAGCACACAGCCACCCTCACACATTGAAGGGTGGTCACCAGAAATTTCATTTTCTTGTAATTAACTACACCCCACAATGGCTTATTTTTCCATAGTGGTAGTATTTTTTGTTGTTGTAGTATGAGTAGTAGCACTAGGTCTAGTAGCAGAAGTAGTAGTAGTAGTAGCCGTAGTGTTAATAGTAGTAGTGACAGTGGTAGTAATAGTAGACGCAGTAGTAATAGCAGTAGTAATAACAACAGTAGTAGATGTAGTAGTAGTAATAGTAATAGTAGTAGTAGCAGTAATAGTATAGTAGCCGTAGTAGTAGTAATATTTCTTTTTCCGCGTTTCCATCCTGTTTCAGGATATTGCGGTCAACACCAGCATCTTTCAGTTGTATGTTGATTCCTAGGCTAGATTATGCTCATCAGCACGCCACGACTTTCTGAGCGACCGGCTCCATACTCTCATAAGTCACTGGCTCGACTCGAACCACTTCTAATTCTCGTGCGCTCACGTCAACAACGAGAGTATTCGGGGTTAACGGAGAAAGCTGCTAACTCTCGGCCAGGGAGCCGGCTAGTAGTAATAGTAGTAGTAGTAATATTAGTAGTAACAGTAATAGCATAGTAATAGTAGTAGCAGTAGCAGTAGCAGTAGTAGTAGTAGTAGTAGTAGTAATAGTAGTAGTAGTAGTAGTAGTAGTAGTAGTAGTAATATTAGTAGCAGTAGAAGTAGTAGTAGTAGTAGTAGTAGTAGTAGTAGTAGTAGTAGTAGTAGTAGTAGTAGTAGTAATAGTAGTAGTAATAGTAGTAGTAGCAATAGTAGTAATAGTAAAAGTAGCAGAAGTAGTAATAGTAGTAGCAGTAGTGGCAGGAATAGTGGTAGCATTAGTAATAATAATAGTAGTAGCAGTAGTAGTAATAGTATTATGTAATAGTAATAGTAGTACTAGTAGTAATAGTAACAGTAGTAGTAGTAGTAGTAGTAGTAGTAGTAGTAGTAGTAGTAGTAGTAGTAGTAGTAGTAGTAGTAGTAGTAGTAGCAGTAGTAGTAGTAGTAGAAGGGGGCTGAGTGGTCTCGAGGTATAGTGTCCGCCTCGAGTGCTGGAGGTCCCGGGTTCAAGCCCCGATGATGCCCGGATTTTTTATCGTGGACTGGAAGTTGGAAATTGAAAAAGAGTAGCCTAACGGCGCTACCCGCGGAAAATTTCGAGTTAAAAATCTACCGAAAGTATTTCAGGATCCTCGCCGGTGCTACGGAGTTCGTGCACTAAGCTGAGTTTCTCCAGACTCAGGTTTGAGTTAGGAGGAGAACGGAGCACTTATGGGTTGCACCCGTGTGCCGTGATGTTGATCCATCGACTAAACTAAACTAGTAACAGTAGTAGTAGTAATAGTAGTAATAGTAATAGATGTAGCAGTAGTAGTGGCAGTCATGGTGATAGTAGTATCTGCAACAGTGGGGACTCTGCGCGATATTAAATGCCACAAGGTAGTGCAGAATGGCCACCTAAACTTCTGCAGCCTAATCACGTGATGGTGTATCACGTGACAGGCCCGCAGTCGGCTCCTAGTTAGCACTGTGCAGTGTTAAGACGCGAGGTAGCGCAGTAGCCAGACGCTAGCCTGCCGGCCGATCCAGCGGGTTGGATCCGCATAGTGCCGGAGCAATTTTACCAAATGGACACGAATGAACGCAAATACTGATCTCAGGTGGACCCCGCCTAACATGGGTTCCAGGAAACGTGGGTAAATGCGACCTGCATGGTACTGACCTCGTCACTTGCTGAGTGCCGACTGGTCTATGCAAGTATGGATGTCGCACCATGTATCCAGTTCCGCTGTCGGGGTGTCCTAGCTCATGTGCTCACTTTAGTTTACTCACTGTTGTAATACGCCGGCGCTTTGGTTCACGGGCAGTGAACGCGTTTTACAATTCCCAGACGTACTGAATCAGCTACGGGCAATTTGGTAGCAGATCGCCTTACTTTGATTTCGGTTGTGTGAGCGTCGATCGTTCAGAAAGCAATGGCAAACTACTGAACGTAAAATTGCTTAGTAAACTACGAACAGTCATACAATTTTGGGTTTGACGTAATGTAAAAGGTCATGCAACTAACCATTATCTTTGTTTAGATAAAGGATACATACAGTTATGCAATATTTGAACTCACACATTTAACATTCTCTTTGACAGCTACTCGGTCCCCCTGCAAGGTTATCTCTCGCCATTGCTTGTCTTCTTGACGATAATTAACAACACCCTGGTCTGTATCGTCCTACTGAAGCCGCACATGCGCAGTCCAACCAACGCCATTTTGATCGCCATGGCTCTCTCGGACATGTTCACCGGACTCTTTCCGGTTCCGGTGTTTCTGTATTTCTACGCCACTGAGCGGTACCAAGAATGGGTGCCTTACCATTGGTGTTTCGCCGTAGAAATCTTCCGCGTGTACCTGCCAACAATCTTTCACACAACTTCCATCTGGCTGACCATGGCCCTAGCTTTCCAAAGATACATTTACGTCTGCCATTCCTTCAAAGCGAGGACATGGTGTACAATCAAAAACGTTATCATCGGAGCGATAACAATTCTCGCCTTAGCTACCCTCAGCCAGATCACGTGCTTCTTTGAGTACTACTTCGTGGAAATATACAGACCATCCATCTTAATCCCCAACAAAACTGTTTCCGCGTGTCTGAAAGAGATGCGACCTTGGATAAACGCAAATACTGATCTTTATTACAACATTTATTTCGGGTTTAGGGTCGTGTTTATTCATCTTATTCCGTGTGTATCCCTGGTGGTTATGAACGCTCTTTTGATCTACGCCATGAAGAAGGCACAGCAGAGGAGGATGCAGCTGCTGCGGCAAAATAAGAAGAGCGAGAGTCGGAAGCTAAAGGAATCAAACTGCACTACTTTGATGCTGGTGGCGGTGGTCGGGTTGTTCCTGTTGGTAGAGTTTCCGTTGGGACTTGTGATGGTGTTCTTAATTCTGGATAAGACGTTTCAGATCGTCATCATTCAAGAGGAAACCGTGGAGGTGAGTGTGGTATGTCGTCGTCATTGTAATCATCATTATCACCAACATCGTTGATGTTTGTAATAACATCACTCAGACAGTCAACACTGAAGTGAGTCTACATGTCATCATCATCATCATCATCATCATCATCATCATCATCATCATCATCATCGTCGTCGTCGTCGTCGTCGTCGTCGTCGTCATTGTCTTCGTTCTTCGTCAAAGATATTATCCCTGACGTGCAGGTCAGCATAGCCAAATGGATAAGAACGCTCGCTCTTAAACTTTCGATGTGCTGATACCGAGGTAACGGGTTCAAACCCTACACCTGTCAGTTGGACTAAAATTTTGATTTCTCATCCTCGACTTGGGGTCATAAATTACAAGTGCCTCAGAAGTCGGAGTGGGTTCGCCTGGTGGCAAGGGACACTGGTAACAGGGAAAGCTGATCCACACGTAAAACTCTGTCCAGTACATTAGCAGAAGCAGCACGTGTATGGACTACGCTTGAGTTCTACTCGAGAGAACTTAAAAAGAAATATGTGAGGTCCCCGTCTATGGCGTCATCTGTTTCTACACAGAATCTTCAGTACATGAAATTAGCACATGAAAGAAACATGAAATGAACACATACAATGAACAAATGAAATGAACACATGAAATCAGCACATGAAATGAACACATGAAATCAGCACATGGAATGAACATCTGAAATCGGCATATGAAATCAGCATATGAAATTAACTCATGAAATTAACACACCAAATGAACACATGAAATCAGCACACCACGTGAACACATGAAATCAGCACATGAAATGATCACATGAAATCAGCACATGAAATGAACACATTAAATGAGCACATAAAATCAGAACATGAAATGAGCACATTAAATCATCACATTACATGAACACTTGAAATCGGCACCAGCAAAACAGCAAATGAAATCAGTGCATGAAATGTTAATTGATGCTAGAGATGTAAAGATATAGACATGAAGCAGTCCCACTGCCACCAGGCAAGACACTTGATGATAGTGACAATGCTGTTACGCCATGATCTTCTATTGTTATACAAATTGGCCCTGTTATAGTTGTTACTTTAATTCCTACTATTTGTGGATCAGGACCGGGGTGGGGGAGGGGGTGCTCTTTGGTAAGGCGGTCAAGACACCCACCTAGAGACAGAAAGGTACTGGCCAAGTGGTCAAGACACCCACCCAGAGCCACGAAGATATTGGCCAAGCAGTCAAGACATCCACCCAGAGCCATGAAGGTCTTGGCCAAGCGGTCAAGTCACCCACCCCGAGCTACCAATGTCCTGACCAAGAAATCAAGGCACCCACCCAGAGTTACGAATGTCCTGACCAAGCAATCAAGGCACCCACCCAGAGCCACGAAGGTCCTGGCCAAGTGGTCAAGGCACCCACCCCGAGCTACCAATGTCCTGACCAAGAAATCAAGGCACCCACTCAGAGCTACGAAGGTCCTGACCAAGCAGTCAAGGTACTCAACCAGAGATGCGAATGTCCTGACCAAGCAATCAAGGCACCCACCCAGAGCTACGAACGTTCTGGCCAAGCGGTCAAGACACGCACCCAGAGCTACGAAGAACCTGACCAAGCGGTCAGGGCTCCCACCCAGAGCTACAAAAGTCCTGGGACATTGTGGGACTCTGCCACTCGGTTCCGGGGTGCACTCTTTTCAGGGACTCCTGGTGTCGTGGGTGGAGCTTCAACGTTCGTGCTGTGCGCGATAATCCCGTCATGCCGAGCTGCGGAAAGACGACCCAGCCTTATGAGATAGAACTCGGTGCAATGAAGTGGGGCCTCTAGTCTTTAAACCACTTCTATTCCAATATTTGAGTTAATTGTTGGAGTAATATGCCTAACTGTGACAAATTATTAGATGATTGACAGAGGACCTAGTTTGTAGTGTTCTCTGGAGATATATCTTGAATAATAATTAACAAGATAAAGGATATGATTTAGCACGTTTTGTCTAGAGGTCACTCAAATGAGCTAATCATTCCCGCAATAGCCTGTTTTGGAGAACATTTTTCTTTGGCTCAAACCCCCACTGTGAGACCACTATGTATCTACACAGAAATTTATATAAGAAGTAACTAGTTCACCCAAGGCCAGAGAAGATCTGAACTATTAGCGCCTGTACAACTGAGGATCCCTCTCACTCAACATAATGTTGCCAGTGTGCTATTCGTCCGTCACATAGATCTTTCCCTATATTTTTTTTTGTCATTTTGTGACCTATATCAGTTCAATTAATCTTTAGGACTTTAGGACTCATTTATTTGTAGACAAACCAACTTCAACAATAACTGTACATTACATCGGTTGGACAAGACATCTACATGACAGTTTCCTGCCAAAAGTGGGACATACATTCACAAGGAATTGTTGTCTACAAGATAGACATCATGTGATACTTGACAACATCTATACAGGACTTTTCACAATATGTATAACCAACCACAGCACTTAAGACAGTCACCAGAGACAACACTTGACAGCAACTGTACAAGAAATTCACTGGGGACATGTACTTCAAACACTGATTCATTAAATACACAATTTATTGAGTTGGTGAGTAGAGTGGTGACCATTGCCTCATCTCCTGTCATGTCAACACTTCAATTATTGCATAGAAAATGCATAAAATATGTCACACATGCAGGTTGATAAACAAGATACAACACTTCTTATTTACTCCACCGCCCAATAACTAATTCTCCGCTTCCTCCTCTCCAATATCTAACTACACCATCCCGTTACAGTATCGGTAACTATCATCATTTCCTGTCTCTTGGGAATTTAGGAAATCCTATCCATGGGCAACTCAAGGAAGAAACTACTGTTCTGGGTCTGTTGAATCCCTTTATCATCAGCATGGATGTTGGACTAGCTCCAGTTAGCAGCTTCCCCAGAATAAGCTTCATGGCAGATTCATTCCTCTTGAAGACAAGATTTGGTATGATGATATGGTACTGCATCTCACGGTTGATCAGGCTGTTAGTGAAGGCTGTCACTGGGTACTTCAATAATGACATACAGAATGTCCCATACATTGCAGCTACTCACTTAGCCAGATCAACTTCCCTACTGTTCAATCACATTCTTCAAGAATCACCGTGTGAGCATCCGGCTGGATATTTTCTAAGCTTTGTCTTAGATAAACAAACACTCCAAGTTACCCCACAGTTCTCCATGAATGTAGTTCATAGAACAAGATTTGATGTTAGTCTCAGTTGATCCCTGACTGACTCAAGATCACTGTCCAGTTCACCACATTTGTAGTGCTTCAGATTGTGTCATGCTCCCATTTATGCATTCAGCTGTTGAGCTGAGAGAGAAACTCTTCTTGAGATTCCTACATTTTGATAGGGAGTCACTTCTGGATCTAGGACTTCTGGTTAGAGGTCCCAGATGATATATGGATGGCCTCTCCACCATACTGTTCTCTGTCGACATATAAAATGGCACAACATCTCTTTACATATGTTAAAAGATAATATTATTATACATCAACAGACACAGATTGGGGATGGGAGGAAAAGGATGGGTGTGGTCCAAACACACCTCTCCTTGTTTGATGATGCAGTGTATTTCACTCTGATGTACTGTGGGTGATATGTGTTCCATTCACCCTTATCTGTGGTAATCACAAGACCATATGTTGAGACAGGGGTAGCTTAACACAATTATAAGCATTTATGTGGTCTAAGTTCCACCATGTTTGAACCACAGTAGACCTGGGCACAAGGAGGACCAGACACAGTACAGCAATCATTGTGACATAGCAACATGGGACAGGCATTGTGAAGGAAAATGGAAAATAGGCATTTACAACTGCAATATGCAATATGGATTAACTAATGGCATTTACCCAATTAGCAGACCAGACATCCATTCCTATGGCTGTGATGTCGGTGCATGAATGTCCTATTCCATATTCACTTACACAGCAATGCCAGACCTCACCCCTTTTCTCAGACAGACCTGGCTCACAGGTACATCATCTTCATCATCATCAGGTGCTCTTTCCCCACTGAGTAATTTTCATGTCTACTACAGTAGGCAACAGAAGCTCAATTGCATAGCAATGGTTCATATATGCACCAAGCACATATGGGAAAAACATGTTTAGTCCCTGTAAATTTGCATGAGCCATACATTATATTCAGCCAACTAAGACACAGGTTCACACACCTATGGTTCTCTTAGGAACTAGTTTATATGAACCATCCAACAGCAGAGGTAACAGTGTAATGCTGCAGAGAGAAATGATATTCTCTTGAGCTTAATTTTGCCACCAGGTATCACATGGACTTAGCAATTCTGGCGTGCCATCACCGTCCTGTTTACATATGGATATTTGAAGCATCTTTCCTTCCACTAGATGTGAGAGGCTATTTATTAAATCACCAACTCACTCACTCCATCATTCTCAGCTTTTTACCAAGGAACTTGTACATGTTTCATCACTCATTCCCATTCAGACTGCCATTTGTTAACTCGCACGAGAGCAAAGGTACAGTTGAGTTAAGAATGAGTCATCCTAGGCATGAAGAATGCACAAGGGGTTTGGGTTTGCGAATCTGCATGAGTGTGCCATACATTCATCAAGCATACGCAACCAGTCACAACAAGGGATTGATATGCACTCGGAGTATACAGCGTGAAAGACATGTCAAGGTTGAAGATGCAGTGTTCAGAATTCTGGCGCACAGAAGTTAGGTTTTCCACTTTCACATTTTATTCATAAAATACTCATACATTCTTCTTATTCGTTTACCAGGCACAACTACAACATGAAAGTATGTTTTAAAGTGGTACCTGTTGTCCAGAGAACAATATATTATCGTATCTTTAAGGGCATTGTTGGGTCATCACATCACACTAGCGACCGCTCCTGGTGAGATTCCCGCTCCTACTAATTAGATTTTAAAATATGGCCCAGGAATAGCGTGGGCTCATTACCTATTAGCCAATCAAAAGACAAGTGCATACCGCCGCCTCCCCCAACTCGTTCTAGAACATACGATCTAATAATAGCCCTTCTATTTGGGATGGTCCCCGTTAAGACTTAAAGTATCTTTATGAAATGTGTCGGACTGGGAATGGGGAATTCTGTTCCATCATGCTACACTAACCCACTTTTGTTCCACTATTTGAGTTAATTGTTGGAATGCTGTCCTTAACCCACTTCTATTCCATTATTTGAGTTAATTGTTGGAGTGATGTCCTTAACCAACTTCTGTCCCACTATTTGAGTTAATTGTTGGAGTGATGTCCAAAACCCACTTCTATCCCACTATTTGAGTAAATTGTGGAGTGATGTCCTTCGACAAGAGGAGATAAATATATGGCGTATTGGGATTACAGTTTTAAATTAGATTTCATCATCATGATCATGATGATGATGTTGATGATGATGATGATGATGATGATGATGATGATGATGATGATGATGATGATGATGATCATCATCATCATCATCATCCATTGCCTTGATGGATGGCGTTGGCGAACATGCCTCTCCATAAATTACGATATCCGACTTCATGGATCAATTCGCGTGTTGACTCCCTTCCGTGCCATGACACAAGACTGTCTAGAATCTGCTCACATTGTCTTCTTCTATCTTTCTTTCCGCAAATCTTTCCGGTTGTCACAACATGTTCCAGCTTTTTTCTTCTCATAAAGTGACCACACAAAAAAAAAAAAACGATGACTGCCTCTTTCTGATGTGTGTAATAAGTTGTCTTTGCGAATTAGCTACCCTTAAAACTTAACCAGCAACTGCAAAAGTACAGACCTTTTAAAACTGTCTCTCAAAACGAAATATTCACTAATTAGTGCCTGCGTAGACAAGTGGGACTGAAATGGTACGACAGAATCACCAATGTGGAGTTCAAAGTGAGAACTAGACAACTCCCAGTGAACCAATGTGGAGTTCAAGGTCAGAACTAGACAAATCCCAGTGAACCAAGAGGTGAGGAAAATAGGCTGGCGCTGGATAGGACACACACTGAGACAACCTGAGGGTTGTATAACTAGACACTCTCTTGTCTTGAACCCACAAGATAGGACACACTCTGAGACAACCTGATAATTGTATAACTAGACACTCTCTTGTCTGGAACCTACAAGATAGGACACACACTGAGACAACCTGATAATTGTATAACTAGACACTCTCTTGTCTTGAACCTACAAGATAGGACACACACTGAGACAACCTGATAATTGTATAACTAGACACTCTCTTGTCTGGAACCTACAAGATAGGACACACACTGAGACAACCTGATAATTGTATAACTAGACACTCTCTTGTCTGGAACCTACAAGATAGGACACACACTGAGACAACCTGATAATTGTATAACTAGACACTCTCTTGTCTTGAACCTACAAGATAGGACACACACTGAGACAACCTGATAATTGTATAACTAGACACTCTCTTGTCTTGAACCTACAAGATAGGACATACACTGAGACAACTTGATAATTGTATAACTAGACACTCTCTTGTCTTGAACCTACAAGATAGGACACACTCTGAGACAACCTGAGGGTTGTATAACCAGACACTCTCTTGTCTTGAACCTACAAGATAGGACACACACTGAGACAACCTGATAATTGTATAACTAGACACTCTCTTGTCTGGAACCTACAAGATAGGACACACACTGAGACAACCTGATAATTGTATAACTAGACACTCTCTTATCTTGAACCTACAAGATAGGACATACACTGAGACAACTTGATAATTGTATAACTAGACACTCTCTTGTCTTGAACCTACAAGATAGGACACACTCTGAGACAACCTGAGGGTTGTATAACTAGACACTCTCTTGTCTGGAACCTACAAAATAGGACACACACTGAGACAACCTGAGAATTGTATAACTAGACATTCTCTTGTCTTGAACCTACAAGATAGGACACACACTGAGACAACCTGAGGGTTGTATAACTAGACACTCTCTTGTCTTGAACCTACAAGACAGGACACACTCTGAGACAACCTGATAATTGTATAACTAGACACTCTCTTGTCTTGAACCTACAAGATAGGACACACATTGAGACAACCTGATAATTGTATAACTAGACACTCTCTTGTCTGGAACCTACAAGATAGGACACACTCTGAGACAACCTGAGAATTGTATAACTAGACACTCTCTTGTCTTGAACCTACAAGATAGGACACACACTGAGACAACCTGATAATTGTATAACTAGACACTCTCTTGTCTTGAACCTACAAGATAGGACACACACTGAGACAACCTGAGGGTTGTATAACTAGACACTCTCTTGTCTGGAACCCACAAGATAAGACACACACTGAGACAACCTAAGGATTGTATAACTAGACACTCTCTTGTCTTGAAACTACAAGATAGAACATACACTGAGACAACCTGAGGATTGTATAACTAGACACTCTCTTGTCTTGAACCTACAAGATAGGACACACACTGAGACAACCTGGGGATTGTATAACTAGACACTCTCTTGTCTTGAACCTACAAGATAGGACACACACTGAGACAACCTGAGGATTGTATAACTAGACACTCTCTTGTCTTGAACCCACAAGATAGAACACACACTGAGACAACCTGAGGGTTGTATAACTGGACACTCACTTGTCTGGAACCTACAAGATAGGACATACACTGAGACAACCTGAGGGTTGTATACCTAGACAATCTCTTGTCTTGAACCTACAAGATAGGACACACACTGAGACAACCTGAAGGTTGTATAACTGGACACTCACTTGTCTGGAACCTACAAGATAGAACATACACTGAGACAACCTGAGGATTGTATAACTAGACACTCTCTTGTCTTGAACCCACAAGATAGAACACACACTGAGACAACCTGAGGGTTGTATAACTGGACACTCACTTGTCTGGAACCTACAAGATAGGACACACAGTGAGACAACCTGAGAATAGTATAACTAGACACTCTCTTGTCTGGAACCTACAAGATAGGACACACACTGAGACAACCTGAGAATAGTATAACTAGACACTCTCTTGTCTGGAACCTACAAGATAGGACACACACTGAGACAAGCTGAGAATTGTATAACTAGATACTCTCTTGTCTTGAACCTACAAGATAGGACACACATTGAGACAACCTGAGAATTGTATAAACAGACACGCTCTTGTCTTGAACCTACAAGATAGGACACACACTGAGACAACCTGAGGATTGTATAACTAGACACTCTCTTGTCTTGAACCTACAAGATAGGACACACATTGAGACAACCTGAGAATTGTATAAACAGACACTCTCTTGTCTGGAACCTACAAGATAGGACACACACTGAGACAAGCTGAGGGTTGTATAACTAGATACTCTCATGTCTGGAACCTACAAGATAGGACACACACTGAGACAACCTGAGAATTGTATAAACAGACACTCTCTTGTCTGGAACCTACAAGATAGGACACACACTGAGACAAGCTGAGAATTGTATAACTAGATACTCTCTTGTCTTGAACCTACAAGATAGGACACACATTGAGACAACCTGAGAATTGTATAAACAGACACTCTCTTGTCTGGAACCTACAAGATAGGACACACACTGAGACAACCTGAGGGTTGTATAACTAGATACTCTCATGTCTGGAACCTACAAGGCAAACCAAATAGCGTTGGAGTGGTGGTGGTGGGGGGGGGGGGGGGCTAGAAACACCCGGAGAAGAGAATTACAGTCAGAGATGATAAATATTGGAAAGACTTGAACGGATCTGCCGGAAACAGCAAAATATATAACGCGGCGTGGTTTTGGGTGAGCGCCTATGCACCAGTGCGGGATAAAGAGAAAAAGAAAGGGAAAAAAGAAGAAGAAGAAGAAGAAGAAGAAGAAGAAGAAGAAGAAGAAGAAGAAGAAGAAGAAGAAGAAGAGAGAAATAAATCCACCAGAGTAATCTGAAAATAAATGTATTACAAAAATAACGGACATCAAAGGCACAAACAAGGGCGTTGCATGAAAGATAGTTAACTGCCATTTTGTTTTATGAAAGAGTTCTTGCCCCTGGTTAAACTACAAAACATGATGTAATCGGTCAAAGCCTGAAAACGGAATTTACAGAAGAAAATTGCGCGTCTATGTGATGTTAAACACTATAATTTGTTCCGTATTGTTGCAGTTCCGATGTGTATTATTGCTTGAATGTGTTTGTGATATGTTCTGGACTACTTCAAAGATGTGTTTTTTTGTCTTGATTGAACGATCGACAATTTTCCTGACAATTGGCTTGAAATAACATAATTGTTGTGGTTGTTTTCATCTCAACTTATATTGATATCTCGTATTTTTAATACAATCATTACCATCATTTCAACTATGTAGTTTTTATAAATTGTAATGAAAACCCTGATGTCAATAACATCTTGTTATTATAGTCCATGCCGTATGACGTTGGAGATCGTGTCTGTCCAAAGCATTCTGTCTTGTGTACTGCCAATCTTCTTATAGTCCATGCCGTATGACGTTGGTGATCATGTCTGTCCTCAACCTTCCGTCTCGTGTAGTGCCAATCTTCTAATAGCCCATGCCGTGTAGCATCGGTGATCATGTCTGTCCACAGCACCCTGCCTCGTGTACCGCCAATCATTGTTGATACAGATGTTCCTCCATGCCGTGATGTCAAACTTTCTGGAATATTCTGTCTTGGTCTCACTCTGCCTCTACTGTTCACCAGCTTTCCGGTTGTGACGTCATACTGCACTTTTCCCCTTCTCTTGACATGCCAAACAAATCTGGACTGTTTTCTTCTGATGTGAGTGACCAGTTCTCTTTGTGAGTTCACTTCTTTCAGGATATCTACAATACTCTTGTTACCTATCCACTATGTTCTCATGATACCCCATTAGCAACACATCTTCACACCTTCCAGGTAATTGTTAATCTGTCTGCTAATTATCCACGATTCGCTTCTGTAAATTAGGATTGAGAATATAGCTTCTAAGTACTCCTATCCTCAACTCATTTAGCAAAGATAAATTGCAGAGTGCACTCTTCGTCTTGTAAAATGCTGCCATTGCTTGAGCTATACAACATTCAACTTCCTTACAACATCTGCTGTTATTAAAATATACAAATGCATAAATACGTTGACTTCTTTCAGACTGGTTTCATGCACTTGGTTGTTGCATTTAGGTAAACAATGTTTCTTTCTAAAACTATGTGGAATAAACAATACTTCTTTGTAAAACTATTTGGGTAAACCAATTTTCTTTGCAACAAAATTTGGGTAAACAATTTTTCTTTGTAAAACTATTTGGAAAAACAATTTGTGTTTGTAAAACCATAGTTCTGGTTTTCTGGGGAGCAAACAAAACTGAAGATGAGAAAGTTACCAGGAGCCGGCAGTATCTCCAATTAAATTATCAAGAACCTATGTACAGTGGCCAAAACAAAGCTGTTGCATATCTTCAATAACTGCAGCACCTTAGGCGGTGTTCCACAAGCCTGGAGAGAAGCAATCATGATACTTCTCCTAACATGAGGGAAAGACAGTTCCATTGCCTCCAGCTACAGACCATTTAGCCTCACCAGCTGTCTCTGCAAAAAAAATGGAGCGCATCGTCAATCACAGACTGCAGTGGTACATTGAAAGTAAAAACATCCTTGTGTCACAGCAGGCTGGCTTTAGGCAGTGCTACTCTACGGAAGATCAGACAACCTACCTCTCTCAAGAAATTGAGGATGCATTCCAAGAGAAAAAGCTGGTGCTTGTGGCATGGGTAGATCTGAAGAAAGCCTTTGACAGAGTCTGGAAAGAAGGTCTAATGAAGAAACTGAGAAACTATAAAGTCAATGGAATATTGTACAAATGGGTGAAAACATACTTGCACAACAGAAGAGCCCGAGTACAGATAGGCAGACTCAAGAGCAAACAAGCACTACTGCGTCACCGTGCTCCCCAAGGTAGAGTCCTGTCCCCCACACTTTTTCTAATCTTCGTCGATGATCTTGTTTCTAAACTACCACATGTAATTAAAGCGGAAACGAACACTGATGGCCTGGTTCTATGGAGCACAAATGAACATGCATCAGTGGCCACCAGATCGCTACAAAGAGTTGTAGATGCATTAGTTGCATGGGCAAATAGATTGTGTATCAGCATAAACACTGACAAGTGCAGCACCACTCTAATTACCCTCTCTCCAAAGCAAAAGGCAGCGATCATCCAGATAAATGGAATACGCCTAAGAGAAGGTACAGAACCCACATACCTTGGATTAACATTTGATGATAGGCTGACATGGTGAAAGCACATCTAGACATCAGTCAGCAAATCTAACACAACAACACAATAAGCATGTTGCGTATTCTTCCTAGATTGATTGATTTATTGATCTTTATTTTCGAAGGGTTACACACTGGCACGAAGGCCCGTCTAGAATATCTTCCAGTTTGCTTCCGTGTTTGTAATGGTATTTATATTCAAATTTATATCTGAGTTTATATATGTCTGTGACTTTTGTCTGCGGAGAATTGCAGTCATGTGTCACGTCCAGTCACTGTTGACCGCAGCCAGACAGCAGCCACCCCAATGTCCGCTTCCACTCCGATTAGTAGCCCGACCTACTCGCGGGTTGGTTGCTACCACCACAAGTTTGCCAGGGCAGTCACTATACTGCCTACGTTTTGAGATGGCTAACTGGCCAGGAATCTTTATCTTCCGACCCTCCCCCCCCCCTCCCTCCCCCTGGTTAGTTTTTCGCCCTTATCAAAGGATGCCAGGTATTCGAGCTCACCATCCAAGAAATAAAGGGGTGAAAGAAGGGGAGGGGTGATATCTTTGGAAATAAAGGGGTGAAAGAAGGGGAGGGGTGATATCTTTGGAAATAAAGGGGTGAAAGAAGGGGAGGGGTGATATCTTTGGAAATAAAGGGGTGAAAGAAGGGGGGGGGGTGATATCTTTGGAAATAAAGGGGTGAAAGAAGGGGAGGGGTGATATCTTTGGAAATAAAGGGGTGAAAGAAGGGGAGGGGTGATATCTTTGGAAATAAAGGGGTGAAAGAAGGGGAGGGGTGATATCTTTGGAAAGCAATAGTTCTTGTAAAACTGTCGAGCCCTGTGTTTGGAACGACCCCAATAACTTGCGAGCCGGGCGTGAACATCAAATCTTTTCAGACATGAAATCATAATTTTCTCAACTACCGGCGCCCTATGATGTGGAATTGTCTCAGCTATCGGTATCCAAAAAGAGTCGAAAGTTCTCAGCTACCGGTATCCCAAAAGAATCAAATTTTCTCCACTAACAAGAGTCGAATTTTTTTCAGCTACCGGTATCCCAAAAAAGTCGAATGTTCTCAACTGCCGCCCCATGATAGTGGAATTGTCTCAACTACCGCCCCATGAGAATGGAATTATCTCAACTACCGGTGCTCGATGAGAGTGGAATATTCTCAGCTACCGGCGCCCCACGAGAGTCGGTGAAATAGAAGAAATTAATTGGTCATTTCTTCAAATACAGCGTGTAACATACAAAATATGAAATCAAGAATCACCATAACTGCACTCCGGACATTCCCACACGTGCTCCAGCTCTGTTTTCAGCAGCCAATAAAGAGTTCCGATGCTGAAGGCACCAGTGACAGCCTGACTTAACGTATGTCTGCCCTTTCCTCTACAAGTAGAGTGTCGTCTATATCCTTCTGTCGCCACCCCCACCACTCCCGTCATCTCTACATCAGCATGTGCTAGTGTGGTTACATTGTGTATGTGCGTATGCGTGCGTGCGTGAGCGTGTTAATGGGAGTAGGAAAGGCCTGGCTTAGAGCTGAGTTATTAATAATTAAAATGTTTGCGGACATAAAACACCGCTATCAATCAACACTTGTCTTCTTGACAGGGTGTAGCTAATTGATGTGGGCAATCACGCCTCCTATCAGCCAGTTCTTTCTAAGCCATTTCATTGTGCGTGTTTCAGTCCGTGTAGCGGTTGGAGGTTGTTGTGTATACATGACACTGTAACGTAGATCGTTATCGTTGTCATCTTCATATTCATTATCACTATCATCATTCTCATCACTATCAACATCAAACTTTTCATAATGTTCAGCATCATCATCATCATAACCTTTATTATATTCATCATTTGAAGACATTGAAAAAATAAAAACCAGAAAAGATAGAAACAATAACGCTAAATGAAACATAAGAAGAAAACGGAGGAGAAGAAGAAGTAAGGGAAAAAAGCTAAGACGAAGAAATGGATGAGAATATGAGGATAAGAAGAAGAACAAGGAGGAGAAAGAAACAGCACCACCAGCAGCAGCAGAAGAAGATGATCAAGAAGAAAAAGAAGAAGATGAAGAAGAAGAAGAGGAAGTAAAACAAAGAAGAAATTAAGAATACGACGACGACGACGACGAAGTAACAACAGCAGCAGAAGAAGGAGAAGACAAAGACGATGAGTATAATGATGATGATAATAATAATGATTAAGACGAATAAAGAGAACGAAATGATATAGGTAACCGAGGAGGAGGAGGCGGACCCGAGAAAGAAAGAAATGTAAACACAACACAAACTTGAAAAACAAGAGTTTGTCCAAAACCCCGGCAACATCGCCATCTTGACCACATCACATCAGTGAACACTTCTTTATGACATCGAAACGGATCAGTTTCTTCTCACTGGCAAGCCGGCGATAAAATACTTGCAGCAGTATTGATTACAGCTTTTGGTAATCTTCCAGCCATCAAATTCATAGTGACAGACAATACTGCGACCAAATCAAGACCAGTCTTGCTCTTCGGGAGGGAGACTATCAGTGGAGTTGCGAATCTGCTCGAATATTGTCCTTTGTTCTTTCCAGCAAACAAAATGTTTACTCTGCAGGGAATTTGAAATACCGACATTCCACCAGATCTGAACATCGAAGCATGATAGCTCCTTAAGAGCATCATTTGTCGGAAACCGAAATTAAAATTAGTTTAAATAATTGTCCCGGCGCGGTTTTCTGCAATGAGTCTGTTATGTGACAGCGGCGTCAGAATGTCTGTAGTCCGGAGAGCAGAGAGAAGGAGCGATCAGTCTGTCCCTCACTTGTGTAAGTGACGAGCCTAAGCGTCAGACCACGTCCAATCGATCTCATGATATTATCAGCGCAGTGCTCTATCAACTTAACCAGAAGCTGAAGTATTGTGGCTTGGTTCAGCGCCACAATGGGTGGGAGTAACGGTGATGGAAGCAAGTATTCCTGGGAGAAGAGGCTGGGGGATGATCTGTATGGCGATGGACAAGGAGACTGAAGGCCCATTGGGGATGTCAATGTGTAAGGCGGGAGAACTAGCAGGGATAGAGCACCTCCTTCATCGTCGTGTTCGTCGTCGTCGTCGTCGTCATCATCATCATCATCATCAACATCATCATACTGGAAATCAGCATGGTCGAACGGATTAGAGCGCTCGTTGTAAAACTTCCAATGTATTGATGCCGAGGTAGCGAGTTCAACCCCTACAACAGCCAGTTGGAATAAATGTGACTTCTCGACCTTGACATGGAGGAGTACATTACAAGTGCCTCAGAAGTTGGAGTGGTTTCACTGATGGTGAGGGACACTGGTAATAGGACAAGCTAATTCACACACAATAATCAGTCCAGTGCACTATATATAGACTACGCTTGAGTTCTAAACGTAAAACAAAAAGGTCCATTTCCTTGCATGGGGCAGTTAGGGAATGGCGAAAATCCAGCGAGGGGAATTAGTCACTCGTTGAAAACATCTTTACTTAATGGATCTTAAGATCGCGAGAAAACCAGTGGGACCGGGTTTAGTAGAGTGCTTTCGTCAGCCAGCCGGAAATATGCTGTTTTGGGAAACATCATTAAGTGCGACTGGACTAAGTCGGCAGTGAATGAAACATCCAGATAAAGTCAAGAGTTTAATCAAGCGTGGCTGTCTGGTCATTTGAGATCGGTTGGGGTTTGTGTGTTGTTGTTTTTGTCGTATCTGTTGTTTGGTTGAAGTGTTGTGTCGTATCTGTTGTTTGGTAGAAGTTTTGTGTCGTATCGTTTGTTTGGTAGAAGTGTTGTGTCGTATCGTTTGTTTGGTAGAAGTGTTCCGTCGTATCGTTTGTTTGGTAGAAGTGTTGTGTCGTATCTTTTGTTTGGTTGAAGTGTTGTGTCGTATCTGTTGTTTGGTAGAAGTGTTTTGTCGTATCCGTTGTTTGGTTGAAGTGTTGTTTGGTAGAAGTGTTGTGTCGTATCTTTTATTTGGTTGAAGTATTGTGTCTTATCTTTTGTTCAGTTGCAGTGTTCTGTTGTATCTTTGGTTAGGTCGAAGTGTTGTGTCGCATCTTTTGTTTGGTTGAAGTGTTGTGTCATATCTTTTGTTCAGTTGAAGTGTTGTGTCGTATCTTTTGTTTGGTTAAAGTATTGTGTTTCATCTTTTGTTTAGTTGTAGTATTCTGTTGTATCTTTGGTTTGGTCGAAGTGTTGTGTTGTATCTTTTTTTTCGGTCGAAGTGTTGTGTGGTATCGTTTGTTAGGTTGAAGTGTTCAAGTTGTGTGTTATGTCTGTCGATTGGATGATTGTGTGTTATATCTTTCAACCTATTAACTTATAGAGGTGTGCGGCAGAGGTGTATGATGTCTCCATATCTGTTTTCCCTATATGGTGAACATATTTGTATAAAATTAGAAGATATGAGATGAATCACCATTGAGGGATATAACATCAGTAACATTAGATATGCAGATGATACAATATTGACCGCAGACAATGAGCAGGATCGGCACCACTTTGTAGATGCGGTTGTTGCACACAGTGAACAACTTGGGTTAGAATTGAATTGTAAAAAGACATAGATTATAGTCGTCACTAGAAAGAAATATCACAAAGTAATATACAGGTACATGAAGTTATTCTTAAACAAGTAAATCGGTACAATTATCTCGAAACAGTCATAACATCTGATGGGAGATGCCTTGAAGATAATAGAACAAGAATCGCGATGGCCAAGGTAGCCTTTTGCAAGACTGAAACATGCTGACCAATAAAATGATGTTAATTGCAAAGAGAAAAAAAAATGTTGAAATGTTACATAGAAACTAGTTTTGTATGGATGTGAAACGTGGACAATGAGCTGACAAACTAAAAGAAAAAAAATAATAAATAAACTGGCTGTGGAAATGTGGTTTCTGAGGAAAACGCAAAGACTACCAATGAAAAAACGATGAGCAAGTCCTACAAGAAACAAATGAAAACCGTAAAGATAGTCACAATTTTGTGAACAAGTTATAAGAAGAAAGAAAGTGGAGAACTTGGTGATATCAGGTAAGATTGAAGAGAAAAGAACAAGGGAAAGATGGAGAAGTAAATATCTGGATGGCTTGGTCACGGGGCATAGTCGAGACAAGAACACAGAGCTGATCCACGACTTAGGTGATGTTGTGAGATGTAAGCACTTGACCGCCCACACTTATGCACATGTTACAAGATGATCTTTTGTTTGCTGAAGTTTTGTGTGTGTGTATCTTTCGCATTGTTCAAATTGTGTAATGTATCTTTCATTTCGTTAAAGTGTATTTCACCATCTTTAATGCTGATAAAGGTAAGTGTAATATCATTCGCTAGATAACAGTTTGAGGTCACATCTTTGACTAGGTAACAGATTCAGATCATATCTTTGGCTAGGTAACAGATTCAGGTCATATCTTTGGCTAGGTAACAGATTCAGGTCATATATTTGGCTAGGTAACAGATTCAGATCATATCTTTGGCTAGGTAACAGATTCAGATCATATCTTTGGCTAGGTAACAGATTCAGGTCATATCTTTGGCTAGGTAACAGATTCAGGTCATATATTTGGCTAGGTAACAGATTCAGATCATATCTTTGGCTAGGTAACAGATTCAGGTAATATCTTTGGCTAGGTAACAGATTCAGGTAATATCTTTGGCTAGGTAACAGATTCAGATCATATCTTTGGCTAGGTAACAGATTCAGGTAATATCTTTGGCTAGGTAACAGATTCAGATCATATCTTTGGCTAGGTAACAGATTCAGGTAATATCTTTGGCTAGGTAACAGATTCAGATCATATCTTTGGCTAGGTAACAGATTCAGGTAATATCTTTGGCTAGGTAACAGATTCAGATCATATCTTTGGCTAGGTAACAGATTCAGGTAATATCTTTGGCTAGGTAACAGATTCAGGTCATATCTTTGGCTAGGTAACAGATTCAGGTCATATCTTTGGCTAGGTAACAGATTCAGGTCATATCTTTGGCTATGTAACAGTTTCAGGTCATATCTTTGGCTAGGTAACAATTTCAGGTCATATCGTTGGCTAGATAACAGATTCAGGTCATATCTTTGGCTAGGTAACAATTTCAGGTCATATCTTTGGCTAGGTAACAGATTCAGGTCATATCTTTGGCTAGGTAACAGTTTCAGGTCATATCTTTGGCTAGGTGACAGTTTCAGGTCATATCTTTGGCTGGGTAACAATTTGATATTACATCTCTGGCGAAGGGATTACGGACGCTATTCGTAGTCCCGCATACCGCGTTCGAAACACAGCTTCGGGCGATGATGCAGCGTTGGTTTTCATACAGTGATTTGAGTGCCGGTGATTCAGAAAGCAATGGTAAACTACTGAACGTAAACTTGCAAACAGCCAGAAAATGCTGTGGTTGACTACAATGTCCTGTAAAGGATATGCAGCTAACACACACAACCAACTCTAGGAGAAGTTGAGTGGGCAGTGAACAACCTCACAACATGTGAATCAACAGAATGTGATAAAATCACAGCAAGGTTTATTGAAGCTGGCGGAGACAAAAGTGTGCAATTATACCTCGCTTCATATCAACAATTATGGAAAACAGGAGTATGATCAAAATAGGGAATACGGCCTTTTTTCTTTTTGCTGTACAATCATTTATTACCATTTATAGTTATCAGTGTTAGCTTTGCCTGAATGATGCCAAATGGAACTGTTTTTTATTTATTTATTTATTTATTTATTTATTTATTTATTTATTTTGCGTTTGCTTGCGTAGCCCTTACACATGCTACTTCTTCTAGTGCACTGGACAGATATTTGCGTGTGGATTAGCTTCCCCTATTACCAGTATCACTCGACATCAGGCTAGCCCACTCCGGCTTCTGATGTACTTGCAATTTACGTCTTCACGTCAGGGACGAGAAGTCAACATTCTAGTCCAACTGTCCGGTATAGGGGTTAAACCGTTACATAGACTAGCTTCCTTGTTCATGTGTTGAGAAACTCTCCCGTATTTGTAAAGGACTTTTATTCACAATCTTGTAAACATTGTCTCATCTTGTTAGCAATAATGCTTGTATAATGTCTGGTGACAAGTGAGAAACACAGGTCTGTTTGCCCATTTCTTCACCCGAATGAAATCAAGTTCCATCTTTCGCTCTTCTCTCGTCTTTATTTTCCCTTTTTTTTGTCCTGTTTTCACAGGGAGAAGAAATGGAACCTTGGGACGGTTGATCGATGAGGTCTCATTATTTTTGTCTGACTGCCAGCAAAGCAGAACGCAAATAACGAGCGACTTCTTGCCTGATAACGGAGGATCCCTGGGTGGGCTGGGAGGGAGGTTGTCGGATGGGTGAGAAGATATTTCTTGGGACGCGAAAGTCAGGAGATAAGATGATTCAGTTAAATGAGGGGATTGATGGCAACGATCAGGACGTCTGTAGAGGCAATATGGGATTTATCTGAGTGCTGCATATATTGTTATCAGTATATATATATATATATATATATATATATATATATATATATATATATATATATATATATATATATATATATATATATATATATATATGAGAAGATGGGTTTTTAAAGTAGATGAGTAGCTATATATGTGAGAAGATGGGTTTTTGAAGACGATGAGTAGTTATATATGTGGGAAGATGGGTTTTTGAAGAAGATGAGTAGTTATATATGTGAGAAGATGGGTTTTTGAAGAAGATGAGTAGTTATATATGTGAGAAGATAAGTTTTTAAATTAGATGAGTAGTTATATATGTGAGAAGATGGGTTTTTAAAGAAAATTAGTAGTTATATATGTGAGAAGATGGGTTTTTGAAGTAGATGAGTAGTTATATATGTGAGAAGATGAGTTTTTAAAGTAGATGAGTAGTTATATATGTGGGAAGATGGGTTTTTGAAGAAGATTAGTAGTTATATATGTGAGAAGATGGGTTTTTAAAGTAGATGAGTAGTTATATATGTGAGAAGATGAGTTTTTAAAGTAGATGAGTAGTTATATATGTGAGAAGATGGGTTTTTAAAGTAGATGAGTAGTTATATATGTGAGAAGATGAGTTTTTAAAGTAGATGAGTAGTTATATATGTGAGAAGATGGGTTTTTAAAGTAGATGAGTAGTTATATATGTGAGTAGATGAGTTTTTAAAGTAGATGAGTAGTTATATATGTGAGAAGATGAGTTTTTAAAGAAGATGAGTAGTTATATATGTGAGAAGATAGGATTTTAAAGAAGATGAGTAGTTATATATGTGAGAAGATGGGTTTTTGAAGACGATGAGTAGTTATATATGTGACAAGATGGGTTTTTGAAGTAGATGAGTAGTTATATATGTAAGAAGATAAGTTTTTAAAGTATATGAGTAGTTATATATGTGAGAAGATGGGTTTTTAAAGAAGATGAGTAGTTGTATATGTGAGAAGATGGGTTTTTAAAGTAGATGAGTAGTTATATATGTGAGAAGATTAGTTTTTAAAGTAGATGAGTAGTTATATATGTGAGAAGATGGGTTTTTGAAGTAGATGAGTAGTTATATATGTGAGAAGATGGGTTTTTAAAGTAGATGAGTAGTTATATATGTGAGAAGATTAGTTTTTAAGGTAGATGAGTAGTTATATATGTGAGAAGATGGGTTTTTGAAGTAGATGAGTAGTTATATATGTGAGAAGATGGGGTTTTGAAGTAGATGAGTAGTTATATATGTGGGAAGATGGGTTTTTGAAGAAGATGAGTAGTTATATATGTGGGAAGATGAGTTTTTAAAGTAGATGAGTAGTTATATATGTGGGAACATGGGTTTTTGAAGAAGATGAGTAGTTATATATGTGAGAAGATGCGTTTTTGAAGAAGATGAGTAGTTATATATGTGAGAAGATGGGTTTTTAAAGTAGATGAGTAGTTATATATGTGAGAAAATGGGGCTTTGAAGAAGATGATTAGGAACTTGGAATGTAAGAAGTATGAGTGTGCATGGAAAAATTGACGACATTAAGAATGAAATGAAAAGATTAAATATTAACCTGTTAGGTATACGTGAGACCAGATAGACAGGAACGGGCATTATAACATATGAGGAATATAGAATAATATATTCTGGTGGAGAGAAACAACAGCGAGGTGTAGCAATTATAATGGATACAGAGAGATCAAAATCGATCAAAGGATATTGGACTGTATCAGACAGAGTGTACTGGTGAAGTTGAGTGGAAGAGCTTATGATGTCAACGTCATACAAGTTTATGCACCAACAGCAGACAGTAGTGATGACCGCATTGATGTCTTTTATAAAGATTTAGAGAAAGCCTTCAAGAAATGCAAGAATTCTGAAGTAAATATCATAATGAGTGACTTGAATGCCAAAGTTGGAAATAAACAGGACGGATGCATACTAGGCAAGTATGGACTAGGTGAACAGAAGGAAAGAGTTTGCAGACTTGTACAGTGGACAAAAGAGCTTTATTGTGATTATTAGAAACACCTGGTATCAACAGCACCCAAGGAGATTATAGACATGGAGGAGTCCTGATCACAAGATAAGGAATCAGACTGATTACGTTCTCATCAACAGAAGATTTCGAAATGCCTTAAAAGTCGCAAAAGCTGTACCAAGCGCAGACTGCTACAGTACTTAAGCAATTTACATATAAAATTAAAGAAAGTCAAATATACACCAAGAAACAGTAAACTTGATCTACAGGCATTGAAGAGTGAAGCGATAAAAGATAAATTCAACGTAGAGGTAAAGAACAGATTCGATGCATTGTCGGATATGGAAATATTATTTCAAGACGTCAGTGACCAAAGGGAAATATAAAAGAAATCAGTCAACCATCTGCAGAAACAACCATCCCCATAAAAAAAATTTAAAGGGACGCAAGAAATGGATGACGAAAGACATCTTAAAACTCATGGAAATAAGAAGAAATAACAAAAATAACAAGGAAAAATATGAAGACATTCACGGGAAAACTAGGAAGCTATACAAAGAGGTAAAAGAAACATGGTTTGAGGAAAATTGCAAGGAAACGGAAAACCAACACAACACCCGGAATACCAAATTAATGTACACAAGAATTAATTACATCACTAACAAAAGAACACATACATCAACGGGTTGCCTAAAAACCAAAGATTACAAAATCATAATAGAAAAAGAACAGATTTGTAAACGTATTTGTAAAGGACTTTTATTCACAATCTTGTAAACATTGTCTCATCTTGTTAGCAATAATGCTTGTATAATGTCTGGTGACAAGTGAGAAACACAGGTCTGTTTGCCCATTTCTTCACCCGAATGAAATCAAGTTCCATCTTTCGCTCTTCTCTCGTCTTTATTTTCCCTTTTTTTTGTCCTGTTTTCACAGGGAGAAGAAATGGAACCTTGGGACGGTTGATCGATGAGGTCTCATTATTTTTGTCTGACTGCCAGCAAAGCAGAACGCAAATAACGAGCGACTTCTTGCCTGATAACGGAGGATCCCTGGGTGGGCTGGGAGGGAGGTTGTCGGATGGGTGAGAAGATATTTCTTGGGACGCGAAAGTCAGGAGATAAGATGATTCAGTTAAATGAGGGGATTGATGGCAACGATCAGGACGTCTGTAGAGGCAATATGGGATTTATCTGAGTGCTGCATATATTGTTATCAGTATATATATATATATATATATATATATATATATATATATATATATATATATATATATATATATATATATATGAGAAGATGGGTTTTTAAAGTAGATGAGTAGCTATATATGTGAGAAGATGGGTTTTTGAAGACGATGAGTAGTTATATATGTGGGAAGATGGGTTTTTGAAGAAGATGAGTAGTTATATATGTGAGAAGATGGGTTTTTGAAGAAGATGAGTAGTTATATATGTGAGAAGATAAGTTTTTAAATTAGATGAGTAGTTATATATGTGAGAAGATGGGTTTTTAAAGAAAATTAGTAGTTATATATGTGAGAAGATGGGTTTTTGAAGTAGATGAGTAGTTATATATGTGAGAAGATGAGTTTTTAAAGTAGATGAGTAGTTATATATGTGGGAAGATGGGTTTTTGAAGAAGATTAGTAGTTATATATGTGAGAAGATGGGTTTTTAAAGTAGATGAGTAGTTATATATGTGAGAAGATGAGTTTTTAAAGTAGATGAGTAGTTATATATGTGAGAAGATGGGTTTTTAAAGTAGATGAGTAGTTATATATGTGAGAAGATGAGTTTTTAAAGTAGATGAGTAGTTATATATGTGAGAAGATGGGTTTTTAAAGTAGATGAGTAGTTATATATGTGAGTAGATGAGTTTTTAAAGTAGATGAGTAGTTATATATGTGAGAAGATGGGTTTTTAAAGAAGATGAGTAGTTATATATGTGAGAAGATAGGATTTTAAAGAAGATGAGTAGTTATATATGTGAGAAGATGGGTTTTTGAAGACGATGAGTAGTTATATATGTGACAAGATGGGTTTTTGAAGTAGATGAGTAGTTATATATGTAAGAAGATAAGTTTTTAAAGTATATGAGTAGTTATATATGTGAGAAGATGGGTTTTTAAAGAAGATGAGTAGTTGTATATGTGAGAAGATGGGTTTTTAAAGTAGATGAGTAGTTATATATGTGAGAAGATTAGTTTTTAAAGTAGATGAGTAGTTATATATGTGAGAAGATGGGTTTTTGAAGTAGATGAGTAGTTATATATGTGAGAAGATGGGTTTTTAAAGTAGATGAGTAGTTATATATGTGAGAAGATTAGTTTTTAAGGTAGATGAGTAGTTATATATGTGAGAAGATGGGTTTTTGAAGTAGATGAGTAGTTATATATGTGAGAAGATGGGGTTTTGAAGTAGATGAGTAGTTATATATGTGGGAAGATGGGTTTTTGAAGAAGATGAGTAGTTATATATGTGGGAAGATGAGTTTTTAAAGTAGATGAGTAGTTATATATGTGGGAACATGGGTTTTTGAAGAAGATGAGTAGTTATATATGTGAGAAGATGCGTTTTTGAAGAAGATGAGTAGTTATATATGTGAGAAGATGGGTTTTTAAAGTAGATGAGTAGTTATATATGTGGGAAGATGGGTTTTTAAAGTAGATGAGTAGTTATATATGTGGGAAGATGGGTTTTTGAAGTAGATGAGTAGTTATATATGTGAGAAGATGGGTTTTTGAAGAAGATGAGTAGTTATATATGTGAGAAGATGGGTTTTTGAAGAAGATGAGTAGTTATATGTGTGAGAGGATGGGTTTTTGAAGTAGATGAGTAGTTATATATGTGAGAAGATGGGTTTTTGAAGAAGATGAGTAGTTATATATGTGAGAAGATGGGTTTTTGAAGAAGATGAGTAGTTATATATGTGAGAGGATGGGTTTTTGAAGTAGATGAGTAGTTATATATGTGAGAAGATGGGTTTATGAAGAAGATGAGTAGTTATATATGTGAGAAGATGGGTTTTTGAAGAAGATGAGTAGTTATATATGTGGGAAGATGGATTTTTGAAGAAGATGAGTAGTTATATATGTGAGAAGATGAGTTTTTAAAGTAGATGAGTAGTTATATATGTTGGAAGATGGGTTTTTGAAGAAGATGAGTAGTTATATATGTGAGAAGATGGGTTTTTAAAGTAGATGAGTAGTTATATATGTTGGAAGATGGGTTTTTGAAGAAGATGAGTAGTTATATATGTGAGAAGATGGGTTTTTAAAGTAGATGAGTAGTTATATATGTTGGAAGATGGGTTTTTGAAGAAGATGAGTAGTTATATATGTGAGAAGATGGGTTTTTAAAGTAGATGAGTAGTTATATATGTGAGAAAATGGGGCTTTGAAGAAGATGATTAGGAACTTGGAATGTAAGAAGTATGAGTGTGCATGGAAAAATTGACGACATTAAGAATGAAATGAAAAGATTAAATATTAACCTGTTAGGTATACGTGAGACCAGATAGACAGGAACGGGCATTATAACATATGAGGAATATAGAATAATATATTCTGGTGGAGAGAAACAACAGCGAGGTGTAGCAATTATAATGGATACAGAGAGATCAAAATCGATCAAAGGATATTGGACTGTATCAGACAGAGTGTACTGGTGAAGTTGAGTGGAAGAGCTTATGATGTCAACGTCATACAAGTTTATGCACCAACAGCAGACAGTAGTGATGACCGCATTGATGTCTTTTATAAAGATTTAGAGAAAGCCTTCAAGAAATGCAAGAATTCTGAAGTAAATATCATAATGAGTGACTTGAATGCCAAAGTTGGAAATAAACAGGACGGATGCATACTAGGCAAGTATGGACTAGGTGAACAGAAGGAAAGAGTTTGCAGACTTGTACAGTGGACAAAAGAGCTTTATTGTGATTATTAGAAACACCTGGTATCAACAGCACCCAAGGAGATTATAGACATGGAGGAGTCCTGATCACAAGATAAGGAATCAGACTGATTACGTTCTCATCAACAGAAGATTTCGAAATGCCTTAAAAGTCGCAAAAGCTGTACCAAGCGCAGACTGCTACAGTACTTAAGCAATTTACATATAAAATTAAAGAAAGTCAAATATACACCAAGAAACAGTAAACTTGATCTACAGGCATTGAAGAGTGAAGCGATAAAAGATAAATTCAACGTAGAGGTAAAGAACAGATTCGATGCATTGTCGGATATGGAAATATTATTTCAAGACGTCAGTGACCAAAGGGAAATATAAAAGAAATCAGTCAACCATCTGCAGAAACAACCATCCCCATAAAAAAAATTTAAAGGGACGCAAGAAATGGATGACGAAAGACATCTTAAAACTCATGGAAATAAGAAGAAATAACAAAAATAACAAGGAAAAATATGAAGACATTCACGGGAAAACTAGGAAGCTATACAAAGAGGTAAAAGAAACATGGTTTGAGGAAAATTGCAAGGAAACGGAAAACCAACACAACACCCGGAATACCAAATTAATGTACACAAGAATTAATTACATCACTAACAAAAGAACACATACATCAACGGGTTGCCTAAAAACCAAAGATTACAAAATCATAATAGAAAAAGAACAGATTTTACATGGTCAGATTATGTGAAAAGATATTTGGGATATACTTTTCACTTCTACTGAAATATGCCTTTCGTGATCAGGATGACGGTATATACATTCACTCACGCTCAGATGGTGGCCTCTATAATGCTCAGAGATTGAAGGCCAAGACCAAAATTAGCAGGGTACTAAACAGAGAGTTGCTTTTTGCGGATGATGCTGCGATTACGAGCCACTCTGAGGAAGAATTACATCTACTATCTGCATTCTCCAATGCTTGTTCTGAATTTGGTTTAACAATTAACAAAAAGAAGACACAGATTATGTCACAAGGTGCACATGGTGTACCATCAATCTTTATTGACGACGCCGAACTGGAGATAGTAGACCATTTTACATATCTAGGATCAGAGGTAAATAGCAAATTCTCCCTCGATCAGGAAATCAACATCAGGATTGGCAAGGCAGCAACAACATTGAACATGTTAGAAAAAGAGTCTGGGAGAACAGGAAGCTTACTGCCAAAACAAAAGTCCTCGTCTACCAAGCCTGTGTCCTTAGTACTCTTCTTTATGGCAGTGAAGCCTGGACAACTTACTCACGCCAAGAGAAACGTTTAAACAGCTTTCATATGCGGTGTCTGCGAAGAATACTTGGTATTAAGTGGCAAGACAAAATCACAAATACTGAAGTATTGGAAAGATCAGGTTGTGTGACGGTGTATTCCATGCTCAGTCTTCGTAGACTTAGATGGATAGGACACGTTAGGAGGATGGATGATGGTAGAATACCAAAAGACATCTTTTTTGGTGAATTACAGACGGGTAGGAGATCTCAGGTTTGGCCTCTACTACGATACAAAGATGTGTGTAAGCGGGACATGATTGATACAGGCATTGATAATGCACATTGGGAGCACGTCGCCGCTGAACGTGTTGCATTGAGGGCAACTATCAGAAATGGAATAAAGACAAAGGAGAAAATGATTGCAGATAAAGCACACACAGAGCGTGGGAGACGTAATATGGTGCAAAATGGTGGAAGTGACCATGTTTTCACATGCACCTACTGTGGGCAAACATTTGCAGCAAGAATTGGCCTTACCAGCCACACTTTCCACCGCCATAGATCGTAGTTATTAAGCCTTTTTGAAGCACAATGTACCAAACTATCGTCTGTCAAGACGGATAGGTGCCAATGATTCCTCTATCGTGTATCATCCATGCCCCGCTACTTAACCCCTGACTCACATCGTCACTTCCTGCCACTCAAACCGTGTATATAAGCGTAGATGTTCCATGGACTACCATCTCATCAGACACCAGCAATGTCAGACGAGCAACAATGATAGCGATGGCTTTGGTGATCAGCTGTGTGCCATTCTTGTGTCGTCCGTGAATATATTAACTGCTACAGACAGACACGCCGTATCCCGAGGATGTTATTTGCAGCTGTTCGTGATGTGAGAGCTTTAACTATATATTACTTTTCCCTTCGTCTTGAGGCTGCACTTGAGCGATATCATATTTTAACCCCGTGCTCATTAGTACAATTTGGAAATAAAACTTAAAGATATTTGATCAATAACGTTGCTAAATGAAAATATGAAACGCCATTATTATCGTTGAGAAAGTTCAGGCAAACTACTGCATGTAACCTTGCCTAATAAATCACAAACAGTGATATAACGTCGAATTTGACAGTAACTCCTGTACAGGACATGAAACTAATTTAACACAATAATTTTCATCATGTGCCCTGCCAGCTGGTGTAGGTGTCCATGTCTCTCCACAGATCTCGGTCCTTGGTGTTCTGGTTTAACTCTGCTGATGATAATCCTCATGCCACCGTCTCAGTCCATCCAGCATCATTTCTCTTGATATGCCTCTGCCTCTTTCCTGTCTGTGATCACGGCGTTTTCTAATGCTTCTGTACTTATTATATGACCTAAGCGCGTTGCTTATCTCTTTCTGAAAATTGTATATCAAGTTATAATTTCAGGAGACTTTTCCGGGAAATCGTTGTTTGTTGCACTGGCAGTCAAAATTATTCGTAATTTTCATCAGGAACCACATCTCCGTTTCTTTCAAACTACTTTTAATTTGTTTATATCCGTTCAATGATTCGCAGCCATAGAGCATATATATATATATATATATATATATATATATATATATATATATATATATATATATATATATATATATATATATATATATCATTGGCACCTTGCCGTCTTGACAGACGATAGTTTGTGCTTTAAAAAGGCATAATAACTTTAACTATGGCGGTAGCGAGTGTGACTGATAAGGCCAATTTGCGCTGTAAATGTCCGTTCACAGTGGGTGCATGTGAACACGTGGTCATTTCCACCATCATGCACCATCTTACGTCTCAAACGCTTGAAGTGTGACTTTTCTGCAATAATTTTCTCCTTTGACTTTATTCCATTTCTGATATTTGCCCTCCATGCAACACGTTCAGCGGCGACTTGCTCCCAATGTGCACTATCAATGCCTGTATCAATCATGTCCCGCTTACACACATCTTTGTATCGTAGTAGAGGCCGACCCTGAGATCTCTTACCCATCTGTAATTCACCAAAAAAGATATCCTTTGGTATTCTACCATCATCCATCCTCCTAAGATGTCCTATCCATCTAAGTCTACGAAGACTGAGCATGGAATAAACTGTCACACAACCTGATATTTCCAATACTTCAGTATTTGTGATTTTGTCTTGCCACTTAATACCAAGAATTCTTCGCAGACACCGCATATGAAAGCTGTTTAAATTGTTCTCTTGGTGTGAGTAAGTTGTCCAGGTTTCACTGCCATAGAGAAGAGTACTAAGGACACAGGCTTGATAGACAAGGACTTTTGTTTTGGCAGTAAGCTTCCTGTTCTCCCAGACTCTTTTTCTTAACCTGTTCATTGTTGTTGCTGCCTTACCAATCCGGATGTTGATTTCCTGATCTAGGGATAATTTGCTATTTACCACTGATCCTAGATATGTAAAATGGTCTACTATCTCTAGTTCGGCGTCGTCAATAAAGATTGATGGTACCCCATGTGCACCTTATGACATAATCTGTGTCTTCTTTTTGCTAATTGTTAAACCAAATTCAGAACAAGCATTGGAGAATGCAGATAGTAGACATTGCAATTCTTCCTCAGAGTGGGTCGTAACTGCAGCATCATCTGCAAAACGCAACTCTCTGATCAGTACCCTCCTAATTTTGGTCTTAGCCTTCAATCTCTGAGCATTGTAGAGGCCGCCATCTGAGCGTGAGTGAATGTATATACCACCATCCTGATCACGAAATGCATATTTCAGTAGAAGTGAAAAGTATATTCCAAAGAGGGTGGGAGCTAGTACACAACCTTGCTTAACTCCACTTTTGATTTCAAATTCTTCAGAAGTTGCACCATCAAACTTGATTATACCCTTCATGCCTGTGTGGAACGATTCCACAATGGACAGAAGAGTTGGTGGGCAGCCAATCTTCTTTAGTGCCTTGAACAGACCCTCACGACTGACCAAATCAAATCCCTTTGTGAGGTCGATGAAGGCAATAAACAGTGGTTGATTCTGTTCACGGCATTTTTCTTCAAAGAAAAAAAAAAAAAAAAAAAAAAAAATATATATATATATATATATATATATATATATATATATATATATATATATATATATATATATATATATATATATATATATATATATATATATATATATATATAAGATTTCAGCACTCTGTATCTGACTTTCAATGCTAGTGACTTACAGGATCAGAGATGTTTTATTCTCGAATGCAGATGTTGCTAGACTTGAGCACTAAACTATGAAAGGAGTGGAAGAAAGTGAGAACTAAACATGAGAACGGTCTGCCGTCCTTTGGGTGTTAACACATTGTTACTGCCACGGCGCGGATGCAGATGTCTATATTTTGACTCTGTTTTGTCTACGGGCGATTCGTTGTTGCGTCTGATTCTCAGTTGGATCTAGCCCATTCACTGTTGGAGTTAACTTCATAGATATTGCTTAACTCCGTAGTTTTACTTTACATTATTATTTCTTCTTCTACCTCGTTGTCTTCATCTTGACAAGGTATTCTTCCACAGGATGCAGACAGTTGCGTTAGGGCCTGCCTCCTCGCCTTGTCCAGCTTAATTCTACTTGATGGTTAACCATAATAAGCATTGGTCTACGACAGTTAGACAACAGGATGATCTTATCAGTTAGCACAACACATCCACTTACACTGAATCACTACACGAGACGGATTACTTTTTTTTAAATGTTTAATTCTTTACTTTCCAAAAATGTCATATATACATCGTACAATTAGTAAACGATCACATTAACGTTGACTAGAAACCATATTTAACTAAACATCTAAAATTGGCGTGCACAATTCATGTCCATTGCCATCTTCACAATGTGGTTTGTCCGCAGTGAACCACAGCCACAACTCGAATGAAATCCCAGCCACCTTCACGGATCTTTTTTCCATATCAGTGACCACTCTGCGTGCGTCACGCAGATCAAGATCCACGTCTTTCACGCATATAGGTGTGACTATATTCTAATATTCCATAGCCCTAAATTGAAACATGGCAGTTACAGTGTGTCAGAAACATGGAGAACAAATACAAGAATTAATAATAAACTACAAACATTCGCAACTTGCACAGGATAGAGGGATTAAAAAGGTAAGACAGAATAACCAAATGTAGAGCTCATGGAGAGAACTAAACACATCTCAGTGAACCAGGAGGTGAGGAAAATATGATGGCGCTGGATAGGACACACACTGAGAACACCTGAGAACAATATAACTAGACACTCTCTTGTCTGGAACCCACAAGATAGGACACACACTGAGAACACCTGAGAACAATATAACTAGACACTCTCTTGTCTGGAACCCACAAGATAGGACACACACTGAGAACACCTGAGAACAATATAACTAGACACTCTCTTGTCTGGAACCCACAAGGTAGGACACATACAGAGAAAACCTGAGGACAATATAACTAGATACTCTCTTGTCTGGAACCCACAAGGTAGGACACATACAGAGAAAACTAAGGACAATATAACTAGACACTCTCTTGTCTGGAACCCACAGAGTAGGACACATACAGAGAAAACCTGAGGACAATATAACTAGATACTCTTTTGTCTGGAACCCACAAGGTAGGACACTTACACTTACAGGGAAAACCTGAGGACAATATGACTAGACACTCTCTTGTCTGGAACCTACAAGATAGGACACACACTGAGAAAAATTGAGGATAATATAACTAGACACTCTCTTGTCTAGAACCCACAAGATAGGACACACACTGAGAAAACCTGAGGAATTATAACTAGACACTCTCTTGTCTGGAACCCACAAGATAGTACACACATTGAACGAACGAACGAACTTTATTTTAAAAGGGTTATGAATTGGGCACCGTCTTACATTCTGCCCTTCTATCACTCACTTTCATACATTATTTCATTCATACATCTTTCAAGGCTAACAGAGAGAAGCAACAATTTAAATGGCATGCAATATAAAGGCATGGGCAAAATGCGAACATCAATGCTACACGACTCAGTAATATTAGATAATAGTGTGACACTTGTTATTAGCCATGTGGAATATACTGGTCTACTAAAAGGGGACTGGCTGTTATACTAGGGTTTTGTTATTATTATTATTTTTATTATTAAGGGGAAAGGTAATACGTACTGAGATAGTGTTAGAATAATTTGCGATTATATGTATAGGGATTGGTAATGTCATTGATTTCTTGTGGAAGATTGTTCCACAGCTGATCTGATGAGTACGTTAAGCTTGTTTTGTATAAGTCAATCCTAGGCTTCGGAATGTGTAATATATTTAATCATTTACTGTGTCTAGCATTATATTTAAACAATGGCCAAACGTAATTTGGGGCATTCTGATGTAGGATTGTGTGAATTAGTTTGGCCTTATTGAAAAGCAGGCGTTTGCGAGGTAGTAACTGAAGGCGCTTATGCAGGCTAGGATTGTCAGATAAGTGTTTGCTATAAATTAAACTCATGGCCCATTTCTGGAGAATAACCAGTCCGAGATAGGACTCACTCGCAAGAGCGCACAAGACAAGAATCAGGGTGAATGAACCCACAAAATCCACGGCTCTCAAAAATAACCACCGCTGAGGAAGCAGGTTAGACAAGACCGAATTTGGAATTTTATTTTCGAAAATTGGAATTGGAATTAGTTTCTGGAGTGAGTAAAGTCGCTTGGTGCTTGAATTAGAACAACCGTCCCAGATTGTAGTGCAGTAGTAAAAATGTGCCTGTATGTGAGAAGTAAAGAATATTTTCCTTGTGTCCTCATCAAGGAAGTTTTTTATCTTGGCGAGTTGGTAGACTTTTTTCGCTGTTTGTTTAATGAATGCTTGAACGTGGGAATTAAAGGTTAGATTTCTATCAATGATTAGGCCTAATGTTTTGTGCTCAATTACACTTTCTACTGGCATGTTATCGATGTGAAGTTGAAGTGATGTGTGCGAATTTAGAGTTTGACGTCTTTGTCTGGTTGTTCATAACATTGATTTTCTTTTAGTGATGCTAATTTGCATACGGTTTGCACAGCTCCTTCTAACTACATTGTTTAATTCTTGTTGCAAAGACGACTCCTGAGTCGACACTGAGAAAACCTTAGGACAATATACCTAGACACTCTCTTGTCTGAAACCCACAAGGTATGAGACAACTAAGAAAGCATGAGGACAGTATAACTAGACACTCTCTTGTCTGGAACCCACAAGATAGGACACACACTGAGGAAACCTGAGGACAATACAACTAGACACTCTCTTGTCTGGAACCCACAAGATAGGACACACTGAGGAAACATGAGGACAATACAACTAGACACTCTCTTGTCTGGAACCCACAAGATAGGACACACACTGAGGAAACCTGAGGACAATACAACTAGACACTCTCTTGTCTGGAACCCACAAGATAGGACACACACTGAGGAAACCTGAGGACAATACAACTAGACACTCTCTTGTCTGGAACCCACAAGATAGGAGACACTGTGAGGAAACCTGAGGACAATACAACTAGACACTCTCGTGTCTGGGACCCACAAAATAGGACACACACTAAGGAAACCTGAGGACAATATAACTAGACACTCTCGTGTCTGGAACCCACAAGATAGGTTTAGTTTAGTTTAGTTTAGTCGATGGATCGACATCACGGCACACGGGTGTAACCCATAAGTGCTCAGTTCTCCTCCAAACTCAAACCTGAGTCTGGAGAAACTCAGCTGAGCTCACGAACTCCGTAGCACCGGCGAGGATCCAGAAATACTTTGGGTAGATTTTTAACTCAAAATTTTGCCCGGGCGGCGCCTTTAGGCTACTCTTTTTCGATTTCCAACTGCCAAGGGATTTTTTACGTGCGCAACAATACACACGGACGTCTGATCTCACTACCAGAGACCAGGGGAAATTTTGTTCCTAGAAGTCCACGGGAAATAAATCCCGGTCTTCGCCGGGGCTTGAACCCGGGACCTCCAACACTCGAGGCGGACACCATACCTCGAGACCACGCAGCCCCAAAAGATAGGACACACACTGAGAAAACCTCAGGACAATATAACCAGACATTCTTTTGTCAGGAACCCACAAGTTAGGACACACACTAAGAAAACCTGAGGGCAATATAACTAGACACTCTCTTGTCTGGAACCTACAAGATAGGACACACACTGAGACAACCTGAGGGCAATATAACTAGACACTCTCTTGTCTGGAACCTACAAGATAGGACACACACTGAGAAAACCTGAGGACAATATAACTAGACACTCTCTTGTCTGGAACCCACAAGAAAGGACACACACTCAGACAACCTGAGGACAATATAACTAGACACTCTCTTGTCTGGAACCCACAAGATAGGACACAAACTGAGAAAACCTGAGGACAATATAACTAGACACTCTCTTGTCTGGAACCCACAAGATAGGACACACACTCAGACAACCTGAGGACAATATAACTAGACACTCTCTTGTCTGGAACCCACAACATAGGACACACACTGAGAAAACCTGAGGACAATATAACTAGACACTCTCTTGTCTGGAACCCACAAGATAGGACACACACTCAGACAACCTGAGGATAATATAACTAGACACTCTCTTGTCTGGAACCCACAAGATAGGACACACACTCAGACAACCTGTAGACAATATAACTAGACACTCTCTTGTCTGGAACCCACAAGATAGGACACACATTTGGAAAACATGAGAATAATATAACAATATACTCTCTTGTCTGGAACCCACAATATAGGACACATACACAGAAAACCCGAGGAGGATATATCTAGACACTCTCTTGCCTGGAATCCACAATGTCAATGAATACTCGGAGACCTAGAATTACAGACAGAGGTAATTAATTGTGGGAGGACATGGAGGGGGCTACAGGAGATAGCCACAGATAGGACGGCTGGGCGTGGTTTGGTTGGAGGCCCTATGCCCTAATGATGGATAAAAAGTAGAAGAAGAAAACATCTTGACAGCCGTTGTTGTTATGTTAGTGTCTTTGAGTCTTTGTACTGTTTGCTTGTGAAGTCATTGCATCAGAACTCCCACTTTGTCTTTTATAATGGTATTCTTTCAAAGCCGACATTTGTCATTGTCTGGCTTCACCTATTCACCAGAGAACCTCACTCACATTAACAAGAAACCACGAAAGCAGTACCAACAGAACCAAGATGAAAGTTGAACTGATGAAATAATTATACCAGAAAGCCAGCCAACTTGTTACCCATGAGTGCCAGCAAAACGGAAGTGTTCTAAATGCGTCATTGATCTAATAAGAAGTTAGGACCGGAAACGGAAACTGTGAAATCGCAATTTTGTATCCTATGAGATAACAACGTACAGAGATGTTGTTATTTATTATAGAAGACGAGTTTCTGTTGAAAACGTTTGATCACACACGTCACAGGGTAACCGTCCAATAGAAACATCGTGTGGTGTCACGTGGACTTTCCGGAGATTTCATTGGTTATCTCTTGGTTTTCTAGATATGTTAATGTTATTATAGTCAGAGTATGGTTTTGTATGTCGCAAGAAGCCTATCACCCATTTTTAAGACATAATGGCTTTTTAAAGATATAAGATGTTGCCCGAGCGTCGTCCTGGTCAATAGGGAAGCAGAGAACAAACGTTACGACCTACTTTGCATGGCGTATGAGACGAATAAGGAAGGTTAGCGTGAGTTGGTTGAATGCCTATGATCCATTGGCAGATGAAGAGAAGAAGAAGAAGAGGAAGAAGAAGACATTAGGCTGGCCTAGTAACGGACCTGATCGAAAGATGGACTCGTCAAGACGTTTTTGGTGTTCTCATCTCATCTCATCTTGTCCCTCTTGTACTTTGCGGTGTCGAGGTGAAGTATAAACAGCGGGAAGTGCCCGCTTATGAGCTTCATGTATCGAGATTCCTATGGACTCACTTATTCCCTCTGTCCATCGTTTACATGGTCGGTCTCTTCTTCTGGTTCCATGTCTGTACATCATTGCTTGTTGTGTTATACTATTAGTTGGTTGTCTAGTTATGTGGCTGAACCATTTCACTTGCTGTTTTCAAATGAAATCTAGCGTTGCTATATCTCCCACTTTAGTCCTGATTTGTTTATTTCTGATTTTCCCTCTTCTTCATACTTCGAGCATTCTTCTCAGGAATCTCATTTCCGTTATTGTAATTTTGCTTTTCTCTTTTTCTGTCATTGTTCAGGTTTGGGATTGGTAGCATAGATTTGGTAGAAACATTCATTACGTTGTAGACTGCTTTCTTTTACGTATTTACTGATATGTATTTGTTCTTTAGTATTGGTGTCATTTATCCAATGAGTTGGTTTGCCTTATTGCAACTATTTTCGATCTCGTCTTCTGATTTGCCAATTGATGATATTATACTTCCTAAGTACTTTAAGCTCTCTACTTGTTTCAGGGTGTGTTATTTTAGATGCATTTTTGTATTTGTTTTCTTCTTTTGTTATAGTCATTACCTTTGATTTAC
This sequence comes from Cepaea hortensis, assembly GCA_963921405.1. Lineage (NCBI taxonomy): Eukaryota > Metazoa > Mollusca > Gastropoda > Stylommatophora > Helicidae > Cepaea > Cepaea hortensis. The sequence goes on from OY992876.1 coordinate 436,218,323, forward strand.
TGATGCTAATGTTCATGTTATGACTCTGCACACTTCGTTTAGACTAATTATGTAGACTTATTATATTTGTGATATACTTCACATATAATAAAAGACATAAACTGCTACGGCGTTGGATGCCGTATGTCTAAAGAAGAAAACATATAGACAGGTCTCTGTATTCTTGGATGAAATCTATCTCTTGTTTTTCTTCGTTCTTTTGCTTAGCGTGTCTGCGTGGTATCTTGATTCTATGGTGCGCCTCCTGGCTGGTCGCTTCCGTCTTCAGCATCTTTCTTTTGCTAAGGTAGATTGTGGCTTATTGGAGTTTAGATACGTATGTATGTACACACATATCTAGAGTAGTCTGGTTTTACGGCACCAGAGACTCGCCGTCGCCTCTTCTCCTGTTATTTAAAACAGTTTCGCCACGTGAAGGCTAGTAGTTGGACTTTTGCTGCCAGAGATGATGAATGCACAAGCCATGGGAGTATTGTGCCAGGCTGTGCAATAACCCTGAAATCTGCTCCCGTGGCTATAACAGCAGTCTGGAACTGAATATATCTATAGGAAGAAAGAATGTAGATATGTATCTCTGTATTCTTGGATGGACTCTATCTATAGGAAGAAAGCATGTAGATATATCTCTGTATTCTTGGATGGACTCTATCTATAGGAAGAAAGCATGTAGATATATCTCTGTATTCTTGGATGGAATCTATGTGTAGAAAGAAAGCATGTAGATATATCTCTGTATTCTTGGATGGAATCTACCTATAGAAAGAAACTAACTAAAGAACGAACTAACTATAGAAAGAAAACACGTAGATATATCTCTGTATTCTTGGACTGAATCTACCTATAGAAAGAAAACCCCACTCCATCGGCATATGAAGCAGAGAAGTTAGAGAAATTCAACAAACCCTCTCTTCCACCTGCAGGAAACTACGCTCTTACTGACTTGCCCCGAGTGCCATGACATCAGTTCTGCCAATCTTACACTTATATCAGCCCCATGGCGGCTCAGAAGTTCTCTAAGAATCTTTATCAGGTGTCATGCCGGTAAGCATGGGCTGTCATGTTTTTGCAGTTTACACGATCACCAGAGTTGTTGATCAGTACTGTGTTCTTGCATCGACCATACCACGTGGCTAAGCCATCCAGGTATTTACTTCTCTGCCTTCCCATTGTTCTTTTCCCCGGAATCTTGCCAGCCATCACTAAGTTCTCTAGTTTATTTCATCTCATAACGTGCGCCCCCCCCCCCCCCCCCCCCAATGTGGCTGTCTACGTCTAATTTCTCTAATCATTTTAAGATTTTCATTTTTTTCTTGTAGGACTTGCTCATTGGTGTTTCTGTATGTCCATGGTATTCTTTGCATGTCCTCATAAACCACATTTCCACAGCAATTAGATGTTTTTTTTAGCTTTTTGCTCATCATCCACGCTTCACAGCCATACAAAAGTGCACGTTCCATATAGCACTTTAACACTCTTTTTTCCGTTGCAATTAACATAATTTTATTAGTATGTTTTCCATTTTACAAAAGGCTACCTTTGCCAAAGCGATTCTTTTTATAATCTACTAGCTGACCCGGCCCGGCTTCGCCCATACCCTGGCGGGGATCTATCTATCTATCTATCTATCTATCTATCTATCTATCTATCTATCTATCTATCTATCTATCTATCTATCTATCTATCCGTCTATCTATCTATCTATCTATCTATCTATCTATCTATCTATCTATCTATCTATCTATCTATCTATCTATCTATCTATCTATCTATCTATCTATCTATCTATCTATCTATCTATCTATCTATCTATCTATCTATCTATCTATCTATCTATCTATCTATCTATCTATCTATCTATCTATCTATCTATCTAATCTATCTATCTATCTATCTATTTATCTATCTATCTATCTATCTATCTATCTATCTATCTATCTATCTATCTATCTATCTATCTATCTAATCTATCTATCTATCTATCTATCTATCTATCTATCTATCTATCTATCTATCTATCTATCTATCTATCTTCTTCTTGGGGAAATGTGTGTGGGTGGGGGATCAGTGGGTGTGTGGCGGCATGTATGTTCGCCTGGTTCTGTGTGAGTGCGTGGAGGTATGTGTGGGTGGATGGGGGAGGTTTGGTGGGTGGTGGATGTGTTGGTGGTTGCGGGATATGAGGTTGGATGGGGGATGTGTCTCACAACATTGCAAATATGCACTGTTTATGTTTACAACTTTCATTTGATGTGTTTTTTTTTCTTTCTCACGTGAATGTATCATGCGTAATATGCATTGTTCATGCTTACAAAATCCATTTGACAATGTTTTCTCCCCTATGTTAATGTAACATGCACATTTGATGCATGAAAGATGAGTGATTGAAAGGGCCGAATGTAAGACGGGCCTGCGTGCCCAATTTGTTACCCTTTTAAAATAAAGTTTGTTCGTTCGTTCGTTCGTTCGTTCGTTCTGTCTGTTTGTCTGTCTGTCTGTCTGTCTGTCTGTCTGTCTGTCTGTCTGACCCGGCCTGGCTTCCAACTCCTGGTGGGGAGCATCTCATTTAAATCATATAAGTAGTCATATAAGCTCCCGTTCCCGTTCCCGACTGTCTGTCTGTCTGTCTGTCTGTCTGTCTGTATGTCTGTCTGTCTGTCTGTCTGTCTGTCTGTCTGTCTGTCTGTCTGACCCGGCCCGGCTTCGCCCAATCCCAGGCGGGGAGCATCTCATTTAATTCATATTCGACCCCTGCTCCCGTTCCCATTCCTAAAGCGGGGAGCGTCTCATTTAATTCATATTAGGCCCCTGCTCCCGTTCCCGTTCCCCAAAAAGACGACACGGCCCTGCTTCGCCCAGTTCCTGGCGGGGAGCGTCTCATTTAATTCATTTTCTGCCCCTGCTCCCGTTCCCAAAGCGGGGAGTATCTCATTTAATTCATATTTATTGGTTGCAGTCGTCAGTCAGGTCTTAGTCAGATATGACTGAGCTACCGTATAACAGTAGACGGTACTACCTGGTTTCTGTTAGCGCCGAGCGTTGGGCGGCGCTTACCAAACCCGACACCCCACATTGTGCCAACGGCTTCGGGCGGAAGAGCGCAATTGGGAGGGTACAAGCCTTACCCTGGTGCGAGGAAATGCAAGCTAAAGACAAAATTGTCATGGCAGGGCAGACCAGGCCCTAAGCCTTGGTTGGCGACTGGTCTAGGATCGAAGCTCCGACAGGCGGACAGTTAGAGCATTGCTTTGCTGATCCGGCAGCTTCTGCAGCTTGTCTTGTTCCAGATGTAGGGGTGTACCTTTCCTCTGGAGTGAACTAGGCAGGCCGAGAGAGGGATCATGCTGCATGGGCAACACATGATCTCTATATTTTAGCCCAGGCTTTGTGCTATGGAGAGGCAATAACTCCATCCCTGGTCTTAACTGGTCTCGGAATCAAAGCGAGAGGCAACTGTTACGGGTTATAAGTCCTTGTCAGTTGGCGTAGACATGGGGCGCCACGCGTTGCCTCTGACGGTGGGAGACACCTATAGGTGTCACTGATCAGCTACCGCCCGCCTCAAGCTGGGCACCCCCCAGCCAATTGGGTGCTGATCCGCCACAGCCTGCCTGCTTCAATGGGTGCTTGGGGCTAGGACAAAATCTGAATCGCAGGCTGTAAAACCAATGCACCAGGTACAAACAAAAATATAAATAGAAACCTCAAGCTACGGCTTGCAACCTGGAACGTGAGAATCATGTGTCCAGGATTTTCCACTGACTTGACCAATATTGAGGATGTGAGAAAAACGACTGTGATTGATGCCGAACTCAATCGTCTTAACATTGATATTGCTGGCCTGCAGGAGACTCGCCTCGCTGAGGAAGGGTCACTCAGGGAAAACAACTACACCTTTTTCTGGAAGGGTAAAGGGCAGGCAGAATAAAGGCAACACGGTGTGGGCTTTGCAGTGAAGAATTCGCTACTGGGAATGATTGAAATTCCAGCAGGAGGAAATGAAAGACTATTATCCCTGCGCTTGGCAACCTCTTGTGGGTTTGCCACCATTATTACTGCATATGCACCGACACTCGATTCCTCTGATGATGTGAAGGATTTGTTCTATGAGGAGTTAGACTCTGTGATCAAGGCAGTTCCAAAATCCGACTACATTTATATGCTCGGTGATTTCAATGCTCGTGTGGGCAAGGACTCGAGTTCATGGCCAGTGTGCCTTGGAAAATACAACATCGGTCGCATGAATGAAAATGGGCAAAGGCTGCTGGAGCATTGCACCAGTAATGACCTATGTATTACAAACTCTTTTTTTAAAACAAAAGAGATTCATAAGGTCACATGGAAACATCCAAGATCCGGCCATTGGCACCAGCTGGACTTCATCATCACACGGAGACAACATCTGAACCATATATCATTGACTCGTAGTTACCACAGTGCTGACTGTGATACGGATCATTCTTTGGTTGTTGCAAGGGTTAGACTGAGACCAAAGAGAATCTACACAGCTAAACACAAATCTAGCCCCAGGATTAATATTATTAACACTCATGATCCTGAAAAGTGCTTTCAGTTTCAACAGCAACTTGAAGACGCTTTCACTGATACACCAGAAAATTGTACAGTAAATGAAAAGTGGGGTCAAATTAAGGAAACTCTTTGTAAAACTGCCGTAAGGGTTTACGGCACTGTGGATCATAAGAGGCAGGACTGGTTTGCGGCCAACAGCGAGACTCTGCAGCCCTTGATTGATAAGAAGAAGAAAGCTCTCTTAAGAAACAAAGAAAGACCAACGCGTAACACTCTGAGTGAGCTAAGGCAAGCTAGGAAGGATGTGCAAAAGGCTGCCAGGCAGTGTGCAAATGATTATTGGATCAAGTTATGTGAGTCCATTAAAGTCGCAAGTGATAAAGGAGACATAAGAAGCATGTATGAAGGAATAAAGAAAGCCTGTGGTCCAGTGATCAAAAGAAGTGCACCATTGAAAACCTTGACTGGAGAAGTCATCACTGATAAGAAACAGCAGATGGACAGATGGGTAGAGCACTATTTGGAGCTTTACTCAAGTGAGACCAAACTAGCGGATAATGCCCTCAACGCCATAGAGGCTCTACCAACTCTTGACCACCTGGACACACTTCCCACCATAACAGAAGTTAAGTGTGCTATAAATGAACTTGCATCTGGCAAGGCTCCAGGTAAAGATGGGATTCCAATAGAGGTTATCAGGAGTGGGCAAGACACACTCACTATACAGATCCACCAGCTAATAGAGCTATGCTGGCGTGAAGGACAAGTCCCACAGGATTTCAAAGATTCAAGCATCATAACACTGTACAAGAACAAGGGCGATCGGAGCGACTGCAACAACTATAGGGGTATCTCACTTCTGTGTATTGTTGGAAAAGTATTTGCCAGAATTGTTCTGCGCAGACTTCAAGTCCTAGGAGATCAAGTCTACCCCGAATCACAGTGTGGCTTTCGACAGAACCGGTCTACCACTGATATGATATTCTCATTGCGACAAATGCAAGAAAAATGCCGTGAACAGAATCAACCACTGTTTATTGCCTTCATCGACCTCACAAAGGCATTTGATTTGGTCAGTCGTGAGGGTCTGTTCAAGGCACTAAAGAAGATTGGCTGCCCACCAACTCTTCTGTCCATTGTGGAATCGTTCCACACAGGCATGAAGGGTATAATCAAGTTTGATGGTGCAACTTCTGAAGAATTTGAAATCAAGAGTGGAGTTAAGCAAGGTTGTGTACTAGCTCCCACCCTCTTTGGAATATACTTTTCACTTCTACTGAAATATGCATTTCGTGATCAGGATGGTGGTATATACATTCACTCACGCTCAGATGGCGGCCTCTACAATGCTCAGAGATTGAAGGCTAAGACCAAAATTAGGAGGGTACTGATCAGAGAGTTGCTTTTTGCAGATGATGCTGCAGTTACGACCCACTCTGAGGAAGAATTGCAATGTCTACTATCTGCATTCTCCAATGCTTGTTCTGAATTTGGTTTAACAATTAGCAAAAAGAAGACACAGATTATGTCACAAGGTGCACATGGGGTACCATCAATCTTTATTGACGACGCCGAACTAGAGATAGTAGACCATTTTACATATCTAGGATCGGTGGTAAATAGCAAATTATCCCTAGATCAGGAAATCAACATCCGGATTGGTAAGGCAGCAACAACAATGAACAGGTTAAGAAAAAGAGTCTGGGAGAACAGGAAGCTTACTGCCAAAACAAAAGTCCTTGTCTATCAAGCCTGTGTCCTTAGTACTCTTCTCTATGGCAGTGAAACCTGGACAACTTACTCACACCAAGAGAACAATTTAAACAGCTTTCATATGCGGTGTCTGCGAAGAATTCTTGGTATTAAGTGGCAAGACAAAATCACAAATACTGAAGTATTGGAAAGATCAGGTTGTGTGACAGTTTATTCCATGCTCAGTCTTCGTAGACTTAGATGGATAGGACATCTTAGGAGGATGGATGATGGTAGAATACCAAAGGATATCTTTTTTGGTGAATTACAGATGGGTAAGAGATCTCAGGGTCGGCCTCTACTACGATACAAAGATGTGTGTAAGCGGGACATGATTGATACAGGCATTGATAATGCACATTGGGAGCAAGTCGCCGCTGAACGTGTTGCATGGAGGGCAAATATCAGAAATGGAATAAAGTCAAAGGAGAAAATTATTGCAGAAAAGTCACACACCAAGCGTTCGAGACGTAAGATGGTGCATGATGGTGGAAATGACCACGTGTTCACATGCACCCACTGTGAAAGGACATTTACAGCGCAAATTGGCCTTATCAGTCACACTCGCTACCGCCATAGTTAAAAGTTATTATGCCTTTTTAAAGCACAAACTATCGTCTGTCAAGACGGCAAGGCGCCAATGAAAAATTGGTTGCAGTTAGAACAACCTTAGATAAACGAAGACCAACTTACAAAAAGCATTAGAAAGAGCACTTGAAAGAGCTTAAACATCTTCCCCCAACAATTAACTTGGGTAAATGGAACGGCGACAGCAGCAGCAGCAGAAGAAGAAAAAGGAGGAGGAAGGAGGAAGAAGAGGGAGGTGGAGGAGGGAGGAAGAGGAGGGAGGTGGAGGAGCGATGAGGAGGGAGGAGGAGGAGGGAGGAAGAGGGAGGAGGGGCAGGGAGGAGGAGGAGAAGGGAGGAGGAGAGAGGAAGAAGAGGGAGGAGGAGGGAGGAGGTGGACGGAGGGGGAGGAAGGAGGAGGAGGAGAGAGGAGATGGAGGGAGGAGGAGGAGGAGGGATGAGGAGGGAGGAGGAGGGAGGAGGAGGGATTAGGAGGAGGAGGGAGGAGGAGGAGGGAGGAGGAGGAGGGAGGACGAGAGCGGAAGAAGAGGGAGGAGGAGGGAGGAGGAGAGAGGAGGCGGACGGGGGAGGAGGAAGAGGGAAGAGGAGGAGGAGGGAGGAGGAGATAGGAATAGGAGGGAGGAGGAGCATGGAGGAGGAGGGAGGAGGAGGATTAGGGAGGAGGATGAGGGAGGAGGAGGGAGGAGGAGGGATAGGGAGGTGGAGGGAGGAGTAGGAGAGAGGAGCACGAGGAGGGAGGAGGAGGGAGGAAGAGGGAGAAGGAGGAGGAGGGAGGAGGAGGAGAAGGGAGGAGGAGAGCGAAGGATGAGGAAGGAGGAGGGAATAGGAGGAGGAGGAGAGGAGGAGGAGGAGGACGGAGGAGGAGGAGAGCGAGGAGGAGAGCGAGGAGGTGGGAGGAGTGGGAGGAGGAGGAGGACGGGAAGAGGAGGAAGAGGGAGGAGGAGGGGGAGGGGAGGAGGACGGTAGGAGGAGGAGGGAGGAGAAGGGGAGGAGGAGGGAGTGGAAGAGGGGAGGAGGAGGGGGAGGAGGAGGGGGGAGGAGGTAGTAGGAGAAGGAGGAGGTGGGGAGGAGGAGAACAAGTGGGAAGAGGAGGAGGAGGGGAGAAGGAGGAGGAGGGAGGAGGAGGGAAGAAGAGGGGGAGGAGGAGTTGGAGGATGGGGGAGGAGGAGGAGGAGGATTGGGGGAAGGGGAGGAGGAGGAGGATTATAACGTACATGTCTGTCGATAACTGTTGCGAAAAGGTCCACCTATTTGAGAAATATGCAACAATTTTACATATATAGCAATGCTATTAGAAGTTATGTCCCCTCGCTATATATACATTATAATGTAAATTAAAATATTAAATAATATTAAGTAAATAACTGTTTTTACACTAACAAACTATGACAGTTTGCAGCACGTATGAAGACGTGTAGAAAATTTCATCTCAATCGGATGGACCGTTCGCGAACGCATAAAGGACATACATATATACATACATACATACATACATACATACAGACAGACAGACAGACAGACAGACAGACAGACAGACAGACAGACAGACAGACAGACAGTCACTTTTATATATATAGATTCACGGCACCTCCCATAAAATTTTAGACTTTTTAGAGATAGGTGTACCGATTAACTGGTTTAAGAACATTCCCAGTTATCCTTATATGGGGTGTATTTTTAATGACTGTGCAGTGTTTGAAAATATTGCCGGTCCAAGTTTTGTAATTACCTAATATGTTGCATGAACTTTACAGTGAGTGAATACAAAACTTGGACCCGCAATATTTTCAAACACAGCACTGTCAATAAAAATACACCATATATTACATTGTGCCTCCAAGAATAGAATCTGCTTACACTTATTTGTATTTGTCTGGAAATTTGCGTGACAAAGCTGCAAGGAAGCATCGTCCTTTCATTCTCTCCCCAGTCACAGAATACATCTGTCAATTACGCGGCTCCCAGCTGCTCATTTCGAACCCGGAAGCTCCTGACACATTGACGAATTTTGGTTTGCTTGTGGTCTGGTTCTAATTTGAGAACTCATGCAGCGATCCTGTCTTGTTTTCTCCGGAACGTCTAAAATTGCTGCCCATTTATTTAAATTAGAGCTAAGGTCTTGCTATGATAAGATGTTTGTGTTTTGTAGGATACTGTGTGGCGTAGTTTTTGGGAAGGTACAAGATATACGAGGGGGATTCGAGTGAAAATTTACAAGCGTGATAGAAATGACAATAACCATTCCATTATCTTTTAACCTGTTAGTATTGTTGCTAAAACTCTCAAGAGGGTTAAGCACGGGATATCACGATGCAGACGAATAGGATGAAGTCATAAGCGCAATTTAAAATTAGCCGCCCCACTTTTGACATGCACCAAAGAGGAGCAGTGTTGTTTTCCGTTTCTTTTCTTCTTTTTTTTTTTAATCAGTAAAGGGTGAAACCATAGAAATTCATCGGCGAATGAAGGTCCAGTATGGTGATGCATGCCTGTCAGTCCAGCAAGTGTACGAGTGGAGTAGAAAGTTTCATAACGACGTGACTTCTGGGACGCACTGTTTACAACCGGGTCAGACACACCAAGTAACGAACCCCGGGGTCGATTTTTCTATAGGAATCGAAGCACTTAATCGGCGTTGGAGGACTTATAATGGTACCTTTTTTCTGCACTTTTCCAGAATATATTCACACACACAAACACGCGCGCGCGCACACACACACACACACATACATACACACGCACAGACGCACGCACACACACACACACGCACGCACACACACACACACGCACGCACGCATATATTTAAGTTTTTCATCTGAAGCCGTCTCGCAGTTCTTGTTGATGCCCTTAAGCTGACAACAGTCAATGGTAACGTCAGAATGGAAACTGCCGTGGCTTAGAGACTAGACTCTCGTCTGTCGGGCCGGTGTTCATGAGTTCAAATCTTATCGTGGCGAATTAGGATGTTAGAATTGACCGGGGTTTCCAGTTGGACACAGCCTACAAAGGGTGCCAGGAAATGTTTCGGAAAGTAAAGGCGATCCACGTGATACTGACCACATCATTTAACAACTGCCGACTCAACTATTGAAAGTGTGGGTGTAGCACCATATACCTATTGCTCCTTCATGCGTGTATAAGGAGTTCTTTACTTACTTCTACTTTATATATATATATATATAATAGGGTGTATTGTTAATGACTGTGGGGTTTTTGAAAATATTACCCTTCCAAGTTTTGTATTCACCTTCTGTGGAGTTCCTGCAACATGAAATGTAAATACGAAACTTGGAATGGCAATATTTTCTTTAAAAATACACCCAGTCTGCCTGCTACTGTGGTTAAAGCGCTTTCCTGTGCGCTGAATACGAGGTATGGGGGATCATTTCCTACAGCTGTCTGTCTCGTTGAGAAAGTAACAACAAGTTAATTTACACAAAAAACAGTTATTTGCATATCCTATTCACGACGTCGCTGTCAACCCCAGCATTCTATGGCTGTTTGTGATCTCTTTGCAAGTTTACGTTCAGTAGTTTGCCATTGGAATGGCAAGCTACTGAACACAAAATTGCATAGTAAATCACCACGAAGTCAGGGTTGGTCGCAGCATCCTGCACATGATATGCAGTTAGTTAGTTAGTTAGTCGCAGTTCCAACTTCACAGCAACGGGTCGTCCCCATTATGCTCCGTTCCTGTGCCAGTGAATACCACACAAAACGCTCCCCACTGCCCAATGTGAAAAGTGGAAAAGACAGGAGTCTCGACAAACAACAGCCCGTACAGATGCACTGTGCATAATGCCGCCGCCAGAATGTCAACACAATAGTCCCCCACAAAACACCCAGTTCATTTCTGATGGAATCTGCAGCCATTTTCCCATCTGGATGTTTCCTAGATGTTCACCCACACAGTCCACGAAATACAGTTCATCGTCGATAGCAGTGGCAGTCAACCAGAAGCCCAGCAGCCACGCATTTCTGCATAAGGCATAAACCGGTCAACTCTGGGACATAGCCATCTGCCATCACTCCGAACATGCAGTCACGTTCCAAAAAACCTCGGGCAGATTCAAAAGCACTTCACACGAAACTCACAGTTCACAGTGTCGCACCACGCACTCACTCAGTAGCAGGGCGACGGAACCATCAAGCCTCCTTAGTCGCCTCTTACGACATGCGTGGTAGGCTGCAGTGTTTGCTATTCTTTGCTTCCCTTATGGGCCCCGGCAACACACGGGAGACATGATATGCAGTATACATAGACAGTGCAACCCGCTTAACGCGATCTCGGATGTGACGAATTTCTGTTGTGAAAAACAATATTTTATTGTACGTTGTAAATGCATTTCTATATGCTTGACCTCATATAAGAGGAATTTCTGATAAGAAGAACTATTTCTTGGTCCCAAGTGAGTTCACCTTATCATGACTGCATTGTATAAAGAGTTAACTTGTGTGATTCCGGTAGATGGACCAGTGCTACGGAGTTTGTGCGCTGTTTTAAGAGCCTGTTTGTGGTCCACGAGGAAGGAGACGGACTGGAAGACTTAGGGAAATATCTGCAACTAACGTGATCCCTAAACTTAAACCTAACGTAACAGCCGAGACGTTGCCATGGTAATGATGTTAATAGGACAATTTGGTCGCCATAATGGGGAGGTCTCATTTATGTCCATTTGAGGGCGTGCTTCTATCTCAAACAGCCAATCATCCAGGGTAGATGATTAAAGGAGCAGGGAAATTGACGTGGGGCAACATATACGAGAGTCGCTGCTGTACGGTTTAGTGGTACCGCGCTGGACACCCGATGGTGTAGCGAGGCGACCAGAAGGCCATCAGTGGATTATAGATATGTTGATTGCAGAGGAGTGTGGCTAAAGAAATGAATCTACTGCCATTGAAAGGTATTCATTGCGGACTCAGTGAGTATGCTAAGTAAGGTGGAGAAAGGAAAGTTTCGCGTGGAATGGCTGTCCTAGCTTCAGAGGTCACATATTGTGAGAATTGTAAGGAATTTTGTTTTGCTCTGGCCATGCGGAAGTGCGAGGGAATGAACAGGCTGAAAGACAGGCAGGGAATGCACCTCTTGGTGGTAGACTACTTATGGACAAGGAAGGGGTGGTCATGTGACTGTGGAACCAGGTGGAGAAGGTGGGGTAACAGATTGAGAACCCGTATGTGGAAAGAATGAGATTCCGGAGGGATCGGCAGGGGTTCTGGAAGAATCTCAAAACTGAGTGGGACGAACAGGAGAACTTTCAATCAGATGACAATTGGAATTATTAGTAGTATGACTCTTCGCTGGCTGTTGAACGAGGGGACGGAGCGCGTGTGAGAATGTCCTGGGTGTAGTGATATCGGTTCTTAGCTCAAATCAACTTAACTCATAGAAGTAGCAAATAGATGTTATATTCAACAGTGGGAGTTGCTGTGGCCCAACCGCAATGGTTCACACGTCTCAGTGACCATGTGTTGGAATTCGTCCGTCCGTCTGTCGGTTGATTGGTCGGTCGGTCGTTCTGTCTGCCTGCCTGCCTGCCTGCCTGCCTGTCTGTCTGTCTGTCTGTCTGTCTGTCTGTCTGTCTGTCTGTCTGTCTGTCTGTCTGTCTGTCTGTCTGTCTGTCTGTCTGTCTGTCTGTCTGTCTGTCTGTCTGTCTGTGTGTCTGTCTGTCGATCTGTTTGTCTGTCTGTCTGTCGATCTGTCTGTCTGTCTGTCTGTCTGTCTGTCTGTCTGTCTGTCTGTCTGTCTGTCTGTTGATCCATGCATGCATGCATGCATGCATGCATGCATGCATCCATCCATCCATCCATCCATCCATAAATAGTGTAGGTAACTGGAGTCATGCAAACCGCATGCAAATTAACATTTCTAAAACAAAATCTATGTTAATAGGAACCAGGCAAAGACTTCACACGTAAATGTCGCAGAGAACTCTACAGCTGCACATTGGTAGAAAGTGTAACCGAGCACAAGGCACTGGGTCTTATCATAGATCAACATCTAACCTTTAATTCACATGTTCATGCTCTCGTTAAACAAATAGCCAAAAAAGTATATCAACTTGCCAAAATTAAAACTTTCCTTCACGAAAACACAAGAAAGATATTTTATACTTCCCATATACAAACATGTATTGATTATTGCTCCACAATCTGGGATGGATGCTCCAAATCAATAACAAATCACCTATATTCACTCCAGAAAAGGGTAGTGCGTGTAATTAATGGTGAAAAGCTTACCGACAATTATAACCTACATAAACGTCTTCGGTTACTGCCACTCCTCAAACGACTACTTTTTAATAAGGCCAAACTAATTCATAAAATCCTATTTAAAAATGCCCCAAGCTACCTTTGGCCATTGTTTAAATATAAAGCAAGACATAGCGAACGACTAAATATGCTTCATGTCCCTAAACCTAGGATAGACTTATATAAAACAAGCTTAGCATACTCTGCTGCTCAGTTGTGGAACAATCTTCCACAAGAAATCAAAGACACCACCAATAATTATACATACATTAGCAACCTGTTTGAACACTACCTCAGTACAGACTACATTCCCCCATAAACAAAAACAGACAATAATAATGGTAAATTATCTCAACTAGCCAAAAAACATTCCCATATGTATGGCACGTTACACTTTCCTTAGGTATTTATAATGCCCATGTTAAAAATTGCCTCAGTGAATCATTTGTTATTGATTATTTTTCATGCGCTATAATGCTTTTGTTCTTTTGTTGTCAAAACTTTGCTTCATAAGTAATGTTGAATGAAAGAATGTATGAGAGGAAGTTGAGAAGAAGGGCAGAATGTCAGACGGGCTCGTGCCCAACTATTAACCCTTTTAAAATAAAGATTTTCGTTCGTTCGTTCGTTCGTTCGTTCGTTCCATCCATCAATCCATCCATCCATCCATCCATCCATCCATCCATCCATAGATCCATCCATCCATCCATCCATCTTTTCTATGTTATCTATCACATCTATCTGATCCATCGTATCTATCATATCTATGGCATCTATCTGATCTGTCTCTCTGTGTGTATCCATCTACACATCTCTCTATAGTCTCCATGATTCTACCCATGTATCCCTACAACTCACAGCCACACCAGAACTCAACCATGTTCTTGTATCACCCGCAGGTCGCCAGCCTCTTCGCCAACTTCTTCATCCTGCTGAGCTACCCGCTGAACTTCTTCATCTACTGCGGCATGAGCAAGCAGTTCCGCGAGACCTTCAAGCGACTCTTCACCGGAGCCGCCATGCCCATGGAGAAAGAGTACTCCCAATACATGACGCTGCCTACAGAAAACGGAAAAAGTACGGCTGTGACGCATGACGAAACTGCGTTATGACGTCATTGTTTTCTGAGTACATTTTCACCATTGCGTATGTACGAGCACAAGTTTTGTGTCGTTGCTTCACTGACTGCATGTGCATGTATGCTGTTTGTTTGATTCACTCTACATTTTGTATTCTTGTTTGTGGTCTGCGCCTGAGTGTATGTATATTTGATTACCCATTCCCCCCTTATTTTCTGTTGTTGCTTCCAGACTGCATGTGCACTGTATATTTGATTTATTTACCATCTTCTCTTGAGGCTACCGAACTGCATGTGAATGTGTGCTATATATTTGGTTCACCCTCCATCTATTATTGTTGCGTCTGGATTCTATGTGTGCTTGTGCTGTATATTTGATTCATACTTCATCATCTGTTCTCGTCACCGGACTGGGCATGAGTGCGTGCTGTATATTTATTACACCCATCATCATCATCATCATCATCATCATCATCATCATCATCATCATCATCATCATCATAAACATCATCATCATCATCATCATCATAAACATCATCATCATCACCATGGGGGTGTGCTATGTATTCCATTCACTCCACATCATCTTTTGCTGCTGCATACGAGTGCATGCTAATGTATATTGAATATTTGATTCACCGGTCATCATCATCTGTTGTTGTTTCCGAACTATGCATGAGTGTGTGGGATTCACCCTCCATCTTATATTGTTGATTTCTGACTGCGTTTGAGTGTGTGTTGTATATTTGATGCAGAGCTGCGTATGTTACACCAAAATATGTTCGCAATCCTCTACACCCTTATCCTCCGAAATGAGAAGCTGGGAGCCGCGTAATTGACAGATGTATTCTGTGACTGGGGAGAGAATGAAAGGACGGTGCTTCCTTGCAGCTTTGTCACGCAAATTTCCAGACAAATACAAATAAGTGCAAGCAGATTCTATTCTTGGAGACACAATGTAATATATGGTGTATTTTTATTGACTGTGCAGTGTTTGAAAATATTCCAGGTCCAAGTTTTGTATTCACCCTCTGTAAAGTTCATGCAATATAATAGGAAAATACAAAACTTGGACCGGCAATATTTTCAAACACTGCACAGTCATTACAAATACACCCTATATAAGGATAACTGGCTAGACGAAAAAGAAGAAGAAGAAAGAAAGAAAGAAAGAAAGAAAGAAAGAGAGAGAAGAGGATGAGGAGGAGGAAGTAACAACAACAGCTAAAGAAGGAGAAGAAGAGGATGAAGATTATGATGATGAACGATGATGATGATGATTATGATGATAATGATGATGATAATTTTAATGCAGATTAGATATGGAGTTCTCTAACTTTTAAAATATTTCATGTGATCCATATAAAGCACATGAAATTTTAAGTGAACCATTTATGCTGCATGAAATTTTGATCCAACCATTTGTACCACAAACATCTTTAATCCAACCATTTGTACCACAAAAAGCTTTAATCCAACCATTTGTACCACAAAAAGCTTTAATCCAACCATTTATACCACAAAAAGCTTTAATTCAACCATTTGTACCATAAAAAGCTTTAATCCAACCATTTGTACAACATGACATTTTAATCCAACCATTTGAAGCTTTAATCCAACCAATTGGACAACATGAAATTGTAATCCAACCATTTATAGAACATGACATTTTAATCCAAACATTTGCACAACATGACATTTTATTCGAGGTCTTTATATCACATAAAATATTATTGCAACCATTTGTATCACATGAAATTTTAATCCAACCATTTATACCACATGCAATTTTATTCGGACCATTTATACAACATGAAATTTTAATCTAACCATCTATAGCACATGCATTTTAATTCAGTCTTTGTACCACATGTAATTGTAATCCAACCATTTATAACATATGTAATTTTAACTGAACCAATTATAGCGCATGCAATTTTAATTCAAACATTTGTACCACGTGCAATTTTAGTCGAACCATTTATAGCACATTACATTTTAATCTAACCATTTGTACCATATAGAACTCTAATCGAACCATTTATAGCATATATAATTTTAATCCAACCATTTGTACAACATGGAATTTTAATCGAACCATCTATACCGCATGAAATTTTACGCCGTCAATTTGTAATATATTGCATATTCACACCAAACCTATGCTATCAATGTCAAGCTTTCACATTATCCAAATCACACTTACGCAAAATCAACACCTGCGAGATGAGATGCCTGAGCAGAGCTGCCAACTTAACTTTCCGAAAGTAAGGATGTTATTAAACAGACAGTGGAATCAACACCTGGTGTCACATATATTAAAGGAAGAAGATCACATGGTTTGGCCATCTAGTTAGAATGCAACACCATCAACTACCAGCACTGGAACTTACATCAATGAAGAATTTATACGAGAGCAAAAGGACGCCAGAGAAGAACATGGATTGACAACATCAAAGACATTGTACAATCATACGGAATGACAACAAATAAGAATACAATAACCACCGCTGAGGAAGCAGGTTAGACGAGACCAATTTGGAATATTTTGTTTGAAAATTGGAATTGGAATTGGAATACGGAATGACAATATCCAGTGCCACCTATCGGGCGCTGGAACGTCAGCTATTGCTCCAGACGCTTTACGGAAACAATAGAGGATGATGATGACCATAATGATGGTGATTAATCAAATATAAATACACGTATGAAAGATGTGCACCTTCAGAAGCACAAGGTAGAAAACAATATCAAGAAGATAAAACAGGATAAAGCCCAGAGGCTGATACCTTTCCTGTGAAGATAGATCATGTACTGGAAGATCATGACACACATAAACAAACAAGAGAATTAGCGAGACATGTGAGACGACGGGTGAGATCCCCTTCCCTGCAGCAGATAAAGATCAGTTTCCATCTTATCAACCAGGAACAAGGGAATATCAATCACAGAAACGATCAGTTTAGTGAGTTATATGACAAAACTACACTTAAGCATCGTCATGGGAAGTATCATAAATACCCTACAAGCAGGAATATCAGACAACAGCTCCGATTTGTTGCAGATTTGTTGCAGATTTCTTGCAGATTAAAGAGCGTGAAATACACTTTTTACCATAGTGATGCTGTAAAGTCAGCCTGACCGTCGGGATTCATCCGCTTAAGCTTAAAGTTCCGGTGCAGTTCTTATTCTGGAAACACAACTGCAAACTACTGAACGTAAAATTGTCTTTTGCATCATTATCGGCTGGGGTTGATGGCACCGTCCTACAAGGGACATGCAACATAGTGATGCTGGTATAGAGTGAGCGTAGTTGATACGGAGCTACGCTGGTATTGTCATCAGCACGGTCGGGTGAGGGATGGACACCTGTGGTCTTCGTCTCACTAAGTGACGGA
Source organism: Cepaea hortensis (assembly GCA_963921405.1). Lineage (NCBI taxonomy): Eukaryota > Metazoa > Mollusca > Gastropoda > Stylommatophora > Helicidae > Cepaea > Cepaea hortensis. The sequence continues at coordinate 436,235,917 of OY992876.1, forward strand.
AAGGTTATCCACCTATCCCTCGTGTATTCCGGCCTACACCACGTGATGGCCCCATGACGTCACAGACACCAGGTAGGACATTTGTTAAGGACACGTGTGTTTATTGTTGATGGTGGTAGAGAGTGGGAACTCACACAAGGGCTTGTCATCATCATTATCTTCGTCGTCATCATCATCTTCGTCATAATCATCATAATAATCACCCTCTTCTTCATCATCCTCATTGTCATCATCGTCTTCATCATTATTGTCTGCATCTTTGTCATCATCGTCATCATATTCATCGTCATCATCATCATCATCATCATCATCATCATCATCATCATCATCATCATCATCCATCATCATCATCATCATCATCATCATCATCATTTTCATCTTCGTCATCATCACCATCATCACAATCTTCATCGTCATCATCATATTAGTCATCATCATCATCATCATCATCATCATTATCATCATCATAAGCAGCATCTTCTTTGTGTACCTTGTCGGCTGGTGTATGTGTTTATTCATTTTCTCAGGTACTATCCTTTGGGGGAATCAAAGTGTTAGACCTTTACATATTTTAGGCCATGGCATTATGTGGTGGCGTGACCAATGCCCGTATTCTTAGCATTTCTTACACAGGCAATTCTGAATAGTATCCTGCACCTCCATGGGGTGTGGGAATCATGTGAATTCCCATGGCTACTTGATCACAGACGCCTGGAAGATGTCAACTAGGCCTATGACAATTTGAAGATATGCCCTAACATTTTACGTCACGATATATGTTGTCTATTGTGAAAGGCTGGGTGGTCCACACGGCCTAATGGCTCGGATACAATCCTACTACTGGTGGAGAACCCGAGCCATTGTCTTGGCAGGCGAGTGCGCTAGCCACATTGTCACAAAGTCCTAGTAAACACGGTAAAAATAGAAAGTAGAAATAACAATAACAAGTAAGTTGACCAATTCTCCAACTTGCAACATTCAGCGTGCAGTTTCTGATTCTTCTAGATGTCTGTGTAGTAAGAGCACAGTAAACGGCCCGTTTAAGCGATGTTGAGTGAAGAACTGACAAGATGAGATGAGATGAGTTGAGATGTACCTTGCGGTGTCGAGTTTCTGATTCTTCTAGATGGAGTGGCTGTGCAATAAGCGCACAGTAAACGGCCCGTTTAAGCGATGTTGAGTTCAGTTGAGTGAAGAACTGACAAGATGAGATGAGATGAGTTGAGATGTACTTTGTGGTGTCGAAGTTGAAGCATAAACAGCGGGAGAATGAATTCCCGTTCATTGGCTTCATGTATTGAGATTTCTATGGACTGTTATTTCCTCTGTCCATCGTTTACATTCTCGGAATCTTCTTCTGCTTCCATTTGGTCTGTACATCATTGGTGGACATTCCCATACGTGCTCGGTCTACACCTGCAACAGCCAGCGAAGAGTGCGCGTATTATTGGCACCAGTATCAGTCTGATTATGTGTCCTGGCCTGTCTTCGGGTTTACATGACATAAGGTGTATTAATTTAACAGTTTCTTGGTATGGGTCTATGCTGTGGTAGCGCCATCACATTATGTAGGCCTAGACAGGGAAGAGGAGGATGAGGTCACAGTTTAAAACACTCGACCCATATCTTTATAAACCAATTGGAAATTGAGGATTACTATGGCCAACATCACCACTGCCGCCTTCTCTCCCCTCACCATTTCCTGCTACACATTTGAGGTTGTGTCTACAGAGAAGCCAGTGTTAATTTTGAAAATCTATCTCAACAGAATTTGAACCCAACAACATTGTTCCGCATATAAGAGTCTAATGACTACACCAAGGCGGGTCGTGAAGCTTCTCACGAAGACACATGCATGTGGTTTTGGCAGTAAATTGCTGACAGTACTTTACAACGAAGATCTCATCTCATGCCATCTCATATCATCTCATCTCATGTTATCTCATCTCATCTTGTCGCTCTTGTACCTTGCGGTGTCGAGGTGAAGCATAGACAGGGGGAGAGTGCCCGTTTACGGGCTTCACATATTGTGATTCCCATGGACTCTGTTATTCCCTCTGTCCATCATGTACATGGTTGGCCTCATCTTTTGGCTCCATTTGGTCTGTACATCATTGCTTGTTACCAAAGTGAGTAGCATACATGTTCGAAAGATGCTGTTAGGCTATGACACAAGGATAACTCACCACAATGACTAGAAGCAGCAGGTCAGCAAATATTTCCCACATTATAATAAGAGAATATCTGGGAACATATTGTATCAGTTGGAAATATTCATGGAAATGTATACAGAAGAATACAGCAAGTGAAGCAATCGAAGATTCTTTACAGACGTGCATTACCTGAGGTGCTTGTAATTTACGTCCAGAAGACAACAACGTAACTCAATATTTAAGTCAAACCTGCCAGCGAACTTAACCCACTACATATAGGCCAGCAGAGACAGTTTAACACTTCTGGTTGAAGACCACCAGTTGTCTCTGGTGTTACTTGGGGCCATCTACCAGACCTTACCGCTCCCGCCGTCAAAGTCCTTTTGGGACAGATCGCTCTCCTCACCCACCAGCTCTCACATTCAAAGTTCTAGACACATAGATCAATAACCCACCTCTTCCCCCAGCTCCCACATTCAAAGTTCTAGTCATATAGATCAATAACCCACCTCTTCCCCCAGCTCCCACATTCAAAGTTTTAGTCATATAGATCAATAACCCACCTCTTCCACCAGTTCCCACAATCAAAGTTCTAGACACATAAATCAATTCCCCCATCTCTTCCCCCAGCTCCCACATTCAAAGTTCTAGTCACATAGAACAGCACTCCATCTCTTCAACCAACTCCAACATTCAAAGTTCACGACACTTAGATCAATAATCCATCTCTTCCACCAGTTCCCACATTCACAGTTCTAGACACATAGATCACCACCCCATCTCTTCCACCAGCTCCCACATTCAATGTTCTAGACACATAAATCTCCACCCCCATCTCTTCCACCAGTTGCCACATTCAAAGTTCTAGACACATAGATCAATAACCCATCTCTTCCACCAGATCCCACATTCACACCTCTAAGCACATACATCAATACCCAATCTCATCCACAGCTCCAACATTCAAAGTCCTAGACACATACATCAATACCCAATCTCATCCACAGCTCCAACATTCAAAGTCCTAGACACATACATCAATACCCAATCTCATCCACAGCTCCAACATTCAAAGTCCTAGACACATACATCAGTACCCAATCTCATCCACAGCTCCAACATTCAAAGTCCTAGACACATACATCAATACCCAATCTCATCCACAGCTCCAACATTCAAAGTCCTAGATACATACATCAATACCCAATCTCATCCACAGCTCCAACATTCAAAGTCCTAGATACATACATCAATACCCAATCTCATCCACAGCTCCAACATTCAAAGTCCTAGACACATACATCAATACACAATCTCATCCACAGCTCCAACATTCAAAGTCCTAGATACATACATCAATACCCAATCTCATCCACAGCTCCAACATTCAAAGTCCTAGATACATACATCAATACCCAATCTCATCCACAGCTCCAACATTCAAAGTCCTAGACACATACATCAATACCCAATCTCATCCACAGCTCCAACATTCAAAGTCCTAGACACATACATCAATACCCAATCTCATCCACAGCTCCAACATGCAAAGTCCTAGACACATACATCAATACCCAATCTCATCCACAGCTCCAACATTCAAAGTCCTAGACACATATATCAATACCCAATCTCATCCACAGCTCCAACATTCAAAGTCCTAGACACATACATCAATACCCAATCTCATCCACAGCTCCAACATTCAAAGTCCTAGACACATACATCAATACCTAATCTCATCCACAGCTCCAACATTCAAAGTCCTAGACACATACATCAATACCCAATCTCATCCACAGCTCCAACATTCAAAGTTCTAGATACATAGATCTATACACCAGCTCTTCCACCAGCTCCAGCAATCAAAGTCAAATTTTTCCTTTCAAAATTTTCCAAAGTCAACCTATTTCAAAATGCTCCAAGCCACCTTTGACCATTGTTTAAATATAACGCAAGACATAGCGAACGACTAAATATACTCCATGTCCCTAAACCTAGGATAGTCTTATATAAAACAAGCTTAGCATACTCTGCCACTCAGTTGTGGAACAATCTTCCACAAGTAATCAAAGACACCACCAATCATAGTATATGCATTTGTAACCTGTTTGAACGCTACCTCAGTACAGACTACATTCCCCCATAAACAAAAAAACAAAAAAAACAACAATAATAATGGTAAATTATCTCAAACGACAACTAGTCAGGAAACGATACCGGTTACCCAAAAAGAAAAGGATATTTAATACGAAATTATGTCTAGCTTCTATTTGTGTTATCATTTGTGCATAATTTAACTGATTTTACCTCTTCTGTTTCGCAGAGGATAATACGAACCAAGCGAAATTGTGATCGCCAGCACGTGGAGAATTCGTGGAAGACTGATACCTATAAATATCATCCGGTGAGATGCAGAAACTCTATGTTGTGTTGGAGAAGGATGCATTTTCATCGCTTCTTGATCAGGGACGTCTCAAAGATGTCAAACAGGCCTGAGACAGTCTAAAGATGTGCCCATAAATCTGACGTCACAGTATATGTTTTCCGCTATTTAAATATTGCGTAATTGTAATTGCACGTCTGTATTGTATCCCAGTGTTGTGTCTCCGAGAGTGAGACAGACACAAGCGTAACTTGTCATATCTATAGATAGGCATTATTTAGATAAACAGACATACATACATATAGACAGACAGACAGACAGGCAATAGACATACATACAGACAGACAAACATATTGACAGACAGACCTTTAAATAAACAGACAGACAGGCAGGCAGACATATAGATAGCTAGGCAGACACACATTTAGATAAACAGGTAAACAGACAGAAAGAAAGACAGACAGTGGGTAAGTACGTAAGCAGGTAGACAGGTAGGCAGACAAATATGTAGTTAGCTAGGTAGTAGACAGGCAGGTAGGTAGGTAGACAGACATACAGGTAGGTAGGTAGGTAGACAGACAGACAGACATACAGGCAGGTAGGTAGTTAGGTAAGTAGGCAGGTAGGTAGGTAGACAGACAGGTAGGTAGGTAAGTAGGCAGGTATATAGGTAGGTAGGTAGGCGGGTAGACAGACAGACGGACAGACATACACGCAGGTAGGTAGGTAGGTAGGTAGGTAGAAAGACAGACATACAGATAGGTAGGTAAGTAGGCAGGTATGTAGGTAGGTAGGCAGACAGACAGGCAGGCAGGTAACTATGTAGCTAGGTAGGTAGGCAGATAGACATGTAGTTAGACAGACAGGTAGGCAGCCAGGTAGCTAGATAGTTAAGAGAGTAGGTAGACAGGTGACTAGGTCGCTAGGTAGATAGGTCCTACCAATGAGACACTTGATGACCTGCCAACCATAGTGGAAGTAAACAAAGCCATCCAGCAACTCTCCAGCGGCAAGGCACCTGGTCCTGACTCCAAAGATATACAAGGCAGGTGGGCCGGTCCTAACAGAGCAGCTTTACCAAGTCTTTACAAACATATGGGTGAACGAGATCATGCCACAAGATTTCAAGGACGCGTCAATAGTCCACCTTTACAAACGTAAAGCAAACCGCCAATCCTGTGACAACCACCGAGGCATCTCCTTGCTTTCAATTGCAGGGACGATACTCGCCAGAATTCTTCTCAATCGCCTCACAGGCCATCTCGATCAAGGTCTTCTTCCTGAGAGTCAGTGTGGCTTCAGAAAAGAACGTGGAACTGTTGACATGATTTTCGCTGCAAGGCAGCTGCAAGAGAAATGTCAGGAACAGAACTGCGAAATGTTCTCCACTTTCATTTACCTTACCAAGGCTTTTGATACAGTCAGCAGAGAAGGACTGCGGAAGATTATGGCAAAATATGGCTGTCCACGAAAGTTTGTCCAAATAGTGCGGCTATTTCATGATGGCATGCAGGCAAGAGTACAGGAAAATGGCGAACTATCTGAACCCTTTCCTGTCACCAACGGAGTGAAGCAAGGATGTGTCCTGGCACCAACACTGTTCAGCCTCATGTTTTCAGCCATGCTGATGAATGCCTTCGAGAACGACGACATTGTAATAGACATCAACTACCGTATGGATGTAAAGTTATTCAATCTCAGAAGGCTGAAAGATAAAACCAAAATTAACATCGACACCGTCAGAGAGCTCCTGTTTGCTGATGATTGCGCTCTGTACGCCAACTCAGAGGCGGACATGCAACATAATGTTTCAGCTTTCTCACATGCCTGTGCCAACTTTGGGCTCAATATCAACTTGGAGAAGACTGTAGGTATGTACCAGCCAGCTCCAGGGAATAATCACACTGTGCCGAATATCAAAGTGAATTATCATAGACTAAGTGTTGTGGACAAATTCACCTATCTTGGCGGCACTGTGTCACAAACTGCCACAATTGATGACGAAGTAAATGCAAGAATCTCCAAGGTTTGGCAGACTGTACAAGCATGTATGGGACAGAACTGGAATAAGCCTGCAAACAAAGCTAAAAGTCTACAAAGCAGTTGTATTATCCACACTGCTATATGCTTGTGAAACCTGGACTGTTTATCAGCGACACGCTAGGAAATTAAACCACTTCCACACAGTCTGCCTAAGGAATCTACTGAAGATTAAATGGCAAGACAAGATTCCAGACACTGAAGTCCTAGAAAGAGCATCCATGCCCAGTATCCACACTCTACTGATGAAGAATCAGATTCGCTGGGCTGGTCACTTGACTCGCATGCCAGATCACAGGCTCCCTAAACGAATTTTTTTTACAGCGAACTGCGTTGTGGTAAACGCTCCCAAGGTGGCCAGAGGAAACGCTTTAAAGACACTCTGAAAATTTCACTGAAGGCTTTTGGAATTCATCATGACACCTGGGAGGCTGCAGTCAGAGACCGAAATTCGTGGCGTATGTCATTACACAAGGGTGCAGTCATATGTGAGGCAACCCGGACTGCAAGAGCTGTGAAGAAAAGGCAGGACAGAAAAACCACTGCAGGAAATCCTCCTCCAGAAACGTCAAGCATTCCTTGCCCACATTGTCAAAGAACATTTCGAGCCAAAATAGGCCTTATCAGCCATCTTAGAACCCACGGCTCCATACCTTCAACCCCACTGGATGAAATGAATGGTCATCATCATTCTTTATGGACAAACAACAGGTAGATAGATAGTTAGTAGGCAGACAGTCAGGCAGGTAACTAGGTAGCTAGGTAGGCGATTAGGTAGGCAGTTAGGTAGGCAGACAGGCAGACAAGTAGTTAAGTAGGTAGATACACAGATAATCATTCTTCAATTTGACAATGACTTTTGAACCACATTTGCCATTAACTCTTCACCTGCTGTGCGCCTCATGCAGGGACTCGAACACCACACCCAGCTTATCACACGCCAGGTGGAGTAGAGCCATGGTGGCGCAGTTACTAGCACTTCTACTCCTGGCCCAGGTGACATGTGTTCAAAGCCTCGGCGATGCGGGGGTGTTAATAAACGCACCTTGTCCCCAATGTTGAACCAGCCAAACATGGATATGTACTGGGGAGTAATGGCGGCCGGCTGGATATTGTCCACTACACATATTGAGTGCCCACTGGTCTAACACAATATAAAGCTAGTACGATATATCTATTACGCTTCCTGCAAGGAAAGGGGTTCGAGGCTGTATTTGTTTACTAAGGGTGTTTGAAAAGTCTCACTACACTTTGTATATAGGACACATTTGAAATTTAAAAAAAAAAATGCTTTCTTCCATTGATAACACCAATCTGTTTGGAGTGCAAAGAATTACTGCAGCAGACTACAGCCATTCGCTGCATATTGCTTCACAGTGGGCTGTGGAGCACATGTTTTGATGACATCATATACTTGATTTTCCAAATTTGTTCTACATACAAAGTGTAGTGAGACTTTACACACACCCAGTACTAAGTGTTGCTCCAGTAGTAGGGGGACTCCACAAGCAAGATTATTTCAAGATCACGTTAATACATGAACAGATTACTTGATATTGTTTTTCCCTCGATACTTTACGTTTCTGTACTTCTCACCCTTCTGAAATTCGTTTTACAACGTAAGTAGACTCGCAAATCACGTTTTATGTAGATCTCTAGTCTTGTTCTAGTAAGTGTTATTAAATTTAGCTTCCATTTTTACGTATACAGTGTTGGAGGGGGAGAGGGAGAGAGATTTATAGGGAGGAAATACGAAAAAAAGGGTGGGGGTGACGTTATGAACATATGGTGAAGGGGTACATGGGCCAAAAAAAGATTGAGAGCCACTGGCCTAGAGGGATGAGTACAATTATAAGAACTAATGCTCACATTAGATTCCAGGTTCCTGCCTCGACCCGTTCATACTAACTCGCAAAACTGTTCGACCACCCCTCGCATAAATAGTGACGTCAGTCATTTGGTCTGGTAACATTGTTTCCTAGGCCTGCATGATTTACCGAGGCCGTGACCTATTTGAACCATGTCAAAATGTGTACATACATGTTTATTTATTTTGTTTTATTCATCATTTATCCGATGTATTTATTAATAACCGTGAGTACAATTAAGAATAATGTGATTCACTTTAGACTTCTCACATTAATTTCACACTTCTTATATTCTCTTCACACTTCTTACATACATTTCGCACTTCACACATTCACTTCACTCTTCGTACATTCATTTCGTACTTCTCACATTCACTTCACACATTCACTTCACACTTCTCACATTCACTTCACATTTCTCATATTTCCCACATTCACATCAAACTTCTATCACTTTTCACATTCACATCAAACTTCTATCTCTTTTCACATTCACATCAAACTTCCTACACTGTTCACATTCACATCAAAGTTATATCACTTTTCACATTCACATCAAACTTCTATCACTTTTCACATTCACATCAAACTTCTATCACTTTTCACATTCACATCAAACTTCTATCACTTTTCACATTCACATCTAACGTCTAACAGTTTTCACGTTAACTGCACATTTTTCACATTCACTTCACATTTCTCATGTTCATTTCAAACGGAGGGAGGGGGAGAAGAAGCAGAAGAAGCAGAAGAAAAAGAAAATAAAGAAGAATAAGAAGGAGAATATATGTAGTCAGTCAAGATGTCGTAAATATGTAATGATATTTAATGATACGTAATGATATGTAATGATATGTAATGCTATGTAATGATACAAGAACACTTTAAAGCTGACTGATGACAGATGGCTAACTTAGAACAGGGGAGAGAACAAGACTGGATAGTCAAGAGAACTATGAGAGATGTTGAGAACGTTAGTAGCTCTGTTATTGTCCGTATTTTGCAACATAATATTTAAATAAGATGGTGATTATTATGGCAAAGCTGATAGTTATAAGAGTCATGTAGCGTGAGATGGGGATGTGTGTGTAAATCTGTGTAAAGCTTTAGGGTAAAGCGATTCTCAATAAATTAGGTGCCGTCTCCACAATGACGGTTGACTGCAATGGATCTCCAACACTCTCTGCCTCTTGGCCTGACTGTACGTTCTGTCAAATTGTTGTCCTTCCATCACTTGATGTTTATCTTCCCACTTTTATCGTTGTCTACCTCTTGCTCGCTTGCCTTCAACCTTACGCTTCAAAATGGATTTTATAAATATTTCATTTACCTCTTTTTTTATTTCTTTTATCAACTCTTTTCGTTCCCAGTTTTGTCTAGAATCTCTATTCGATTGTTGTTTCCATGAACTACGACATATTCGGTTGTATATCCGCATCTCCAAGGCCTCTATTTGTCTTTCTAGTTCCTTGTTCAATATCCAAGCTTCCGTGCCATATTGTATCGTCGAATATACGTAACGTTTAACGATTCTCATGTTTAATGCGTTGTTAATCTCTTTAGATGTTAATACTTATTTCATGCCGTTGAAAGCATTTTGGCCATCCCCCCCCCCCCCTTTTTCTGCTTCACTTCTGCTATCATCTGTCCAAGATATGAAGAACGTGTTACTTGTTCTAGTATCTTCCCTTTTACTGTAGTGTTCATTGATGACCTTTCCTTTCCACTGCAAATTATCATAGTTTTCGGTTTTTTGTTGTTGTTGAAGGTAATACCTAAGCCACATTCTAAGCTCTGCCTGTTTATTGTTCCACTAGTTTTTGTGACTTGCTCGTTTTCCGCTAGTAAAACTGCATCGTCCGCACACCAATGATTGTTTATAATTCTTCCACTGATGTTAAGTCAGAAGAAGTTCTACTGTTTTACACATCATTACGGTGTCCGTACATTTCCTAAAATGTTGTTTTGTGCAGTAAGGGGTTTTGTGTTGTCATATTTGGTCAAAGGGGTGCCAGTAAGTTGTTCGTATATTGACAAGTGTTGTATGTGGGCGGGGACCATCCTCACTTCACTGTGATTGCTGATGATGGTTGGTATGATAATGATGATGATGATGATGATGGTGGTGGTGGTGGTGGTGGTGGTGGTGGTGGTGGTGGTGGTGGTGGTGGTGGTGATGATGAAGATGGTGATGATGATAGTGATGATAATGGTGATGATACCGATGATAGTGATGATGGAGATGATGATGATGGTAACGATGATGATGGTAGTAATGATGGTGATGATGATGATGGTAATTATGATAGTAATGATGATATAGATGATGATGATGATTAAGACTATGATGATGGTGATTAAGAATATGATGATGATGATGATGATGATAATGATGATGATGATGATGATGATGATGATGATTAAGAAGAAGATGTTCATTTTGATGATTTTAATGATGATGATGAGGCTACATTGTTCATCTTCTGTCATGCACACTGACAGAATGTGTCAATCCACGTGTCGTTACAAGCTTGCACGTTATAAGCGTTTATGTAGAAGACACATAGAATCATGTTTCCCGGTTAAATACGTTTGTGAAATTATGGTTTCAAAGTCATGAAATATATCTCATGTTGTACATGATTTTGTGTTGAATTATTGTGTCTGATTCTGTACTAAGGGACGCAATAAGCATTGATCACACAATACATCAAACTGTTGACAGACAGACAGACAGACAGACAGACAGGCAGGCAGGCAGGCAGGCAGGCAGGCAGGCAGGCAGTCAGACAGACAGACAGACAGACAGACAGACAGACAGACTAAGGAACGGACACATAGAAACATAAATTTGGTATGAAAATAAAAACAAAATCAAAGAAGAAGTAGAGGACACGGCCTGGAGGTTTATTGTGTATATGGTTCTAGTCATATATTTGTATAGACCACTCTGCCCTATTGCGGTCATCAGGTCAGTATCAGGTGGGCAGCCTGTATACCCCGAGACATTTCCTGGCACCAGTTTCCCGTCGGGTTGACACGGGAGCCCGGGTCAGGTGACCACATCCGTTTGAGTGGGGATTCGAACATATATGTCCCGGGTCGGGGGAGGGGAGGGGATCGCTGAGTAGCTGGCTGGTTGGTTGGTGGGGTGGTTACTTACTTGGTTGTTGGTTGGTTAGCTGATTGGTTGGTTGGTTAGCTGATTGGTATATGTCCCGGGTCGGGGGAGGGGAGGGGATCGCTGAGTAGCTGGCTGGTTGGTTGGTGGGGTGGTTACTTACTTGGTTGTTGGTTGGTTAGCTGATTGGTTGGTTGGTTAGCTGATTGGTTAGCTGATTGGTTGGTTGGTTAGCTGATCGGTTGGTTGGTTAGCTGATTGGTTGGTTGGTTAGCTGATCGGTTGGTTGGTTAGCTGATTGGTTAGCTGATTAGTTGGTTGGTTAGCTGATTGGTTGGTTGGTTAGCTGATTGGTTAGCTGATTAGTTGGTTGGTTAGCTGATTGGTTGGTTGGTTAGCTGATTGGTTACTTGGACTGTCGGCTAGCCTCCGGGCTACCACCAAAAACGACGACGACAACAACAACAACAAGAACAACAACAACGACGACGACAACATCAACGACGACGACTACAACAACAACAACAACGAAAATAACGGCGACAATAACAACAACGACGACGACGACGACGACAACAACAACAACAACGACTACGATAACAACAACAACAACAACGACGACTGCGACAACAACAACAACAATAACAACGACAACAACGACGACGATGACACTAGCAGTAATAACAGCAACAACAAAAACCACAGAATGACTTGTCAATGGGACAATGTCTGGAATATGGGAAGTAACTTCTCTGCTCTTGAAACCATTCTACAAAATATTCTTAGTTAAGTCCCGTGAGAAGCCACGTTACATATACTGTCTTTTGTATGTCATTTACAAGACATATACTTATGTTGTGCCGGTCTCTCTGGCTGTGGGGTTACAACACTTTCTCTCTGTAATCCCGTTTATCACGCAGAGTCTCGCAGCGGAGCGAGAACTGAGGTGGTTCGACCCCCGCTCGTGACTTGCGGATACTGAGCCGGCCGCTCAGAAAGCAATGGCAAACTACTGAGCGTAATCTTGCCAAGAGATCAACAGACAGCTGAAAGATGCTGCTGTTGACAGCTAAGTTCTGTAAAAGGATACGCAAAAAAAAAAAAAAAAAAAAATACTTATGTTGTATGTCATTTACAAGACATATACTGTATATTGTATGTCATTTACAAGACATATGTTGTATGTCATTTACAAGACTGCTTTCCACGCCAAGGTTACTTTAAACTAAGCGCGATTTGGCAGCAGACCGCGTTGCGTTGGTGTTTTACGAATTGGTATAGGTGCCGGTCGTTCAGTAAGCAACGGCAAAATACTGAACTTAAACTTGCCAGGAGATCACAACAGCAAAAAATGCCGGTGTTCACTGCGACGGCCTATAAAGGATCTGCAACTAACAGTTTGCCATTGCTTTCTGAACTAGAAGCCAACGTTGAAGTCCAGTTGACCTAGGTGTGAGATGACCACACGGAAGTCATTGATCATGATACTGGAGCGTGTCCCCTGTCTCATCATCATCATCATCATCATCATCATCATCATCATCATCATCATCATCATCATCATCATCATCATCACCAACATCATCATCATCATCATCATCATCATCATCATCATCATCATCACCAACATCATCACCATCATCATCATCATCATCATCATCATCATCATCATCATCATCGTCATGTCAGTCTGTCGGAAGACCGGCGCTGAAGTCGCCTGATTATGTCACACAACTACTCTCAGCTGTCGTCTCTTTCTCACAGACCGTGCCGTGTGGCGTTGGCGATCATGTCTGCCCACAGCCTTCTGTCTCCTATACTACTGTTCATTACTGATTCTGATGTTCCCCCATGTCATGATGTCAAACTTTCGAGTATCTTATCTCTTGGTCTCCCCCTGCGTCCCCCCCCCCCCCCAATCAACTTTCCCGTAGTGACGACATACTCCAGCTTTCCCCTTCTCATGACATGCCCAAAGAATATGGACTGTCTTCTTCTAATGCGAGTCACCACTTCTTCTGGTAACTTCATTCAACCAATCTTCATTGCGCTTGTTATTCGTCCATCGTATTCGCATCATACCTCTATGAAACCACATCTCCACGGCTTGCACATTATTCCTCACTTGTCTATTAATCGCCTATGTCTCGCTTCCATGCACACGATTGGCTCGATGTAGCTTTTATCACCTCGATTACCTATGGACAAGGGAAAGGTGGTCGTGCGCCTGTGGGACCAGGTAGAGAAGGTGGGGGAACAGATCGAGAACCCGTATGTTGAAAGAATAAGATTGCAGGGAATCGGCAGGGGTTCTGGAAGAATCTCAAAATTGAGAGTGAAGACCAGGAAAACTTTCAGTCAAATATCGATGGAAACAATTAGTAGTGTGACTCTTCACTGGCTGTTGAACGAGGGAACGGAGCGCGTATGGAAATATCCTGAGTGCAGTGATGTCGTTTCTTATCTCAGCTCAACTCAACTCAAGTCGATTGCCACAGTTTTGCCAAGAATATTCTTCATCTTGTTAAATATAACTATTTCTTGGGCTACTCGCCTCACTCGAGTTAGCCCACCCAAGAGGGTATTATTTGCTGCCATTAAAATCCCTAGTAGGTCTAAAGGACACCTCCTGGGTTACATTTCAAAGTCCGAACCCCCACCCATAAATAACATGCTTATAGAATATGCGGTTTTGATAAACGTGCGTTTTGACCCTCGCTGGTGCAAGGGAGTTGGTGCACTGTGTTGAGATGATTCTTTATATGATCTATAGTGTAGGTAGCAATCATTGAGCTATCCGAGAGTGCAATCAACATGAACCATACCACGCCACACAAGCCGGACATATTTGTATTACTCCTGCTCAAACGATTCACTCCTCACTAAACATCTTCACATTCCAGAGCCACTAGCGATTATAAAACAAGAAAGGCCCACAAACGGTTGATGTGACAAAGCCCCCCTTGTGTGGCTATGAGTAATGTCAGGAGTATACAGAGGTAGAAAACCCCCAGCCTGCCTAGATCAATCAATAAGTGCCTTCAGTTATGCACGCTATTGTTGGAATGCAGCTCTGGGTGTCTCGTGTCCTCCGGGCTGCTGGTGGTCTTTCTTGCATTCATTGACAACACATGGAGATGGCATGGTTTCTTTGTGTGCGAGTAACATTGCTTCTCATATTTTAACTCTCCTTCGGTATATAAAATTGCTTCTCATATATTAACTCTCCTTTAGTATGTAGCATTAGTCCTTATACATTACCTCTCTTTCGGTATGTAACATTGCATCCCATATATTAACTCTCCTTCGGTATGTAGCATTGCTGTTTATACATTAACTCTCTTTAAGTATGTAACATTGCATCCCATATATTAACACTCCATGGTATGATATGTAACATTGCTTCTCATACCTTACATCGCTTTCTGTGTGTAACATTGTCTTTCACACAATAACGATTGCGTGGAACTAAACCAAAGCAATTCAAACTAAAATAAACCAAACAAATCAAATTGCAATAAAATTAAACTGAACCATTATAAATCAAACTAAATTAAATTAAATGTAACATATCCAAACAAAAATTAAATAAAACCAAAGTTAAATCAAACTAACATAAATCAAACTAAAATTGAAACCAAATTAAATACAACAAATCCAAGCTATATAAGACAAACGAAACTATATTAAATCAAATTAACTAAGCTACATCACACATTTGATTTTAATTTGGTTTATAGAGGAAAATCAACCGAAGTCAAACCAAACTAACCAGACCCAAATCAAACCATACCAATCTGAAGGTAAAATAAACTGCACCAGTCCAAGTTAAATCCAACTGACCATAATCAAAAATAAATCAGTCCAAAACTAAACCAAATCACACCAAGCCATACTAATCTAAACCAAACAAAACTAACTCCAACTAAACAAAACCAAAACCACATTAAATACAATTAAACCAAATGGTATTAAACTAAATCATATACTATCAAGGGAAGAAATAAAATTAAGCCAACACACTTGTATTATTATTATTATTATTATTATTATTATTATTATTATTATTATTATTATTATTTTGCGCTAGCTCGCTTTGCATTCAAGCATAGTCCATACACACTACATTCTAGGAGTGCTGGGCTGAACTGTGCCCGTCGATTAGCTTTGAATATTAATAGGGTCCCTCCCCATCAGGCGAACTCACTCCAACTTCAGAGGTACTTTTAACTTACGTCCAGAATTCAAGGACGATAGGTCAACATTTTAGTCCAACTGTCCGGTGTAGAGGTTGAACCGCTTACCTCGGCATCAGCACACTGGATGTTTAAGAACACGCGTTCTTATCCATTCGGCCAATGCTGACTTACAGACTAAACATATTAACCCAAACCAAATCAAACAAAATCAAATCGAAACACGCAAACCAATCCACACAAAATCAAAATGAAGCACCCAAACCAAATCAATGATTGTATATATACACTAACAGATTAATCTGTTGGGTTTTGATATAAGTAACCTAGCTACTAAATCACCAAAAGAATGTGTCCATCTGTATTATTTTAAACAATCTAATACGCCATCATGTGCCATGCCGCTAAGCGTGGAAGATCACGTTTCGCCATCTCACTGGATCAAATCTTTGTTGTTATCTCCTTTATATCACATGGCCCAGCCATGCAGAAATTTACCTCTCTGCCTTCCCCTCGCTCTTCTCCCATTAGTCCTGCCAGTTGTCACCAAGTTCTCTAGTTTATTTCTCGTCATAACGCGCCCACATCAATCTGATTGTCATAGCCTTAACAGTCAGACAGGCTTTGGCGGAGACGTCAGAATGTTCGCCTAATACAACGTGGAACGTGTGTTCCATCCTTGGTAGAGTTCGGGCTATGCGCTAACAAGAGTAGACACGACAGCAGTTTTGAGATCAGTAAATACAACAACAACAACAGTAGCAGCGATGGCAACAACTACAATAGCAGTAACATCAGCAAAACAACATCAACAGCAGTTGCAGCAGCAACAACACAAACAACAACAACAGCAGCAACGGCAACAACAGCAAGAACACGAGCAACAATAACAGCAACAAATACAGCAGCAGCAGCAGCAGCAGCAGCAGCAACAACAGCAACAGTAGCAGCAACAAAAGCAACAACAAGAACAGAAACACTAACAGCAACAGCATCAGCAGCAGTAACAAAAATAACAAGAAAACTACAAGTGCAGTAACAACAAAACCAGCAGCTGCAGCAACAACAACAGCAGCAGTAGCAGGAACAAAAATAACAACAAAACTACAGTAACAACAACAACAACAACAGCGGCACTAGCAGCAACAATAAACAACAACAGCAGCAACAAAACCAACAACGCCACCGACAGCCGCAGAAGCAACAAAAACAACATTAACACTATTATTGACGGAATATACAGTCAAGGCGAGCTGTGTTGGAGATCCATAGCAGCCAACCTTTACTGTGGAGACGGAACCTGATTGATTGATTTATTATTATCAAAGAAGGACACGCGCAATAATCTACAAACACGTCTGTACCGTGGATCTGTATATCTCTAGAGATGTCTCAAGGACACACAGAAGCCCTACCCGAAGACAGTACCTCCTGGGTATTTATCACCCAGCTCTGACGCACAACATAATACGACAACTACAACAACACACTTTCATTTACGGCCTCCAAAGTTCTCACACCCGATTTAAATCCCTTCAACTTCATACTGAAGCACCCACCATCCCCCAGCCGACTACCAACAACACAAACTTCACGGAGTGGTACTACAAGAATCACTTTCGTCATCAGCCACTATCTAGAGCACAGAATCACCTCTTTAAGTTGTCACTGTCATAACCTGTGTTATCGATGTGTTATCGCCCAAACAAACCAGGACGTGGACTCGGGCAACGTGCGCCGACCAGACGTCAATGAAGTTATTTATAGCATGCAAGCAGGTCAATTATTTGTTAAGCGGTATCTGTTGACGTAATTAGACAGGGCCAGGTTAGTGCCAGAATGATGTCCCGGTTCAACCAGGTCGCGAGTGATATCCTTAAGGCACTTCACTGATTACATCGAGAAAGGGAAAGTGCGCAGGATCTGCTCTACACGAACGAAAATGACAAGTGAACGTTTCGGCTTTAAAGACTTTTCATCAGCAAATGCTTGCTTGCTTTTGTTCGCTGGCTGTGAACTCCAGCGTGAAGTCCTGTATGTTGGATGGATACATCCTGTTGTCCAACATCAGTGTGATGTCATACCGGACCTGAGGGTTGCGTGAGTATCCGTTGTCCCATGTCTGGCTTATTGGTGTGCAGACTGGTGGTTCCTCGCCATGCAGGCAAATACTCTCCGACTTCGGAGGAATCATCGATCCTACTGATCTTAGCCAGGTCCCCGAAGGGACCTGTTGCCCAGGACGCACGACGTGGACGTGTCAGCAGGTCTTGGCCAGTATAGATCCCGGCCCTGGTGCCTTGGAAACACCTCTGCGTCCCCATCAGCAAATAAAAGCAACCACAAGGGGATGCTAATCATAACCAATACCATCTGATCAAGGACAAGTTTTTTTTTTCTAAAACAATGTCCCGAAGTAGGAACGTGGCATGGGCTTGTGGTGGTGCTAGGGTCGTCATATTTTGTAGGTCAGAGTGCACGGGAAAATAGGTCAAGGGATGGCGAAAATGTTGGTTAGTTTAGTACAGTTGTAGAAAGAGGTTTAGAGATGGAGAAAATGTTGGTTAGTTTAGTACAGTTGTAGAAAGAGGTTTAGAGATGGAGAAAATGTTGGTTAGTTTAGTACAGTTGTAGAAAGAGGTTTAGAGATGGAGAAATGTTGCTTAGTTTAGTACAGTTGTAGAAAGAGGTTTAGAGGTGGAGAAAATGTTGGTTAGTTGAGTACAGTTGTAGAAAGAGGTTTAGAGATGGAGAAAATGTTGCCTAGGGTGGCAGGTTGTAG
Source organism: Cepaea hortensis (assembly GCA_963921405.1). NCBI lineage: Eukaryota > Metazoa > Mollusca > Gastropoda > Stylommatophora > Helicidae > Cepaea > Cepaea hortensis. Next base: position 436,254,463 of record OY992876.1, read on the forward strand.
GGAGAGGTCCAGAGAGGGAGACGATATTGCCTGGGTCAGCATAGTTGTACAGGATACGTTTTTTATTTGAACATAACAAACACAACTGTTGGTTACTGTGGCAACTGTTGGTTACTGAGGATGATACTCTGGTGCGTCGCCCGACCGACACAGGATTTCATTGATGGTAATGTCAACATATAACATTCTGCAATCAATATTCACCCACAAGGCGTGACTCATCCACGAATGCCAGACATACCTGATCTGCAGGTGATAGGAAACTTACCTGTCCCCAGGTTCAAATGTATGCATGCCTTGTTTCAACCATTGGGGAATTTAGACCTCGGCATCCTCATTGTGGTCGACAAGTGCTTCGGTTCCCACATCTCGCCCGATCCCGGGTCATAGTTTGACGGTAGGTTTCTGTATTTTTAGACTGGGGCTGGTAAACCACAATGTATTTGTTTGTTACCTGGAGTTGTCCAAGTGTTTCAGAAAATGTGGGAGGCCCCGAGGGGAGGTGGTGGTCTGCCTCGCGCTTCGAAGATTGTGGGTTCGATCCTAGCTATATCATACAATTCGCGTGTGCACTTTTCTGGGAGACGTCCTGGGTCTCGTCGCTGGAGCTACGGAGTTCGTTTTTTTTTTTTTTTTCGACTCTTTCGGCAGGCCGCCTTGTGAAAAGAGACCGAGCCATAGGGAATAATACCCGATGCAATGAAGTCGATTTTTTTTGCCAATCCAATCCAATCCAAATGTTGGTACGAGTACCCCCTTTCAGCCTTCGGGTTTCGACTTTGCTATGTAGGGTGTCTATGGTGTAGCTTGAAGTTTGTCTTTCGTACTTTGGGCTGCTTGTTGTCAGCTTCCCGGCTTCTGATGGGTTGATTGCGTTCGTTACTTCTTGATGAGGTTTTTCATGTCTGGACAGAGTCACGCACTTGCTGAGGCCTGGAGTAATTTGATACCCACCCCGTCATATGGTGCTGCTTCCTTCAGGGAGTTTTACCAGTTGTCGTCTCTCCTGGTGTTCTTCCTATTTCCTCGTCGTGAGTTGCCTTCGAATCTTCTCGGCGTTCGCCAGTCGGATCTTGGTGGTGGGCGATATCGTTCTTCCTCTGTTGCTTCTTCTTCTGTTTGTGCTCTTGTATCCTCTGGTTCGGGTGTGGCTGTCTGGGTCTTTGTCTGGAGTAGGTCGAGCATCTCATGAAAAGTGTCTTGTATTTTAAGTAGCTGTTTATCCGTCTCAGCCTTTAAAGCAGCCATTCGAGCGAAATCCTGCTCAATCTTCTGCTGAACTTGCTTCGTTTCGTCCACAATGCGCTGAGCGGCTGTTATCTGTGTTTCTTGCGTCTTAAGTTTTCCTTCCTCCATGGTTTTGAACTGTGTTCTCAGGTCCTTCAGTTGGCCTTCCAGTTGCGCTTTGTCATTTTTGGTGAGTCGGTTGGTCGCCTCGTACTGCCTTCTGGCTTCCTTATATGGTAGGTTAGACTTGATGGCGATTTTCATGGCTTCATTGCTGTCTTGGTGGCAGGGGCAGCCGAGGTACCTGGCGCCATGGTTGCCGAGGCAGTTGGCGCATTTTCTGTTATTGTTAGATCTCCTGAAGTCCTTGTCTATCTTTGCATGCTGGCGCTGGCTGGATGAGGTCCAGAGCAGTATCTGCAAACCTCAACCTCACTCTTGCAGGTGGCACGGGTGTGCCAAAACTTCTGGCACTTAGAGCACTGCAGCACTCTGGGTATGTAGTGCTCTGGAACTTGGTCTCTCTTGTCCCATCTGATGTATTGAGGGATCAGTCGGTCCTCTGATGTTACGACGAAGACAGAGGGGATGTTGTTCTTTCCGATGATTCTCTCGGCACTGGTGATCTTGAGTTTGTGGTTCTCCCTTGTCAGCAACTCCCTGATCTGATCGTTGGTGAGATGGATCTTGACTCGTTTAATGACCCATCGTTTCATCATGTTGTGTCGGCTGGCTTCCAATAAGATGCCGTGGTGAAGCTTGATGTCGGCTTTCTCATCTCGTGCGATCTTCTGTATCAGTGCTGTGGTCTTTGGGTTTTTGTTGATTTAGACCACTACTCCATCAGGTGTCTTGCGCAGCTGGTTGATGCTGTGTCTTCCCAGCTCGTTTTCCAACAGACTGATTATCTTGTCTGTTGGTAGCGCCGACAGTTTCGCTTCTCCCACACTTGTCTGTTTAAGCAGTATTCTGCCGGTGAAGTCCTCAGATGTTGCTGTTGTTTCCTCCTGTGTGGAGGTCACAGGAAGATTGGACTGCATCGTCTTGGAGCTGGTTGGAACTTCCCGTCTGCTGCTGGCTTGAGTGTTGGTTTCTTCATCAACTGGGACGGTTTCAGCTGGTGTAGGAGCCGAACTGCTGCTCGTAGATATAGGCTCAGCAGTCGTAGCGGTCTTCCTCGCCTCTACCTTTTTCTTTTTTTGAGATGTGTGATGGGATGATAAACATCTCACTTTTCACACACAGTCGACTCGACGTGCTAACAGCTCTACTTATAGTCCCGCTGCTCCGTAGCGATGGAGATACGGACGTGGTTCGTGATCCCGCATACCCGCGTTTGAAACACAGCTGCGAGCGATTCGGCAACACACCACGTTACGTTGGTTTTTTACGAAATGGAATGGGTTCCGGTCGTTCAGAAAGCAATGGCAAACTACTGAACGTAAACTTGCCAAGAGATCACCACAGCAAAATATGCCAGTGTTGACAGCAACATCCTGTAAAGGATATGCAACTAACTAACGTATAGTCCATGCCGTGTGGCGTTGGTGATCATGTCTGTCCGTATCCTTCTGTCTCTTGTGTTGCCAATCATCTCTGATGCCGATATTCCCCCATGCCATGTTGTGACACTGTCTGGCATCTCCGCTCAAACTTTACCGTTGTGACGACACACTCCAGCTTGTCCCTTCACCTAACATGCGCAAAGACAGTGGACTGGCCTCTCTTGATGCGAATAACCTGTTCTCTTTGTGAGTAAGACGGACTGATGGACGTACGGACGTACGGACGGATGGATTTATGGGTGGGTGGGTGGGTGGGTGGGTGGGTAGGTAGGTAGGTAGATAGATAGATAGATAGATAGATAGATAGATAGATAGATAGATGGATGGATGGATGGATGGATGGATGGATGGATGGATGGATGGATGGATGGATGGATGGATAGATAGATAGATAGATAGATAGATAGATAGATAGATAGATAGATAGATAGATAGATAGATAGATAGATAGATTGATTGATTGATAGATAGATAGAACGAACAAACTTTATTTTCAAAGGGTTAAGAATTGGGCACGCAGGCCCGTCTAACATTCTGCCCTTCTATCACTCTATTTCATACATTATTTCATTCACACATCATTCAAGGCTAACAAAGAACAGCAACAATATAAAAGATATGCATTATAAAGGCATGGGCAAAATGCGAACATCAAATCTACACGACACAGTAATATTAGATAATGGTCTGACACTTGTTATTAGCCATGTGGAATATACTGGCCTACAAAAAGGAGACTGGCTGTTATAGTCAGATAGATAGATAGATAGATAGATAGACAGACAGACAGACAGACAGACAGACAGACAGACAGACAGACAGACAGACAGACAGACAGACAGACAGACAGACAGACAGACAGACAGACAGACAGACAGACAGACAGACAGACAGACAGACAGACAGACAGACAGACAGACAGACAGACAGACAGACAGACAGACAGACAGACAGACAGACAGACAGACAGACAGACAGACAGACAGACAGACAGACAGACAGACAGACAGACAGACAGACAGACAGACAGACAGACAGACAGACAGACAGACAGACAGACAGACAGACAGACAGACAGACAGACAGACAGACAGACAGACAGACAGACAGACAGACAGACAGACAGACAGACAGACAGACAGACAGACAGACAGACAGACAGACAGACAGACAGACAGACAGACAGACAGACAGACAGACAGACAGACAGACAGACAGACAGACAGACAGACAGACAGACAGACAGACAGACAGACAGACAGACAGACAGACAGACAGACAGACAGACAGACAGACAGACAGACAGACAGACAGACAGACAGACAGACAGACAGACAGACAGACAGACAGACAGACAGACAGACAGACAGACAGACAGACAGACAGACAGACAGACAGACAGACAGACAGACAGACAGACAGACAGACAGACAGACAGACAGACAGACAGACAGACAGACAGACAGACAGACAGACAGACAGACAGACAGATAGATAGATAGATAGATAGATAGATAGATAGTGGATGGATGGATGGATGGATGGATAAACAATTATCAATCCGAAGTGCTTGAAATAGAACAGGACGCGTTAAGTCTTAGCCACTCCTACAAACATCTTCTGGAACATCCGATGGCAGCAGTTTAAATGTGATTTAAGAAATCGCTCCGACACACCCACATAGTATTGCAAATATGTAAGACAGACCATCATGGTAAACTAGGTCACATGCAGATTTCCCAGGCAGTGAGAAGATATTCAATAATATATTTGTTAAGCCAAAGATATTTATGTTCTCCCTGCCGAAATATTTCAGACGTGCACTCGGTGACCTCATTCGTGTGTATGATAATACAGAGGGGTGGGGAGTGGGGGAGGGAATAACCTTGACACATATGTCAGGCTACCCGCAAACCGACCAGTGAGTGTGTGCGAGTGTGGAAGTGTGTGACTGTGTCTGTGTGAATGTGTGCGTGTGTGAGTGTTTGTTTGTTCAGTGCATTCTGCAGGTAAGTCACGAAGAACGCCGGGGAATCCCGGACAGATTCACAGCAAGCAAAACAAGGTGTGGGTGTATCTGTGTGGGGATGTGTGTACTGGTGTGTGGGTCTGTGGGTATTGGTCTTTGGGTCTGTGTCTATTGGTATATGGGTATGTGTTTATTTGGTATGGTTATGTGGTTACTGGTATGCGGGTATCTCGGTATTAATGTGTAGGTCTGTGGGTATTGGTATGTGGGTCTGTGGGTATTGGTGTGTGGGTATTGGTATGTCAGTATGTGTGTATTCGTATGTAAGTCTGTGTTTATTGGTATGTGGGTCTGTGTATCAGTGTGTGGGTGTGTTTGTGTGTATGTGTGTGTCTATGTGTAATGGTGCTTATTGGGATGTGGGTCTACGTGTACTGGTGCGTTTGGGGGGTGGGTCTGTGTGTATTGGTGTGTGGCTATGGTGTATTGGGGTGTGAGTCTGTGTGTATTGGAGTGTGGCTATGTATCTATTGGGGTATGCTATTATCGGCGTGGGTCTGTGTGTATTGGTGTGTATCTGTGTGGCTCTATGTGTATTGGTGTGTATCCGTGTGGGTCTGTTTGTATTGGTGTGGATCTGTGTGTAATGGTGTGTATCTGTGTGGCTCTGTGTGTATTGGTGTGTATCCGTGTGGGTCTGTGTGTACTGGTGTGGATCTGTGTGTATTGGTGTGTATCCGTGTGGGTCTGTGTGTATTGGTGTGTATCCGTTTGGGTCTGTGTGTATTGGTGTGTATCCGTTTGGGTCTGTGTGTATTGGTGTGTATCCGTATGGGTCTGTGTGTATTGGTGTGTATCCGTGTGGGTCTGTGTGTATTGGTGTGTATCCGTGTGGGTCTGTGTGTATTGATGTGTATCCGTGTAGGTCTGTGTGTATTGATGTGTATCCGTATGATTCTGTGTGTATTGGTGTGTATCCGTATGATTCTGTGTGTGTTGGTGTGTATCCGTGTGGGTCTGTGTGTATTGGTGTGTATCCGTGTGGTTCTGTGTGTATTGGTGTGTATCCGTGTGGTTCTGTGTGTGTTGGTGTGTGTCCGTGTCGGCCTGTGTGTGTGTTCGTGTGTATCCGTGTGGATCTGTGTGTGTTGGTGTGTATCCGTGTGGGTCTATGTGTATTGGTGTGTATCCGTGTGGGTCTGTGTGTATTGGTGTGTATCCGTGTGGGTCTGTGTGTATTGGTGTGTATCCGTGTGGGTCTGTGTGTGTTTGTGTCGTATGTGACCATGTGTAAGTGTTTGCCAGCCAGTCTTTGTGTTGCTGTTGTTGGGTGATGGTGATTGTCACAAAATAAAACCGTGTGTTTAACCGGTTGATTATTCTAGAGGATTTTTTGATTAACCGGACTATCTGCTAAGCAACAAGTGTTTCAACTTATACAGAGAAAACATTCATAGTTGTGGCTGCACGTGTTTCCAAAACAGGTCGGGCAGAAATAACAGTTGTACTTGTACATATGGTTGACGGATTGGCCACACTCAGAAGTGCGGGAGACTAATCCCGACAATCGCCGTGACAGTTTGTCAACATTTGAATGCAGATGGAGCCCGGGGGATCATAGTGGCAATCGGATGTTACCCATCACCTGTCGGACATAATTAAACAGTGGCAGAGGTATAGAGGAAGTGAGTACGCTGAATCATATATCACTTTGACAAGTCATAAACATATCAGAGGGAAAACGGAAGTACTTAGCACGGAAGTAACAGTACATATGTCAATTCTTAGTTTCCAGAACATCGAGAAGATTGACGGCTGGTTATTTGCGACTGTTGTTGGGGGTATACAGGAACTCGCTGGCTTGTTTTGGGAATCTAAACAAGTGATGACAACTTTGACAAGGACTAAAGCCAGGAAAAATCGATTCTTGACAATGGATGATATGAGCAAATAACACCTGCAGGACGTCACCCATATCACGTGACCAATTTTAGGTTTTGCCATAAACCATGATTGGGAGAAAGGGAGTTGACCAAAACCGTGGATTATGATGGACGTGTTTGTGGGAGAGCTCTACAGTGTTAGATTAATTTAAGATTAACTAGCATGTGCCGTTATTGCAAAGTGTAGTAGCCATCCCGGGAATGAGGCGGTTTTGCATAAGGTAGTCAATATAGTCTATTAGTTCTAATTAATATAGACTGTAGCCTTGTTAAACCTATAGTGTGATGATTAGCACTGTTAGTGGAAAACTAGTTAGAGTAGAATAGTGATATTGGCTCTGCTAAGGTGAATCGAATACTGAGGTTGCACTCTGTTTATTGGTCTTTTCTTATCATAGCCTGATTCGGCCCTAGGTGGGTAGCTAATCTGCTCTAGGACATAGTTTAGTTAGCTAAAGATCATTAAGCAAGGCGATAGGCTTACACTCAGCCGAAAGGATCAGTGACTAGTACTATCACCAGATGTGTTGTTTCTATCCTAGGTTCCCTACTAGATCCAAGGAAACTCAACAAGTTTTTGGGAAAGATTCAAATCCCATTCGGAAGAACACCAGTTCAACAATCAATAAAGTTGCGTACAGAACGTAACTAAAGCTAGAAGGAAGTTGATTCACCAAAGAGAGTGATGATTACTGATGCACCACACAACATCAGACAGTAGTAACTAACTGAGAACATTACTGATACTAGTTACCTAGTGTGATATAATCTCGTGTAATAGAACACAAGACATGATACGTGAGGATAGATAGACACGAGTGAGGAACAAGTACATTAACAATTAACATTAATAACTGTGTACACACTACAAAGTGTGCATTTTTTTTAATGAACGATAGGAACGGACATTGTGTAGGGTGCAACCGGTCCATGATTAACTGTTAATACCACCGGTGTCTATTTCGGATGATCATGAAATGGGATTACCAGAGGTCTACAGAGGCAAATCAGTATCCAGCAGGGTGGTTTCGGCACTGGGTGAGAAGTACATGTTCTGACGTAACGTGCTGTGGTCTATCCTTGCTGGGATCCGCTGACTGGGTTGTTGTCTGAGAGTCCGATTCTACACACTTTATAGAACACGTCACACATTTTCTTCGCATACACGTCTCATATACGTTACACTTTTCTTTTAATAAATTAATCTTTATTAATTTTTAGAAGCAAGAGTTGTTGAGTATGTTGCGTTGGGAAAGTATGAGAAGGGGGCATAGTACGACAGTGAGAGAGTGATAGGAAAAGGTGTCCATAGGCTGATGGAGTGTGTTGGACGGAAGCTGGTGGATTCTCCAGAATATTGAGAGAAAAAAAATATTATAATGTGGGTATCGACTCTCTTCACTCCAGGGACGACACTGTAAAGGAGGACACGACATTATTGGGGGCTCGATAACGGGATCTTTGGACAGCGGGATCTCTCGTAAACGGAATCTTTGGACAGCGGGATCTCTCGTAAACGGAATCTTTGGACAGCGGGATCTCTCGTAAACGGGATCTTTGGACAGCGGGATCTCCCGTAAACGGAATCCTTTGACAGCGAGATCTCCTGCAAGCAGGAACCTTTGACAGTGGGATCTTCTGACAACGGGGTCTTTTGACACGGGATCCTTAGTTATAAGAGGGAGATATCATTTTGGAGAATCCAGCTAGAGTGAATGTGGATAGGGGTTAGGACTAATATCTTACCTGTTCACACTTCACACGTCTGCATAGGTCTGTGGTCCTGATTCTACTCTTGTCACGGAGTGAATGTGCTGTGTGTGGTAATATCTAGATTTATATTACTTGTTCATATATCTGTATAGTAATTTGTAGTTATATTGTACTCAACCTGCTAGCTTACCTCTCTGTATAATGGCCACCCCTAAACTTAGCACAGCAGAATTAAAGGCAAAGGGGAAGGACATGGGATTGGCGGGGTCTGCTCTAACGGATTACATACAGGAAGTGGAGAGAGAGTATCGTCAAGCAGAAAGGGAAGATCGAAAGGCCGAGTTGGAATTGAGAAGGATGGAGTTGGAACAAGAAGCTAAGAAATCGGAAGCTGAGCAAGCAGCTAAGAAATTTGAAGCTGAGCAAGCAGCTAGGAAACTGGAGGCTGAACAAGAAGCTCAGAAAAGGGAGCACGAGTACCGGATGAGGGAACTCGAGTTGAAGAGTCAATCTAATGGAGAAACTGAGGGAGCAGTTGGAAGTTCCTCCATCCCAGGCTCAACACCAGTAGGTGGACATGGGTACCATGCCATGAAGTTTCCTTTGGCGGTCTACGAGGAGGACAAAGAGAAGATTGACCAGTACCTTCAACGCTTCGAATCTATGTCAGTTGCTATGGGTCTGGAGCGTAACAAATGGAATCTCAAGCTATCCCAGGGTTTACGCGGGACCGGATACGAGGTTTATTCTCGCCTGCCACCAGGACATGAGAACAATTATGACGAGTTAAAGACGGCTCTGCTGAAACGATTCGAGGTTACGTCACATACCTACCGGAAAAAATTTCGAGCAGCGAAACGAGAACCGGGGGAGTTGTTTGACGCCTACAGTTTGCGTCTAAAATCTTATCTCCATAAGTGGATGGATTTGGCTGGGTTCGCACATGACTATGAGAGTCTGGAAGAGCTCATGGTGGTCGACCAGCTGAAGAAGCAAATGTCTAAACCTCTCAGGACGTTCCTGGGAGAACAAGGAGCGGAACGTATTGACCTCGTGACTAAATTAGCAGAACGGTTCGTCGAGGTACATGGGGAGGCAGGGGAAAACCTTTCCACCAACTCTAAAAGTCAAGAGAAACATGACAAGAAGAAAACCAAAAATTCAGGAACAAAAAAGTGGGAGCCTTATGTGCAAAAATCAGAGGATAGTTCAGAGAAGAAGAAGGAGGGAAGCAAGAGCACTTCAAGCTCTACACCTAAACGACCGTGGTCGGAGAAGTGGTGTTCAATTTGTAAGTCACCCTCTCACAATACGAGGGACTGCAAATCGAAGGCTAAGAACCCTCACTTCGCAGCATGTCAAGTGACTTCCAAGGAGGTTGTCACAGAAAATGCCAAGGTCAACAAGGAAGCTCGCCACCAGGAGAGCTCACTCAAGTCTGGCAATAGAAAATCTAGGACAGGGAAATGGTGCAACAAATGCCAGTCGAATACGCACAATGCTATTGACTGCAAGGGAAAGTCAGGAGACACTCAATTCGTCGTGTGCTCAGGAAAACCTAAGGTGGAGCCCACCGAACAGGTCGAGGCCGAGGAAGAGACTCCAGACCAGGAAAAACCACCTGTAGTGGAATTGGTAGAGGTTAACGGTCGTCAAGTGGAGTGTTTATACGACACAGGACTGGACGGGGAGGCCGTGATTTCTGCGGATCTGGTACATCCAGAACAATTCACAGGTGAGACATTGGATATACAGCCTGCACAGAAGAGTGCTGTAGTCATGAAGTTGCCTATTGCTAATGTGGAGATTCGGTCAAGGTACGTCACCGGCACCATCAAGGCCGCTGTATTGACCGATCCCATTTTTCCAGTCATCCTAGGTTGCCGGTATGTCTTTCTGGGAATGCCCAGGTAGCCAATCCATATGGGAGCAATGCAGACTCGCTCTCAGACGAAAACGGAAGAGGCAGACGCAATTGTGGCTAACCCAATGCCGGGGGAGCTACGAACTGCCCAGAGTGAGGATGATACTTTACGTCCTTGCTACAAAAAGCTGCAGAAAAGTGCTGATCCACCAGGAAGAGGGCAGTACTACATGAAGAATAGGATACTCTACAGGAGAGCAGGAAGGGGAGACAACCTATACGGCCAGTTGGTCGTCCCGAAAGCTCACCGGTCCCAGATTCTTCATATGGGGCATACCATCTCCTTTAGTGGACACATGGGTATTGCCGCCACCATGCAGCGAATTTCCTGCCATTACTATTGGCCGGGAATGACAGAGGATGTGCGTCGGTATGTGAAGTCATGCCCTGAGTGCCAGAGGGTGGCACCGAAACACTGGACAGCACCGGTGGTGTTGGGTGAGATGCCCATCATTAACTCTCCTTTCGAGAGGGTAGCCATCGATATCGTGGGTCCACTTCCCAGGACTAGGAAGAGGAACATGTATATACTCACAATGGTGGATTGCTGTACCATGTGGGGTGAGGCTATACCGTTGACCACGATTGACTCGAAAAGAGTGGCGGACGCACTGATGGAGGCCTTTACCAGATTAGGCTTTCCGGATCAAATTCTGACGGACAATGGATCTCAGTTTTGTGGAAAACTCATGGAGGAGGTATTTAGGATGTTTCACTCTAACCACATACATACCAGCCCTTACCACCCTCAAGCCAATGGACAAGTGGAGCGTTTCAACGGCACGTTGATGACAATGCTCAGGAAACTAGCGCAGGAAAAACCTGATAGGTGGGATGAATATATCCCAGCAGCACTCTTTGCCTATCGGGAAGTTCCTCATGGCTCAACAGGACTACCACCCGCTACGTTGCTGTTTGATCGTCCAATCAAAAGACCGTTGGAAGCCATGTTGAGGAGTTGGACTGAAGAGGGGACGTCAGAAGAAGTGATCTCATCCTATAAATACGTGGAGGAACTGAAAGAAAAACTCCACAAGGGATGGACTCTGGCAAATCAAAACTTGAAAAAGGCCAGGAAAAGACATGCGGCTTACTACAACCGTAGGTCTAAAGAAAGATCTCCAGAGGTGGGAGATAAAGTCTTGTTGCTACTCCCAACGGGAAACAACAAACTGGAGATAGGTTGGCAAGGACCATTTCCCGTGGAAAGGGTGATATCCAGAACCAACTATCAGATCCGGATCCGGGGAAAGTCGAAGATTTTCCATATCAATCTCTTGCGGAAATACGAAGAGAGACCCGGAGACAAGGCAGCTCACCTCATGGCAATGGCAGTTGCAGTGGAGACGGAAGTGGGAACCAGCGAGGGCAGGGAATATCCCTTGGTACACCAGGAAACATATAGGGATGTGCAAGTGAACCCTGATCTGACCTCCCAGGAGAGGGAAAGGATAACCCAGGTTCTCAAGTCTCATAAGGAGATACTGACTGGTAAACCAGGACGAACGAGGTTGGTTGAGTTTGAGATGACTTTGACCACACAGGAGCCTGTTCGTCAAAAGGTTTACCCAGTGCCATTCTCTAAAGAAAAGGCCCTGGAGGAGGAAATACAGAAACTGCTGGAGGATGACGTGATTGCACCATCCACATCCCCATACAATGCAGGGGTAGTTTTGTTACGGAAACCAAGTGGAGAGCACCGGTTGTGTATAGACTACCGACTTCTGAACAGTCACACACAATTTCAGGTGGAACCTTTGCCGAATCCAACTCAGTTATTCGCTAGGCTCCATAAGGCTCGGTACTTTTCAAAGGTGGATCTGAGTCGGGGGTACTATCAGATACCAGTCAAACCGGAGATTCAACCACTGTTGGCTTTCAGTACACCCAGTGGACACTACGAATTCAAGGTCATGCCCTTTGGACTCAGCAATGCACCTAGTGTGTTTACACGCATGATGAGGACTTTACTAGATCCTTTACAGGATCCGTCCATCATCTCTTTCATGGATGATATTCTGATTTCCAGTGACTGCCTGGATGACCACTTACAATCCTTGGAGAGAGTGTTTAATAGGCTCAAGGAAGCAGGGCTTACTGCTCGTCCAACCAAGTGCATGATTGGTTACCAGACTCTGGAATTTCTAGGTCACACCATCACTCCAGGACACATTGTCCCAGAAGAGAAGAACCTGGAGAAAATCAGAAATGCACCAAGGCCAAAAACGAAGAAGGATGTGCGATCTTTTCTCTCGTTGTGTGGGTTCTATCACAAATTTATCCCACATTTCACTGAACTGGGAGCTCCGTTGACGGAAACCTTGAAAAAGGGATTCCCGGACCAAATCATTTGGACACCCGAATGTGAGAATGCCTATAGTCAGTTAAAGGAGGCCTTGGTCAGCAAACCTGTATTACAGCTCCCTGACCTTTCCAAACCATTTGTGTTGAGAACGGATGCGAGTGCGATTGGAATTGGAGCCGCTTTGTTACAGGAAGGAAAAGACGATGCTTCGGTTTTGAAACCTGTGGCATATGCAAGTAAGAAACTTCTACAGGCGGAGAGGAATTATTCAACCGTCGAGAGAGAGTGCTTGTCCCTCGTATGGGCAGTGCAAAAATTTCAGCCATATTTGTATGGAGTTAAGTTTCGAGTCCAGTCGGATCATCAACCCCTGATGTTCTTGGCTACTTCTCAGAAGCTCAACGCCCGTTTGATGCGGTGGTCGTTGTTACTTCAACCTTATAATTTCACAGTAGAGTACATTCCTGGGAAGGAAAATTTTGGAGCGGATTTCTTGTCAAGACACCCAGCTCCTGAAGAAGAAGAATGAATCATCTGGATTAAACTCACGGTGGAGAAGAGTGAGATGGACTACTCTCTTAGGAGGGGGCCTATGTCACAAAATAAAACCGTGTGTTTAACCGGTTGATTATTCTAGAGGATTTTTTGATTAACCGGACTATCTGCTAAGCAACAAGTGTTTCAACTTATACAGAGAAAACATTCATAGTTGTGGCTGCACGTGTTTCCAAAACAGGTCGGGCAGAAATAACAGTTGTACTTGTACATATGGTTGAAGGATTGGCCACACTCGGAAGTGCGGGAGACTAATCCCGACAATCGCCGTGACAGTTTGTCAACATTTGAATGCAGATGGAGCCCGGGGGATCATAGTGGCAATCGGATGTTACCCATCACCTGTCGGACATAATTAAACAGTGGCAGAGTTATAGAGGAAGTGAGTGCGCTGAATCATATATCACTTTGACAAGTCATAAACATATCAGAGGGAAAACGGAAGTACTTAGCACGGAAATAACAGTACATATGTCAATTCTTAGTTTCCGGAACATCGAGAAGATTGACGGCTGGTTATTTGCGACTGTTGTTGGGGGTATACAGGAACTCGCTGGCTTGTTTTGGGAATCTAAACAAGTGATGACAACTTTGACAAGGACTAAAGCCAGGAAAAATCGATTCTTGACAATGGATGATATGAGCAAATAACACCTGCAGGACGTCACCCATATCACGTGACCAATTTTAGGTTTTGCCATAAACCATGATTGGGAGAAAGGGAGTTGACCAAAACCGTGGATTATGATGGACGTGTTTGTGGGAGAGCTCTACAGTGTTAGATTAATTTAAGATTAACTAGCATGTGCCGTTATGGCAAAGTGTAGTAGCCATCCCGGGAATGAGGCGGTTTTGCATAAGGTAGTCAATATAGTCTATTAGTTCTAATTAATATAGACTGTAGCCTTGTTAAACCTATAGTGTGATGATTAGCACTGTTAGTGGAAAACTAGTTAGAGTAGAATAGTGATATTGGCTCTGCTAAGGTGAATCGAATACTGAGGTTGCACTCTGTTTATTGGTCTTTTCTTATCATAGCCTGATTCGGCCCTAGGTGGGTAGCTAATCTGCTCTAGGACATAGTTTAGTTAGCTAAAGATCATTAAGCAAGGCGATAGGCTTACACTCAGCCGAAAGGATCAGTGACTAGTACTATCACCAGATGTGTTGTTTCTATCCTAGGTTCCCTACTAGATCCAAGGAAACTCAACAAGTTTTTGGGAAAGATTCAAATCCCATCGGAAGAACACCAGTTCAACAATCAATAAAGTTGCGTACAGAACGTAACTAAAGCTAGAAGGAAGTTGATTCACCAAAGAGAGTGATGATTACTGATGCACCACACAACATCAGACAGTAGTAACTAACTGAGAACATTACTGATACTAGTTACCTAGTGTGATATAATCTCGTGTAATAGAACACAAGACATGATACGTGAGGATAGATAGACACGAGTGAGGAACAAGTACATTAACAATTAACATTAATAACTGTGTACACACTACAAAGGACTTGTGCATTTTTTTTAATGAACGATAGGAACGGACATTGTGTAGGGTGCAACCGGTCCATGATTAACTGTTAATACCACCGGTGTCTATTTCGGATGATCATGAAATGGGATTACCAGAGGTCTACAGAGGCAAATCAGTATCCAGCAGGATGGTTTCGGCACTGGGTGAGAAGTACATGTTCTGACGTAACGTGCTGTGGTCTATCCTTGCTGGGATCCGCTGACTGGGTTGTTGTCTGAGAGTCCGATTCTATACACTTTATAGAACACGTCACACATTTTCTTCGCATACACGTCTCATATACGTTACACTTTTCTTTTAATAAATTAATCTTTATTAATTTTTAGAAGCAAGAGTTGTTGAGTATGTTGCGTTGGGAAAGTATGAGAAGGGGGCATAGTACGACAGTGAGAGAGTGATAGGAAAAGGTGTCCATAGGCTGATGGAGTGTGTTGGACGGAAGCTGGTGGATTCTCCAGAATATTGAGAGAAAAAAAATATTATAATGTGGGTGTCGACCCTCTTCACTCAAGGGACGACACTGTAAAGGAGGACACGACAGTGATAATGCTGATGTTTAGGGTGAATAAGATGCTGTTGTTGTTAATGATGATGCTGCCGAAGTTGTTTTGATCAGGAAACTGTTCTTATGACGATATTGTTATTTCTGTTGTTGTTATTGATGTTGCTGTTATTGCTGATGCTGTTGTTGTTGTTGTTGCTGTTGTTGTTGTTGCTGCTGCTGCTGCTGCTGCTGCTGCTGTTGTTAATGTGGTTGTTGTTACTATTGTTGATGATGGCGTTTTAATCTTCTTCTTCTTCTTCTTCTTCTTCTTCTTCTTCTTCTTCTTCTTCTTCTTCTTCTTCTTCTTCTTCTTCTTCTTCTTCTTCTTCTTCTTCTTCTTTTGCTGCTGCTGTTGCTGCTGCTGCTGCTGCTGCTTCTTCTTCTTCTTCTTCTTCTTCTTCTTCTTCTTCTTCTTCTTCTTCTTCTTCTTCTTCTTCTTCTTCTCTTCTTCTTCTTCTTCTTCTTCTTCTTCTTCTTCTTCTTCCTCCTTCTTCTTCTTCTTCTTCTTTCTTTTCTTCTTCTTCTTTCTTCTTCTTCTTCTTCTTCTTCTTCTTCTTCTTCTTCTTCTTCTTCTTCTTCTTCTTCTTCTTCTGCTGCTGCTGCTGCTGCTGCTGCTGCTGCTGCTGCTGCTGCTGCTGCTGCTGCTGCTGCTCCGCCTTCTCCTCCTCCTACCCCTCCTACTTCTCCTCATGCTCTTCATGTTCTTCCTCATTCTTCTTCCTCCTAATGCTCCTGCCCTCGTCTTCTTCTTCTTCTTCTTCTTCTTCTTCTCTTCTTCTTCTTCTTCTTCTTCTTCTTCTTCTTCTTCTTCTTCTTCTTCTTCTTCTTTTCTTCTTCTTCTTTTCTTCCTTTTCTCCTCCTACTATCCATCTTCTTCCTCTTCTTCCTCATCTTCCTATTATTATTATTATTATTATTATTATTATTATTATTATTATTATTATTATTATTATTATTTTCATAAGATAATAATATTTTATAATATTATACAATTTAAAATCTTTTTTCAAAAGCCACCAATGACATTGCTTGACCTCGTTTTCATACGTAAAACACATTTCATTGACAGATTCACTGTATGAACGATTTCCGGCCGAGTTGTCAATGAAATTATTAAATTTTTGAGAAAACCGCATTTATCTCGTGCAGACACATCTCTAATTCCAGTATTCTTATTGTCCATGATTTTCAGCCATATAATTCAACGAGTGACACACGAGATAAATAACTCATCATACCACATCCGCCATTAGACAAGCATTATGTTTGTGGTATGCCACTGTGTAGATTCCCTGTCGTATTGTAAAGTAGTTGTCACGTTCCTCACATTCTGCACCGAGCCATCCTCTGCCCAGAATATTCAGTTTACTGCCCAAAATCCTCGTTACTACCTCTACAATTTGTTTTTAAAACGATGGAAATTCCCTTCTTAATTGCTCCACACAATTTTGAACAAGGGTTCTAGGAAGAATTGTGTGATTGTTTTTTTTTTTCTTTCTTTCTCTTTCTCTCTGTCTCTCCTGCGCATTTGAAGGACTTTTAAAAACAGATTAGCTGAAAATATTTAGTGTGAAGAAGTCCCTTGAGCACCACAATGTAACCTTCAGGTAAATGGGAAAAGTCTTAGACAGGTGAATCGGTACAACTATATTGAAATAATCATAGCATCTGGCGGTGAATGGCTTGTGGAGATTAGAACATACATCGCCATGGCAAAGATGGCCTTTGCAAGATGGAAAACCATCATCATCATCATCATCATCATCATCATCATCATCATTATCATCATCAAAATCATCATCAGTATCATCATCATCATCATCATCATCATCATCATCATCATCATCATCCTCATCATCATCATCATCATCATCATCATCATCATCATCATCATCATCATTATCATCATCATCATCATCATCATCATCATCCATCATCATCATCATCTAAGTGTCCTTCCAGCTGGCATATGCATTCATGTTTCCCCACAGATCACGGTCTTTGGTGTTATGAATTAACTCTGTAGATGACATTCCCCCATGCCACCGTCTCAATCCATCCAGCTTCGTTTCTCTTGGTCTGCCTCCGTCTCTCTTCTCACTTGTTACGGCTGTCTTCAATGCCTCTCCTCTTATCACATGACCAAAGAGAACTGTTTGTCTCTTTCTTATTGTTGTATAAAATATTTTAGTTTCATTAGCCTCTTTCAGACATTCATTAGTTACTCTGGCAGTCCAGGGAATTTGCAACATTCGTCTCAGGAACATGTTGTGACCCTTATGAAAGACATCTCACCAAAATAAAGCTGTCCACAGCAGTTATGAAAAATTGTTGAGTTGAATTGTGTTGTGTTGAGTTATGTTGTATTATGTTGTGTTGAGTTATGTTGTTTGTGTTGAGTTATGTTGTGTTGTGTTGATTTGTGTTGTGTTGAGTTGTTTTGTGTTGTGTTGAATTATGTTGCGTTGTGTTGAGCCGTGCTATGTTGAGTTGAGTTGAGTTGTGATTTGTTGAGTTGTGTTGAGTTGTGTTGAACTGAGTTGAATCAAAAACCGACATCAGATCATATGGGACATTCTCATAAGAGTAAAAAAAAACATACTGCGCCTAAATGTACACTTAAATTAAATGCTCTTATTTTGCGGCAAGTTCAGAAATGAAGATATAAGGCAAATAGAATACCTCAGATGGAAGATACATTAAAGAGATTAGGAACAGATTAGGACAAGCAAACACTGCATTCTATCAAATGAAACATTTTATGAATGAATCCTTTTCATTGGAAATAGAAATCAGGCATGTTACATAGAACCAGTTCTACCATATGGCTTCGAATCCTTGACAATTAGTAGGCATACAAAACAAACCTTGGAAGTTTTGGAAATGTGGTTTTATAGAAGAGTGTTGAGCAATACTTGGACAGCCAAATTAAGCAATCTAGACAATTTGAAGTCACAAAGACAACTTATAACAAACGTGAGAAACAGACAATCTTAGGTTTTTTGTTTTTGTTTTTGTTTTCTTTTGCCATATTATGGGATGACAAAAACTGGAACATGGTGTGACAACCTGAAACATTTGTGAAAAGAGAGGTAGAGGAAGACAGTGAGAGAAAATTCTTGACATGGTAAGGTAAGTGTATTGAGGCTCTGTTATGGCAAATCGTTTATCACTGGATGGTGAATCCATTACATTTGTGGATGTACTGTGTGCTATTGATGACGTGCTATTGATAATGTGCTATTGTTGATTTGTTATTGATGATGTGCTAGTGATGACGCGGTATTGATGACGCGCTATTTATGATGTGCTACTGATGATGTGATATCGATGATGTGCTAGTGATTACGCGCTATTTATGATGTGCTATTGATGATATGCTATTAAAGATGTGCTATTGATTACCTGCTAATAATGATGTGCTATTGATAATGTGCTATTGACGATGTGTTATTGGTGATGTCCTTTTGATGACGTGCTATTGATGATGTGCTATTGATGGTGTTCCGTGGAAGATGTCTTCCGTTGAAGATGTCCTTTTGATGACGTGCTATTGATGATGTGTGATCGATGATGTGCTGTTGATGATGTGCTATTGATGATGTGCTATTGATGATGTGCTATTGATGCTGAGCTCTTGATGATGTGCTATAGATGATGTGCTATTAATGATGTGCTATTTAGCGTGACCCCTTGACCGATGTCTGTGGTTAGTGTGTTTAAATCCCCCTTAGGCGAGGATTTGTTTTTGTTTTTGTTTATGTTTAAATTGCTATGAACTTCCACCTGAAATGGACTCCTTAAACTGCTCTGGCAAGTCCAACCGGGCGGTGTGACAGTGACTACAGCAGCCACATTGTGTCGAGTAATGGACAAATAGTCGAATAGCACCGTACATCCAGCGCGCCGTGGAAGTGGGTAATTTAGTTTACTCTGTCTGTACTTGATAGACGTCGTAGCTAGAAGGAAGTGCTGGTAATGTCGTGGACGCCTGCGTTCATTGTCTGCGAGGTGAGGGAAGGACTGTCCAGCGATTGCTCCCTGCATTCAGGTCTACAACATGTGACGACAGAGACCCATCGCAGGCAAGTGCTTCAGTGCTTTTTGTTTTTGTTTTATTTATGCTTTGTGGATACAGAAATGCCACTAGCAGCATGACGATGGAGGTGATGGCATTGGTGCCCTCTCTATGACCACTAGCAACATGGCGATGGAGGTGATGGTATTGGTGCCCTCTCTATGACCACTAGCAACATGGCGATGGAGGTGATGGTATTGGTGCCCTCTCTATGAAAACTTGCAACATGGCGATGGAGGTGATGGTATTGGTGCCCTCTCTATGAAAACTTGCAACATGGCGATGGAGGTGATGGTATTGGTGCCCTCTCTATGAAAACTTGCAACATGACGATGGAGGTGATGGCATTGGTGCCCTCTCTATGAACACTAGCAACATAACGATGGAGGTGATGGCATTGGTGCCCTCTCTATGACCACTTGCAACGTGGCGATGGAGGTGATGGCATTGGTGCCCTCTCTATGACCACTTGCAACGTGGCGATGGAGGTGATGGCATTGGTGCCCTCTCTATGACCACTTGCAACGTGGCGATGGAGGTGATGGCATTGGTGCCCTCTCTATGACAAATAGCAACATGGCGATGGAGGTGATGGCATTGGTGCCCTCTCTACGACGACTAGCAACATGGCGATGGAGGTGATGGTATTGGTGCCCTCTCTACGACAACTAGCAACATGGCGATGGAGGTGATGGCATTGGTGCCCTCTCTATGACCACTAGCAACATGGCGATGGAGGTGATGGTATTGGTGCTCTCTCTGTGACCACTAGCAACATGGCGATGGAGGTGATGGTATTGCTGCCCTCTCTATGACCACTAGCAACATGGCGATGGAGGTGATGGTATTGGTGCCCTCTCTATGAAAACTTGCAACATGGCGATGGAGGTGATGGTATTGGTGTCCTCTCTATGACCACTAGCAACATGGCGATGGAGGTGATGGTATTGGTGCCCTCTCTATGACCACTAGCAACATGGCGATGGAGGTGATGGTATTGGTGCCCTCTCTATGAAAACTTGCAACATGGCGATGGAGGTGATGGTATTGGTGCCCTCTCTATGAAAACTTGCAACATGGCGATGGAGGTGACGGTATTGGTGCCCTCTCTATGAAAACTTGCAACATGGCGATGGAGGTGATGGTATTGGTGCCCTCTCTATGAAAACTTGCAACATGGCGATGGAGGTGATGGTATTGGTGCCCTCTCTATGAAAACTTGCAACATGGCGATGGAGGTGATGGTATTGGTGCCCTCTCTATGACCACTAGCAACATGGCGATGGAGGTGATGGTATTGGTGCCCTCTCTACGACAACTAGCAACATGGCGATGGAGGTGATGGCATTGGTGCCCTCTCTACGACCACTAGCAACATGGCGATGGAGGTGATGGCATTGGTGCCCTCTCTATGACCACTAGCAACATGGCGATGGAGGTGATGGCATTGGTGCCCTCTCTATGACCACTAGCAACATGGCGATGGAGGTGATGGCATTGGTGCCCTCTCTATGACCACTAGCAACATGGCGATGGAGGTGATGGTATTGGTGCCCTCTCTATGAAAACTTGCAACATGGCGATGGAGGTGATGGTATTGGTGCCCTCTCTATGAAAACTTGCAACATGGCGATGGAGGTGATGGTATTGGTGCCCTCTCTATGAAAACTTGCAACATGACGATGGAGGTGATGGTATTGGTGCCCTCTCTATGAAAACTTGCAACATGGCGATGGAGGTGATGGTATTGGTGCCCTCTCTATGACCACTAGCAACATGGCGATGGAGGTGATGGTATTGGTGCCCTCTCTATGAAAACTTGCAACATGGCGATGGAGGTGATGGTATTGGTGCCCTCTCTATGACCACTAGCACCATGGCGATGGAGGTGATGGTATTGGTGCCCTCTCTATGACCACTAGCAACATGGCGATGGAGGTGATGGCATTGGTGCCCTCTCTATGACCACTAGCAACATGGCGATGGAGGTGATGGTATTGGTGCCCTCTCTATGACCACTAGCAACATGGCGATGGAGGTGATGGTATTGGTGCCCTCTCTATGAAAACTTGCAACATGGCGATGGAGGTGATGGTATTGGTGCCCTCTCTATGAAAACTTGCAACATGGCGATGGAGGTGATGGTATTGGTGCCCTCTCTATGAAAACTTGCAACATGACGATGGAGGTGATGGCATTGGTGCCCTCTCTATGAACACTAGCAACATAGCGATGGAGGTGATGGCATTGGTGCCCTCTCTATGACCACTTGCAACGTGGCGATGGAGGTGATGGCATTGGTGCCCTCTCTATGACCACTTGCAACGTGGCGATGGAGGTGATGGCATTGGTGCCCTCTCTATGACCACTTGCAACGTGGCGATGGAGGTGATGGCATTGGTGCCCTCTCTATGACAACTAGCAACATGGCGATGGAGGTGATGGCATTGGTGCCCTCTCTATGACAACTAGCAACATGGCGATGGAGGTGATGGCATTGGTGCCCTCTCTATGACCACTAGCAACATGGCGATGGAGGTGATGGCATTGGTGCCCTCTCTATGACAACTAGCAACATGGCGATGGAGGTGATGGCATTGGTGCCCTCTCTATGACAACTAGCAACATGGCGATGGAGGTGATGGCATTGGTGCCCTCTCTATGACCACTAGCAACATGACGATGGAGGTGATGGCATTGGTGCCCTCTCTATGACAACTGGCATCATGGCGATGGAGTTGATGGCATTGGTGCCCTCTCTATGACCACTAGCAACATGGCGATGGAGGTGATGGCATTGGTGCCCTCTCTATGACAACTAGCAACATGGCGATGGATGTGATGATATTGGAGCCCTCTCTATGATCACTAGCAGCATGGCGACGGAGTTGATGGCATAACACGGGCTTTCATATGGCATAAATCACAGAATTATACCAATGCTTCTGTACTACGTCACTGAATGAGCATGATCTGAAAGACCGAGGCGGGTTCTGTACGTAGACAGTGGATTGAATAACTACGGAGTTCTGTTGTCCTTAGGGTCACCTTCATCTTCGTTCAGGGTGTTGAGGGAAATGAACAAGTCGATAAACTTGCTGGCTCTGCATCCCCTGCAGATGGCCAGCCCATGGATCGTGCCAATGTTATTAACGCCCTTAGAGAGATGTCGAGAGCGGAGCACTTTAACGCCAGTGAATCTACATCGTTGTTGTGGCATAACCGCTAACCACCATTATTCAGTTACCAAGAATGCACGCAAAAGAGAGGGAAAAATACAACAATTGACTGCACAGACACAAACCGAAACCAAAACTGAAAACGAACGCAAAATCAAAACTGATAATGAAAGATTGACAGATGACGTCAATTCTTGGAAATATTTCATCAGCCAAAGCTCAGGAGATCATTGGATAGAAACAGACACGTGACAACGCCTCCGCTAGGACGCCTGCTTAGAATATGTTAATCGCGCACTTCCACTGCTGACAGCTTGACGAGCAGACGCAAAAGCTGGTGTGACCGAATTTTCAAACAAGAACGGCAGAATGTCTGAATCCGAGGTAAGCTTGTGACTCCTTAGATTAAACTGATGACCAGATGTATCAAGTATCAAGTAATGGTATCCAGTGTTTGTAACGTCAATTGAAATGTATTATTGTAAATTAAACCCTCTGAAGTGAAAAATGCTCGACTGCAGAACCGTTTCCCGGGCAAACTGACAATCTAATACTCTCTTCGAATACTGCAATCTCTGATATTCTTAAAGATAGTTTTTAACTTTAAGAAGTGCATAATAATACTATATTCTATTCTAGACAACTGTACGAAGTGATGATTCTAAGGCAATCTTGTGCATTTCAGCAGAAACACTGCTTAAAGTACTATCACTATCTACAGCTCATTAGACAGTTCGTGTACTAGAACAAGTGCCTCGTTTTAAAACAGACTTGTCTATGCCTATTTACAATCTAGAGATCTTCCCTTTCTCCTTCATATATTGAATAAATAGGGTTTGATGGAATAAATAATTATATTTATGTCAGATTTTACTTAGATAAGGGCACTCATGAACTGCATTACATCAGAAAAGTTATTCTTCGCGGAACTCCATCACCAGAAGTTGACTTAACCCACTACTCAACATAACTTAAAACACAACACCACACCACCCAACACTCAACACCACAACAACAACAGGTAATGGGAGAGGAGTTATTATACAAAGAAGAAGGAAAAGTTGGTTAATTGGGAAAACACAGAGAACCATTTATACACACTACAAACCCAATTGAGTGATAGAAATGTTATAAATGTATGCCATTGATTTATATGCATTTTGACACCTTCTCACTCTTGTCACTGTCTTACTGTACACGTCTCACTGACCCCAGGTCCAATGAGAACTTACATACAGCAGGAGCCAGCTGATACCAGGCGTACACAGTGTGATAAACTCTGACCACCCCAAATTAACCCAACACTAGATCAGAGAAAAGATGAGGGGGGGGGGGGAACTAGTTCCTACTTAAGGAATTTAGGGTTCTTCCGACCTACTTCTAGAATATTGCATTGGTAGGATTGTACATTTCTATGTGAATCTTACACTGTGAATTCTTGGTGGCAACCAACTGGCCAATCAACCAACCCAGACCAGAAAGAGGGAAGAGAGAGAAAGAGATGAACCACACGTGAGATGGAGGATGACTAAGCCATGAGCAGAGTATGGGAAGCCTTCAGAGAAGCTACACGGGCAAAACTGAAGTGGATCCATCAGACAATGGACCGAGGCTTATCCTAATCTCCCAATCACAAGGTTACATTTCTCTAAGGAACACACAACACCCATTTCAGGAACAGATACCTAAATGTTGAATTATCATCTCCACACTTATAATGTACAACATTTAAATGTTTACAATGTTTCCACACTTGTTGACATAGTATTCATTGATGTTTATTTGTTGATTGACTGTAAACGTGGGCCTATATGTCATTTTCTACGTTATCCTGTGTAAACCACAATGGAAAATGTATGTAACAGGCCAGAGGACACAGGCCAGTCAATAAATGATGAACCTTAACTGACCTTATGTTGATTTGTCAGTCAAACCTATCTGTTGATTCTCCATCTTATGTGTGTAAAACACGTTGTCAATGTCTACTGGAATTTGTTAAATGTGTAATTGTCAAAACAAATCCACTCATGATGAATTACTGAATTGGGGAGAGAAGACTCTAGGTCTATCAACTGCTCAACATCCATGCTTTCTTAACATAAATCAGGCTGAGAGAATTCTCCAGACTTTCCTCAGAATTGATAAAAGGTTGGCTCCAGAGCTAAAAGAATCCTTGTAGAAGGGGCAGAATCCCAGTTAGTATTTACTATTCTCACCAGGGCCCTAATCTATATCTCCTAGACTAAATTAATAAGACGAGGCCTGCAGATAATTCGAGGGTCATATTCTGGAGTTATTGAATATAGAAGAGGATGGGGCCCAACTTCTTTAGGTAGAAATGGGGCATGCACTACAGTGATCTCCCAGTCCCTTCAGAATATATGACAGTTGTCCAGAATGTGAGACTCTGGAGTAAGAACTGGCATGGCCAGACACGAGGGGTACATTGGCAGAACGAAGGGACTCTTAAATCGATACAGAACTGGGACTGTCTTAACAGATAACTAACTAACTAAATGCCAAACTGTAGTGGAAGTGATATCCAGTGCGAGCCATGGATGTTATCTTCTATACGAAGCTTGAATGTCATCTTCTATATGAAGCTAGAATGTTAACTTCTATGTCACGCTAGAATGTTATATTCTATATGAAGCTAGAATGTTATCTTCTAAATCACACGAGAATTGTATCATCAGTATCTCACTAGAATTTTTATCTTTTATATCAAGCTAGAATGTGATCTTCTACATAAAGCTAGTGTTATCTTCTATACACGCGAGAATGTTATCTTCTATATGAAGCTAGAATTTTACCTTCTATATAACGCTATAAGGTTGTCTTCTATATCATGCTAGAATGTTATCTTCTATATCAAGCTAGAAAGTTATCTTCTATGTCAAGCTACAATGTTATCTTCTGTATCAAACTAGAATGTTATCTTCTATGTCACGCGAGAATGTTACCTTCTAATATCAAGCTAGAATGTTATCTTCTATATCGCGCTAGAATGTGGTGACCCGAGGTGGTATCGTGGCTACATGTTCGCCTGTGTGTCCGGCTGTCAAGGGTTCGAACTCGCATTGCTAAAGATATTCAAAAGTGGCCTAGGCTCCCACATCGTCCCAAACAATAGGCACCTGGAAATATCTTGGGCAAGGACTTCAGGAGGCCTATCACTAATAGAAAGTGCGCCAACTGCCTCGGCAACCACGGCGCCTGGTACCTCGGCTGCCCCTGCCATCAAGACAGCAAGGAAGCTATGAAGATCGCCATCAAAATTAACCTGCCCTATAAAGAAGCTAGGAGGCAGTACGAGGCCACAAATCGACTCACCAAAAGTGACAAAGCACAACTGGAAGGCCAACTGAAGGACCTGCGATCAAAGTTCACCAGCATGGAGGAAGAAAAAGACAAAACACAAGAAACACAGATAACAGCCGCTCAGAGCATCCTGGACGAAACGAAGCAAGTCCAGCAGAAGATTGAGCGGGATGTCGCTCGAATGGCTGCTATACAGGCTGAGACAGAAGAAAGGCTATCAAGCAGGGAAGAGGAAAAACACAAGAAGCAAGAAAAACAGATAACGGCCGCTCAGCGCATCCTCGACGAAATGAAGCAAGTGCAGCAGAAGATAGAACAGGATGTCGCTCGAATGGCTGCCATAAAGGCTGAGACGGATGAACAGTTATCTAACGTACAAGATGTGAAACGATGCACAGAACAAACTATGGATAAGATACTTGAACTGCTCAAGACCCAGCCAGCCACACCCGAACCAGAGGATACAAGGGCACAAACAGAAGAAGAAGCAACAGAGGAAGAACGATATCGCTCATCACCAAGATCCGACTGGCGAACGCCGAGAAGATTCGAAGGCAACTCACGACGGGGAAATAGGAGGAACACCAGAAGAGACAACAACTGGTAAAACTCCCTGAAGGAAATAGCACCATAAGACAGGGTGGGACCACAATTACTCTGGGCCTCAACAAGTGCGCGACTCTACCAAAACATGAAAAACCTCATCAAGAAAGTAACGAACGCATCATCCCATCAGAAGCCGGGAAGCTGACAACAAGCAGCCCAAAGTACGAAAGAGAAACTTCAAGCTACACCATAGACACCCTACATAGCCAAGTCGAAACCCGAAGGCTGAAAGGGGGGTACTAGTACCAAAATTGGAATTGGAATTGTCCCTGTCACATCTGGAAGGGAGGGGGTGCGTGGTCTATGAACAAGGGGGTCTAGCATCATGACCGACTGACAGACTGACAGGCAGACAGGCAGGCAGGCAGGCAGGCAGGCAGGCAGACAGACAGGCACAACGTGTCTGCAATTCAGATAAATCTGGGAACAACGGCTAGAATCCAAGATTGCACACACATCCAGCAATAGACGAGACCCAACATTTACACACAAGGCCAGGGTTCGGCGTGTCTGAGATACTGCCTGCCTCTTATCTCGTTAGGCTCCCCCACTCCCCACTCTTGTCTTGTTACGTAATAACCAGACTTTGATTGATTTTCGACAGATTGTCTCAGGTTCAATGGCATATGGTGGATGTGGATTTGGAGGAATGGACAGAATATTGTCTCAGGGTCAATGGTACGTGGTGGATGTGGTAAATGAGATCATTGCAGGACTGGACAGAAGATTGTCTCAGGATCAATGACATGTAGTAGTTGAGATAATTGGGGGAGTGGACAGAGGATTGTCTCGGGGTCAATGACATGTGGTGGATGAGATAACTGGCGGACTGGACAGAAAATTATCTCAGGGTCAACGACATGTGGGAGATGGGGAGTTGGGATACTTGGCTGACTGGGCACGATGTCAGCCTGCACGACGCCAAGTGAGCTCCGAGGACTCCAAGTGAAGTTGACCTCCTCAATAACGAGATAATAAGTGTACAATGATAATGTCATGTTTATAGCTGTGTCCCATGACCACTAACACTTGCAGATGCAGTCCCCCGCTGGCTTGGATAGCACAGTCCACTGCTCGCCCTCTGGTCAAGTGTTTGAATCCTCATCTACAAGGATGTTTCTGTCTTCTTTTTTTATTCCATACAGTGCTACAACTTCGATTGCACTGAACCGATGTTTGTCTGTGAATTAGCTGTCCCTATTACCAATGTCCCTCGCCATCAGGAGAAACTTCTGAGGTACTTGTAATTTACGTCCCATAGTTAAGGACGAGAAGTCAACATTTTAGTCCAGATGACTGGTGTAGGGGTTGAAACCTGTACCTCAGCATCAACATATAGGAAGTTTAAGAGCGAGCGCTTTTAACCATTGGATAATACTGACCTCCTACATTCTACAAGGATGTTTCTTGTAGACTGATCTGGGCTCCAATGACACATCCCAACATCGGTCACGGGACAGATAAGGCGGTCGAAAATTCCTAAACGGAGTTTTTACAGCGAGCTGCGCTGTGGTAAACGCTCCCAACGCGGCCAGAGGAAACTCTTCTAAAACACTCTGAAGATCTCAATAAAAGCGTTTGTAATTCATCACGACACTCTGGCGACTGTTGCCAAAGACCGAAATTTATAGCGTAAATCATTACGCAAGGGTGTAGTCATTTGTGAAGCAATCAGGACTGTATGGGCTGTGATAAAAAGGCTGGAAAGAGAAACCACTGCAGGAGATCCTCCTCCTGGAACGTCAAGCATTATTTGCCCACATTGTCAAAGAACATTTCCAGCAAAAATAGGCCTTATCAGCCATCTTCGAACTCACGTCTCCATACTTTGAGCCGCGGCGGAAGAAATTAATGATCATCATCATGCTTGATGGATAAACACCATTGATCCCATTCCAGATCGAGTTCCCATTGGTATTGAACAACAATCAGACTAGCACCATATACATAGTAGGCCCAGGGGCCTGTGAGAGGGTCCTAGACTTGAATGTGTTAGATGGGGGGAGGGGGCCTCTGGTGGGGGGACAGCGTTATTGTTAACATGTTCAACGGCTGGTCATCAAATTATTATAATATATTTCAAGATTGGGGCGGTGGTATGGAGGAATAACATCAGCAGAGTTGATCCAGAATACCACAGAACGAAACCTGTGGAGAGTCATGAACGCCTACGCCAGCTGGCATGGCACTTGATGATGATGATGAGGATGATGATGATGATGATGATGATGATGATGATGATGATGACACCATAACAACTTTATCACAGTGTGGTAATACAGAACAAACTGAAAGCAGCTAGATATGTGTAATTCCTGCGAAAAAAGGTGAGACATAACACACACACACACACACACACACGCACACACACACACACACACGCACACACACACACGCACGCACGCACGCACGCACGCACGCACGCACGCACGCACGCACGCACACACACACACACACACACACACACACACCGAGTACGTACCTTACAACGAACTCCAATACGGCAAACATAAATCACTGTAATCTCCATCGGGGACAACACAAACATATCTATAGAAAAACATTACTAAGATCGAAACGCCAAGTCGTTGTGTTGTGGTGTAGCTTATGTTCATTTTATTTTAATTATTACTATTGCTTTATTTCCACACTGATTTCTGCTGGCCGGATTTTTGTTTATTTTAATATATTTTTGCTATGTGTGTGGCGTGTGTGTGTGTGTGTGTGCGCGCGTGTGTGTGTGTGTGTGTGTGTGTGTGTGTTTAGTACCTGTCACTTATTTATTGGAATTGGATGTAAGGTACGCACATAGTGCTGTGTTTAATATCTCTCCCTTTTTTTTTATTGAAATTCGTTATAAGGTACGTAAATAGTGCTGTGTTTAATATCTCTCACTTTTTAAAAAATTGGAATTCGTTGTAAGGTACGCACATATTGCTGTGTTCAATATCTCTCACTTTTTTTATTGGAATTCGTTGTAAGGTACCTACACGGTGTGTGTGTTTAGTTTCTATCTCATATTTACTGGAGTTCGTTGTAAGGTACGTACTATGTGTCTGTGTTCGTTATCTCCAACTTGTTGGCAGGATTCCCGCGTATCTAACTGATTTTAGTTTGTAATATTATAACCTGCTGCAGCCGTAACTTCTCTGACCTATCATTATTCATATTACAGAGTCGGAGCTGTGGGGTTGTGACAGTGATCGCTTTTCTCAATTCCCCGACAAAAAGAGGTTTGAAATCACGCGCAGACGATTTAGAAGCAAATCGTCTTGTGTTGATTGCGATTGTATGAGCGTCGGTCGTTTAGAAAGCACTAACAAAGTATTAAATGTAACAAATGACTAGTACATTACAAACAACAAATAAAAGCTGGGGTTGATTGCCAAGTCATGTAAAGGACATGGAACTAATTGTTAACATATTAGAGCGAGGATTGGGAAGTCATGGTAGCTGATGTCTGCTCTAGTATAATAGAATAGAATAGAATAGAATAGAATAGAATAGAATAGAATAGAATAGAATAAGTTAGCTTAGAGACACAAAGGAGGAGTTGTAATACTTACACGAAATACAATACCTTGCAGCGAAGTATCTGTGATCTCTGACAACCAAACGGAAATTATAGGTGTTGATATAATGATAAAGGATATGAAAATAAGAATTTACAATCTGTATAGTCCGGCAGATAAGGATCTTACACTCTCAAACATGGAAATAACTGACACAAATTGCATTGTTGTCGGAGACTTTAATAGCCGCTCAGAAAGATGGGGATACCCAGATACTGACAAAAGAGGAGATGAAGTGGAGGACTGGGAAATAGACTCAAATCTCCATCTACTCAACAAAGCGGATGACACACCGAGCTTCTACTCCAGAAGATGGATTACCACTTCTACTCCAGACTTAGCTTTCTGCACAGGAGACATCCTCCACAAAATCGATCGCCATGTGCTTGACCAATTAGCAGGTAGTGACCACAGACCAATCAAGCTTGTAATAAATATGGAGTATGTTCCACAGGAGCAAAAGCCTTTGCCTCGCTGGAATTACAAACGAGCAGATTGGGACAGATTTTCCATACTAACAGACAAATATTGTGAAAACATAAATACACGATATGGCAACATGAAGCAAATGGTGGAAAGTCTAAACAGAGCAATAATACAGGCGGCCACTGAGTCTATTCCAAGAGGAGCGAGGAAAAATTACAAACCATACTGGACTGAGGAACTACAAATTTTGGAGGACAAAGTTGAAGATGCTAGGAAGACCGCAGAGAGAGAACAAACAACTGAAGCGAACATCTCTCTCAAAGCCATCTCAGCAAAATATAAAAGAACAGTAAATCAAACAACAAGAGATTGTTGGAGGATAAAAACAGAAAACCTGAATTTTGACAGGGATGGAAACAAA
The DNA here is from genome assembly GCA_963921405.1 of Cepaea hortensis. Taxonomy (NCBI): domain Eukaryota; kingdom Metazoa; phylum Mollusca; class Gastropoda; order Stylommatophora; family Helicidae; genus Cepaea; species Cepaea hortensis. The sequence continues at coordinate 436,285,349 of OY992876.1, forward strand.
CTATGGAAACTAGTGAAAGCCATGAACAATGAAGGACCTAGAAACAAACAAATAACAATTAAACAAGGAAATGCCTTGCTTACAGGAAAAAAGGCTGCAAATGCACTAATGGAACACTATGCCAGTGCAAACCACATTGATATTACAGCCGAACAGAAGAAAGCAATCAAAGATAAACAGATACATCATAGATATACAGAGACAGCAGCAGAATATATGATGGCAAATCTAACAATGGAAGAAATGGAACAGGCAATGAATACCCTAAAAAAGAAGACATCACCAGGAAAGGATGGAATCACAAATGAAATGCTAATAGGACTAGGCACTAAGGCAAAAAAGAAACTACTAGCAGTCCTAAATTACAGCTGGAAGAGGGGAATAGTCCCACAGGCATGGAAGGAAGCTATACTAATACCAGTCCCAAAGAAAGGAAAAGACCTGGAAGAACCAAATGGCTATCGACCTATCAGTCTTCTTAGCTGTGTAGGAAAATTAATGGAACGCATTATCAATGGCAGGCTAACATGGCATCTGGAAGAAAACCAACTCTTAACACCACACCAAGCAGGATTCAGAAAGTACAGATCCACTGAAGATCAAATAACCTATATAGCTCAGGAAATAGAGGATGCCTTCCAAGAGAAAAAGCACACACTAGCGGTCTGGATAGATTTAGAAAAAGCATTTGATAAAGTATGGAAGGAAGGACTGAAAGTAAAACTGCAAAAAATGCATGTTTGTGGGAAAATGTACAAATGGATCAGCCACTACCTTGAGAACAGAACTGCCAGGACAAAAGTACAAGGACAAACCAGCAAAATGATGCTGTTGGAGCAAGGTGTCCCCCAAGGAGGAGTTCTTTCACCAACATTATTCCTAGCATATATAAACGACATCACGGAAAATTTTCCAGCCAGAGTACACACATCATCCTTTGCAGATGACCTAGCCATATGGACATCTGAAGAATATATTAGTACAGCTAACAGCAGAATACAGCAAGCCCTATTAGCGCTAGAGGACTGGTCAAAATCATGGCTAGTGAAGATAAGTGAGGAGAAAACAACATGCACAGTATTCTCCCTCTCAACTAAAACTCAGCAACCTAAGCTGGTATTGAATGGAAAAATATTGCGCCATGAAGAAAATCCAAACTATCTAGGAGTCACCTTTGATCGTCGCCTGACATGGAAGACACAGGTTGAGAAAAATCGAACAAGAGCAAGGCAAAGAATGGCAATCATGAAAAAGCTTGCTGGTACAACGTGGGGAGCAGATGAGAAAGTTCTCAAGAAGTTATATACTGGACGGGTGAGGCCAGTACTGGAATATGGCATTGCAGCTTGGGCAACAGCAGCTAAGTCAAACTTTAACAAAATAAGCAGAGTCCAAAATCAAGGAATGCGAATCATAACTGGAAGCCTGAAGACAACGCCTATTAATGAACTAGAAAAGATCACTTGTTTACAACCAATGCAGGATAGAAGAGATAGCAGAGCCCAGCAACAAGCTGAAAAATTTAGAAGATTGACAGACCACCCTATGTATAAAAGGTTTAGTGGTTTTGGAAAGGGAAGACTGAAGCGTAGCAACTTTGTAGAAACTGCAAAACGAAAGATTAGGGCAGATCCCATACTTAACATATCAACAGTCAAACCCATTTACAATGCAGACAAGTTCCCAGCTTGGAGACAGCAGCTACTGCCTGAGATGATAGAAAACATTCCTGGTATTGAGAAAAAGAACACTCAGCATGAAACCGAAAGAAGAGAAATAACCCTAAACTACATAAAAGAACATTACCCAAGCAGCAATTGGACCCATGCATATACAGATGGATCAGCCAAAAATTCAGTAGAGAATGGAGGAGGAGGAATTCTCCTAAATTTAAAAAATGGAGTGAAAAAAACACATTCAGTGGCAACTGGAAAGTTTTCAAGTAACTTCAAAGCGGAGGTAGAGGCTCTGAAAACTGCAGCAGAAATGCTCTTGATGGAGGAAAATAAAGAGACGCAAATAGCTATCTTTACAGATGCAAAGTCAGCTGTCTCAATACTGAAGAGCAATTACAGCACAGAAATAGCTGACCTAAGAGCAGCACTCCATGGTCTATGCCAGAAATCCAAAAAAGTTGTAATACAGTGGATACCATCACATTGCAGTATACCTGGAAATGAAGAGGCTGACAGACTGGCAAAAGAGGGCGGACGACTACCACAGCCTGACATAGACATAACCTATAACGAGGCAAAGAGGTTGATAAAAAGCACTTATAGAACCAAATGGGAATCAGAGCATCCAGGTCACCAGAAGGATGATGCATATTACAAACTCGACCGAAGAGAACAAGTAGCAATCTTGAGACTCCGCACAGGACATAACAGGCTGAAATACCACTTGTTCAATAAACTAAAGATAGGAGATACCGATGAATGCAATTGTGGAACTGGTAAAATGACAGCTAAACATTTGCTGCAGGAGTGCCCAATATATGCAGAACAGAGAAAGATATTTTGGCCCACACCTGCTTCATTTGAGGACAAGCTCTATGGAGATATCAACAAGCTCAAGTTGACTGCAGCTTACTTTAACTACATTCAGGTTGACATTTAAAGGTGCATGAAGAAGTATTTAGACTGCCGCACTTCATACCACAGGTATGTCGGTTACAAAAGCGCCCCAGAGGCATGAAATGGAATATTGCTTGGATAGCAAATCCATTACGTGGAAAGTCCGAACCAAAAGCTCACTGTGTGGGCTTCATAAAAGGTGGAAAAAGTGTCCCAGTGGCACGAAATGGAATATTGCTTGGATAGCAAATCCATTATGTGGAAAGTCCGAATCGAAAGCACACTGTGTGGGCTTCATAAAAGGTGGAAAAAGTGTCCTAGTGGCACGAAATGGAATATTGCTTGGATAGCAAATCCATTATGTGGAAAGTCCGAATCGAAAGCTCACTGTGTGGATGTCATCTGCAGACTGCATACTTCTGGTTTCCGGAAGAACAGCCTATGGTTAATGGAAGGCCCAATATACGGAAGTGAGGCTAAGCAGCCATGTGCAGGACGTGACGATTATTTGGGTGAGCCCAGTACCAGAGCGCTGTGTGTTGGCTCTGCAAGTATGGAAGCCTCCTTGGATGGCGGGGAATGCCCATGGTCTGCCCCTGCCTTCCCTTGAGGGCTGACCAGGATGTCTTTGGCTGTTCTATATGGGCCAGTTGGGATGGGGGATAACACCACAACAGTGAGAGCCAAACGTCCTAAGAAACCTCCGGGAAGGTTAACCCGGTCAACAAATGCCCGCAGAAGTCGGATGTGTCGGCCTAACGGCGCAAGAACGCAGCTCTGCTGTGGACAGTCACAACGCAATCACGTCCGAAAAAAAAAACTCCGGATGAACGAAGAAGAAGAATAGAATATTTACTCATACGTTAATTAGTTGGAATATCATCTTGCACTCCGGACATGACCATAGGTGTTCAGAACCTCCCCTTCCCCCCAAACCCCCCCCCCCCCCCCCCAATATATGCATCAGCTTTCTGTGTTTGTTAACGGGACCCTTGGTACTACTGCCGATGTACCCCTCGTGTCTGGCCGTGCCAATTCTTACTCCCGAGTCTCTCATTCTGGACAACGATGTGAAATCACTGGCGTGAACGTTCCCCGCTCTCGACATCTCTCTAAGGGCGTTAATAACAACATCGGCATGGGATGTAGAGCCAGCAAGTTTATCAGATCGTTCATTTCCTTCAACTTCCGCATGTTCCGGGACGAAGGTGAAGGTGACTCTACGGACAGCAGACCTCCGCAGCGATTTAATCCACGGCCACAAACAATAGATCACCCTATTCTTTGAAGCTTCTGTGATTTAGTTAGTTAGTTAGTTAGTTAGTTAGCTAGTCAAGGTTCCAACTTCACGGCAACGGGTCGTCCCCATTATGCTCCATTCCTGTGCTTCTGTGATTAAATTCACTAATGGTATATTTTGTTTTGAATTAAAAGAATTGTTAAATTTCACTAACGAAAATAAACATGCAAACCTCTCCCTCTCTTTATAGGTTCATGGACACAGAATTCTAACCCCGCTACCCCATGTCACGTGGGAGTTCCCCCTGGCATGAACCCGTTGTTTTGCAAAAGTCCATCCCCAGGTAAACAAAAATACGCGGCACGATGAGTGTACAAAGGCTGTTGGTTGGCTCAGTGTATGGAAACACAAGTGGGTTAATGTTCATGAAAATGTTCTCGTAAAATCAATAACATTCATCATCATCATCATCATCATCATTGTCAGGGTCTTAAACCTGGCTCGTTATACCTAACACATGTGAGACAAGTACAAGTACAACATGATTGGACTTGAGACACAACGACACGAAGTTCAATGGATTTATTTACAGATCACATGCAATACGATCTAGTTTGGCATGTGATGATCATTACAATACATATATTATACATCAATACACTTACAGACAACCCACAGCTTACAGTCTATCTCACAAGATGTACAAGCACTCGACTTTCGGGCACAGAACTACACAAAGCCTTTCTCTACCCACACGTCCTGTCTGGTCCGAGTACCCCAGCTGTCTGTCTGTTTCTCACAAAGCGCTTGCCCTCTGTGGATGGACGCACGAGGACTGCGTGCGTTTTGCTTTGTCCTTGCCTGACCGCTGGCTGTCGCGTCAGCCAGCAACCTGCGGGCAGGTAACTAATACTCGCCTGGCGGGCGTAACGATGTTACTGCATCCCGGTTGGGGACTATTCGCCTGGCGGGCGTAACGATGTTCCTGCATCTCGGTTGGAGACATTCGAGATTCTGACACGCTCCCCCGGGGCTTCTTCATGAAAGATGTCATCTTTCATGTATACTCTATATACATCCCGGGTTAATATTTTAACCATGTCAGAATCGACCTTTCTGTTGTTATATACATTGGTATAGAAATACATAAGAATACACATATTGGCATAGAAATACATAAGAAATGCAAGTTGTATTTTAAGACATGTGGTGTTCAATCTTTACCACTTGCCAAGTTTCATCCTCTCGATGGATGATCACCTTAGTTTGCAATATTGACCCAGTCAGATCGGTAGCACCAGCTTTCAAAGCAACTACCTCGCAACCTCTTTAAAAAAATAATAATATGCTTTTTGAAACAAAAAACATCGGGTAAGACTGTAATACGTCTTTATATAAGCCGTATTCAACGCTCGAGCTCCGACCTCATTTGGCCGGGAGCTCTTCTGTCGGTCTACAACGTCGGTAACCCTATACCATGCCCAGTTGATGACTTCTTGGCGTGTTAACAGTCTGGCAACAACATGGCTATTTATATACAACACATATTCGCATACATTTCAATTTACCGCCCTTGGTGTAATAATGTAATAACAATTAAATGAAAGGGACATAAATTCAAAAATTATCAAATCTAATATATTACAATTATTCTTCTATTTCTCAGCGTCATAGCTTGATGTTTTTCCATACTAGCGAAAAAATGTCGATAGTATGAATAAGTTAATCAAGATATGATTCTAAGATTACACTAATTGAAAAGATATTAATACACAATTCGTGTATTCGAAATTGGTGATTCCTAAATATTTTAGAAGCGTCATAACTTTTTAAGGTTTTGTTTGTCGTCTGCTAATTTTGGTCTAAATTTATAAATTATCCGGAAGTACACACGAGCAGCTGATGTTGAAACTTCTATAACACACTTGTTCCGGTCTGATGTAGCAATTCGGAATGTACAATGTTCTGATAGTTCATGTGTTGGTTGTTTCGCTGGAAAACTTCTGGATTTCGATTGACTGCAGTGGTGTAAATGTCAAAGTTCAGATCACTCTTTCATACACGGATTAAAATATCACTGGATATGTTCCACTCGCAGATACCACTGATAAATTGGATAGTTCGCTTGAGGTAAGTTCAGAGCGAATGTGGCACTGTTCTTGTTTCGTAATATATATACAATTAATATTGTTCGCTTTCTACCACACGCAACACAATTATTCACGACAATTAATACAGTAATAATAAAATAAGAAAACTATATATAGTGGGAATGAACCCTATCACATCACATAGTAGACATACATAGCTTTCATGGGGAAAAAAACTTCACTGATGGCTGTGTTGGTCTGAGTGTATTTAACACACTGCACTCAGACATTAGTGCTTACTGGGTCGGTCGGACAACGGGACAACAGATCGGCAATCGTGTTGGTTCTGCCAGCAATATGTCGAACTTCAAAGCTGTAATCTTGAAGCTTAAGAGACCAGCGCGCTATCATTTGGTTGGTAGGTACTCATGAAGTAATAAATTTTAATGGGCTATTGTCGGACTCCACAATAAAATGACGTCCCAGGAGGAATCTGGACAATTTAGTTATACCCACCACTAGAGCAAGGGCTTCCAACTGTGGTGTCGACCAAGCACGTTCTCTTGGTTTTAATTTTCTAGAGACGAAGTATACAGGATGTAGAATGTTATCGTGTTCCTGTAACAGAACTGCCCCAATCGCCACGCAGCTCGCGTCTGTGCGTAATCTGAAAGGAATATGTAAATTTGGCAATTTGAGAATAGGATTATTTAAATTATTCTCAGAAAAATAAGATAACACTTTCTGGAATGCAAATTTTAGGCATTCATTGTTTACAATCTTTTCAGGTTGATCTTTCGTTAGTAGGTTAGTAAATTTTTCAGTAAGTTCAGCAAAATCTGGTATGAACTGCCTATAATAATTTAATAGTCCTAACACACTTCTGACTTGCTTTTTCGTAGTCGGAAGTGAGAGTTTCAGTATTTTGGACACGATGTTATCGTCTGTCGTGACAAAGCCATTAGATATTTTGTACCCCAAGAAGGAGATTTCCTGATAGGCTATGTCTACTTTTGTAGGCTTTACCGTCAGTCCGTGCTGTCTGATCCGTTCAAATGTCTGTTGTAATGTCTTTATGTGGTCTGTCATTGTCTTTGTGTGAACACAAATGTCTTCCATGTAACAGATAATATTTGGTATGTCCACTAGTAAAAGTCGTGTCATACGTACGAATGTCGCTGGGGCATTGACAAGCCCAAATGGAAGTTTGCACCATTCGTACAGTCCCCAAGGTGTGGCAAATGCTGTCAGATGTCTGCTCTGTTCGTCTACCGTTATCTGCCAGTAACCTTTCGTCATGTCTAACTTCGTAAAGAATCTAGAGTCTGTCAGTTCCGTCAGTAGATCTTCAGAGTTGGACATTGGTTCTAGATCTAGAAGTGTTATTTTATTTAAATTTCTATAGTCGACACAGAGTCTTATCGTGTTGTCCTTTTTGCGTACCATGACCATTGGAGATGAAAAATGTGATTGGGATCGTCTAATGATGTTGTTTTTCTCTAAGCTAATGATTTCCTGATGTAAGTTTTCTTTGTAATGCACTGGAATGGTGTAAGGTCTGCATTTTATGGGTGTGTTTGAAGTGAGTGTGATGTGATGCTGTACTAATTCTGTTTGTCCTGGGTTGTTGGAGAAGATGGTGTTGTACTGTTGTATGAGATGTTTGCAGCTGTCTGTTTCTGCTTGAGTTAAGTTTGGGTTTATTTTGATTTCTTTCAAGCAGTTTGTCGTGTCTAATGCAGGCGTTGGAATTTCGTCACTATCTTCGTCATCTTTGTGGTCTATTATCACTGTACAAGCTGTTGTATCGTCTTGTTCGTTTTCTCTGTTGTAGTATGGTCTTAGCATATTAATGTGGAATACTTTATGTTTGTCTTTTATTTGAATCTCATAGTCTACAGCTGAAATCTGTCTTATACTTTAAATGGTCCTTGCCAAGACTCAGTCAATAAATGTCTGTCACTAGGTAAGAGAAGAAGTACGTCCTGTCCAGGTGTCAATGTTATTGTCCTGTTACCTTTGTCTGCATATTGTCTATATGTAGCACCAGATAATTTCAGTGCTTCTTTTGCAATTATACAAGATTTGATGATTCTTTCACGCAATGATGTAACGTATACGTATGATGATATGGGTTTAAGTAAAGGAGTGGCTTCAGTTAACATTTGATGATAGATACTCAATGGGCCACGTGGTTTGGCACCATAGATAAGTTCAAAAGGAGAGAATCCAGTACTAGAATGTGGCACTTCGCGATAAGCAAAAAGTATAGCAGGCAAATATATGTCCCAGTTGTTGGGATGCTCTTGCGTGACTTTAGTTAGTTAGTTAGTTAGTCGACAGATTTTCCTCGTTGCAAATCGAACCATTCAGTCCATAAGTGCTCGGATCCCCTCCTCAGCAAATCCCGCAGCGTGTAGCGGCTAACGACACCAGTTTTGCGTGACTTTAGCAAGCATATGCTTTAAATCACCGTTAAACTTCTCTATGATTCCAGTTGAGTGAGGGTGATATGGAGAATTAAAACATTGTTTCACTCCTAACATTTTGGTGAAAGCTTGAGTAGATGTGGCAATGAACTGACTTCCCCTATCTGATAGGATAGTGTCTGGAAATCCTATCCGTGAAAATATATGGAAGAAAACTTCCATTATATCATTGGCAGTTATGTTCTTTAACGGAATCGCTTCAGGCCAGCGGCTACATAAATCAATGATGGTAATAATATATTTATTCCCTCTGGTTGTTATCTGATTAAGAGGGCCCACTATGTCGACAGATATTTTCTCAAAAGGTCGACTGGCTAAGTCAGTAATCTGTAATTTTGCCTGTGGGTGTTTACCTTTCATTACTAGTTTTTGGCAGATGTCACAACTTCTGCAATATTGCTTAATGTCATTGCAGAATTTGGGCCAATAAAATTGTGTTAGTAATCTTGATCTGGTCTTAGAGTATGCCATATGCCCTGCAAGAGGTATATCATGGGCAAGATGTAAGGCTTGCTTACGGTATTCAACTGGCAAAACAGTTTGCTCTGTTGTGCTGTCACCTCTGGTATAGTACCTGGTGAGGATGCAATTTTTCAAAGCAAAATGCCATCTTGCATTTTTGGTTACCTTTGGCTTTTGGCCGATCAGATTAAAATATTTAGACAATGAAGGATCAGGCTTTTGGGCTGTTACAAAAGTCTCCTTCATGGTTTTAGGAGGTAGTACCACTGGGCTAAGCATTTCTATAGCCTCAGTTTGATTAATTTCATCTTGCACTCTAGCAGTAGCTCTAGTTACTGCGTTCACACATTCAATGATATCAGATGGTGATGAAACAGTTTGATTAATGGTTTCATGAGATCTTAGTGCTACATTAGCTACCATACATTCATTTGGTGATACAACATTATCAATGATGACATGTGATGGTGGTGATGTTATGTTCTCATTAATGCAAACATATGTTATATCATGAGGCATATCATTCACCTCTGGTAAATTTCCAATGATAATATCACACACAGGGTTAGTTAATGCTGCGCATTTTACTTTCCCAGTGAGGAAAGGTGTCTGAATATATGCCCATGCTAATGGGTACTTTTCAATATTTCCAGAGAATGTTCTGCATGTTACGTGCCTGCCTGTATAGTCTGTAGGCATTATGAACTTTCTCTTTAGTCCAATAAGTGAACTGCCGGTGTCCCGAAGGACCGTAGCAGCCTAGCCATTCAGATATCCCTGATGGATGATTATTCTGCCTTTGGAATCTATTAACAAATTAGCTTCTTCATTGGCAATAGGAATGGAGTGGCCGCATGTCAAAATGTCATCTTCATAAAAAGTATTACAAACAGTACATTTATTTGCGTTAAACGTGTCAAAAGCCTGTGCTGAGTTCACATGGTGTTTCTCTGATTGTTCTTCATCTGATGATGAACTATCAAATAAGGCGGCATTTGCTTTCTTAGTCATTTGCCTTCCTTTACAAGCATGACGCCAATGCCCGTACGCCTTACAGAGGAAACATGTTCGTGCCTGTTTGAAGGATTTACGTTCCTTATCTTGGCTATTTATGATGTTCTGTAGATATGTAAGCTATGCTGGGTTCTTGTCACACATCTCACCTTGGTGGTGTGAAAAGTTACAATATCTACAATGATTGTATTTCTCAGAAGTAGGCTTATATGGTTTTTGCCTATTATAGGGTTCTGATCGAGGTTTTTCATAGTTAGCCGATGCTACAAAGTTTGTATCAGTAGCTTCACTAGCAAAACAATGTTTATTGGCTGTATAATAAGCCGAACCACGTCTCTCAATCTGATCTACACTCGTACATTCATTCTCTTGCAAATATTTTGAAAATTCCGATGGAAGGGATGAGATGACTTTATCCCTGATGATGAGATCTTCTAATTTCTGATAATCTTTATCTATTTTAGCTGCTGAAGTCCATTTTGTAAATATGTCTCGGACAAAGCAGAGGTAGTCAGAGAACGTTTGAGTCGGTTTTGGATTCAACTTGCTGAATTGTTCTCTGTAACCTGCCTCATCTAACATAAAATGTGCCATAATCTTTGATTTTAGATAATGGTAATCTTTTCTGAGGTCTTTCGGGATAGTCTCTATGACTTTCAGAGGCTCCCCTGACAAACTCCTCATATAAATAATATTCCATTCAGACAGTGGGACCTGGTAATGGTCCATTAAGGTTTCAAAATTCTGGGTGAAGGCTGCAATGCAGTCACCTGAGGTATAATTTCTTACAATACCTTGATACTTTTTGTACTGGTTTTCTTTCTCCAGTCTTTCAGCTTTCTTAGACTCTTTGTCTATGGCAGTATCAGTTTCAAGTTGTTTAATTTTTAGTTGTAACTCAAGCTCTTCTCTTTTACTTTGAGCTGAGATTTCTGCCATCCTCAATTCATTATCTAATTCTGCTTGTTTTGTTTTTGCAGCTAATTCTAACTCTGCTTGTTTTAATGCTGTTGCTGCCTCTACCTGCTTTAATGCTGTTACTGCCTCTGCCTGCTTTAATGCTGTTGCTGCCTCTGACTGCTTTAAGGCTGTTTCTGCCTCTACTTGCTTGGCAGCTCTTTCGCCGCTCTCTCTTCGCGTTCGTTAGCTTTTTCCTGTACTAGGAGGTATTCAGAGTATTTTCTTTCACTCCACTTTGTTAACTCATCACCAGTTAACTTTAGTTTTAAACCCATCTCGATGAAGTCGTTTAATGACGACATGATGGAAAAATTAAATGTAAATGAGTTGTCAGACACACAATTAGTTACACGGTGTTAGTAATGTGAAAAATTTACAATTTTGTTCAACTTACAATTTGTGCCCAAATTTGCATCCCAAAGTATATAGAAAGAAAAATATACTCAAGTGTACTGGATGCGGTGAAGAACGGTTCAAACCAGGTCTAGGAACTGTAGGGTCGCTATTTCAAAACACACATGACCTCTACGGGCAAGGGTTTCAGATGGCACAGAAAACCTGCTTTGTTTTTTGGATGAAATAAATTAGTGTCTATCTGATGTGGTGTGTATGCTTGTCACTAAGTTTTGATTAGGTTTGTATGGCGTTGAGTGTAATTGTAGGTCGTAATGTCGTCGGTCAACAATTTTTTTTTCAAAACCACAAGTCACTTTCTTTCCGAAACTTTCTGCTTTCCACAACTAACTTCACAAAGACAATCTAACTATATCTCAACACTCTACAACATTGATGACACATCACTTACCTCAAGATGACCTTCAGTAAGGACATAGACATCAAGTTTACAAGATGGCGACAAGGTTACAATGGCAACAATGTCACAATGTCGACAAGGTCAAAATGGCGACACGTTACACAATCACTGATGTTTTACACGTTTACAAGATCAAACAAATTTATGTACTTTACGTTCACATCTAGCCTCCATATTCAAACAAATGTAATAATATATATGAGGATGAGCCTTCACGTTGACATTTAAATGTACATTAAAGCTGGACAAAAGTCCTCACGTTCACAAATCTAGGTTCAAATCTTAATTAAATTAAAGTCGGACGATGCCACCACGTTCACACATGTCAGGGTCTTAAACCTGGCTCGTTATACCTAACACATGTGAGACAAGTACAAGTACAACATGATTGGACTTGAGACACAACGACACGAAGTTCAATGGATTTATTTACAGATCACATGCAATACGATCTAGTTTGGCATGTGATGATCATTACAATACATATATTATACATCAATACACTTACAGACAACCCACAGCTTACAGTCTATCTCACAAGATGTACAAGCACTCGACTTTCGGGCACAGAACTACACAAAGCCTTTCTCTACCCACACGTCCTGTCTGGTCCGAGTACCCCAGCTGTCTGTCTGTTTCTCGCAAAGCGCTTGCCCTCTGTGGATGGACGCACGAGGACTGCGTGCGTCTTGCTTTGTCCTTGCCTGACCGCTGGCTGTCGCGTCAGCCAGCAACCTGCGGGCAGGTAACTAATACTCGCCTGGCGGGCGTAACGATGTTACTGCATCCCGGTTGGGGACTATTCGCCTGGCGGGCGTAACGATGTTCCTGCATCTCGGTTGGAGACATTCGAGATTCTGACAATCATCATCATCATCATAATTCATCATCATCATCATCATCATCATCATCATCATCATCATCATTATCATCATCATCATCATCATCATCTTCTTCTTCTTCTTCTTCTTCTTCTTCTTCTTCTTCTTCCAATTTTGCCGTCAAGCCTCTTGGGGAGGAATAATTGGCGTACCAGAACTCGATTGGTGTCACTGGATAGTGTTATTCCGTGTGATTATACATTGTCTTTGATATCGTCAATCAATTTTCTTTTCCATCTTCCTCTTGCTCTCGTATCATATTTTCATTGATGTGAAGCCAGTGTTGGTGGTTGGTGGTGTGACATTCTAACGAGATGGCCGAACCATTTGATCTTCTGCCATCCAGTACACGTGGCACAAATGAAGTAGGACATATCAGCCTAATAAGAGAGTGTGAGACAGGGATGTGCAATGTCTCCAGATCTTTTTCTCTATACAGTGAAAATATTTTCAGAAATGTTGACGATGTGAAAGGAATCATCATTGGGGGACATAACATCAATAAAATTAGATGTGTGGATGATACAGTATTGTTTGCAGACAATGAACAAGATCTGCAACATTTAGTAGATACGATTGTTGCTCACAGTGAACAACTAGGGTCTGAATTAAATTATAAGAGACAGATCATGGTCGTCACTAAGATGAAGGAAAAACCACAATGTAATATACAAGTAAATGGGAATAGTTTTAAACGAGTGAATCGGTACACTTATAGTACAGTAATAACATCTGATTGAAGACTCTTTGAGAAGATTAGAACAAGAATCGCCATGGCGGATGCATCCTTTTGCAAGATGAAAACATACTGACAAATGAAAAGATGTCGTTTGCAACTAGAAAAAGAGTGTTGAGGTGCTACATAGAGCCTCTGCTTTTGTATTGATGTGAAGCGTGGACAATGACCAGACAAGCTGAAAAACATCTGATGACTGTGGAAATGTGGTTTCTGGGGACAATGCGAAGAATGCCACGGACAGACAGAAAAACCAGTGACCAAGTCAGACAAGAAATAAATGAAAATCGTAAACTGATTAGAGAAATTAGACGTAGACTGTCACAATTTTTTAGTCACGTTATGAGAAGAAATAAATTGGAGAACTTGGTGACAACTGGCAAGATCGAGGGGAAGAGAACAAGGGGAGGGCAGAGAAGTAAATACCTGGATGGCTTGGTTACGTTGTATGGTCGAGACAAGAACACTGAACTGATGCACGACTCTGGTGGTCGAGTGAGATGGCAGAAAATGACCGCTCACACTTACCAGCATGGCACATGCTGATGATGAAATGTGGCACAAGGTGTTGATCCCACTGTCTGATAACAGCATGTCTTATTCTGTCTCGGATAGTTAAGTTGGCAGCTCTCTTCAATCATCTCATCTCACAGGGTGTTGATGTTGCGAAAGTGTGATTTGGATAATGTCCAAGTTTGACATTGGAAGCATAGGGTTGATGTGAATATGTTATTTCGTGTCTGTGTTTTTGCAGACATGGGAATATTTGGGTGTTTTAGTCTGGGTGACAGTTGCTATATAAGCACACTGGTAGTTCGTAATCCCCTATACCGTGATCGAAACACGCATGTGGGCGATTTCACAGCAGACCACCTTGCGTTGATTTTCATACAATGGTACGAGGTCCGGCCGTACATAAAGCAATGGCAAACTACTGAACGTAAACTTGTCAAGAAATTACAAAAAGCAAAAACATGCTGGGGTTGACTGCGTCTTGTACAGGATATTCAACTTTCTGTCTATACTAGATACCTTGGAAATGCACGAGCTAGCACGATTGCCTGACCACCTGGAGATCACGTATTTAAAACAACCTTGAGTTGGCGCTTTGTTTCCAAAGTGATATTCATTCGTCATGTTTGAGGCTGTCGCCAAGCAATGAGCCTTTTTTTTTTTTGTATTACTTTAGGAATCCTCTATGCCAGGGGTGGGCAAACTACGGCCCGCGGGCCGCATGCGGCCCGCCAAGTGATTTTATGCGGCCCGCGAGGGCATTTAGAAATAAAAATTTTTAATTCGTTTTTAAGTTATTTTGTTGAATTTTACAGAATTTCATGTACCGTTATGATGAGTATCAATAACAAACGTAAGATTGAAGATGAATGCCGTGTTTTTAATGATGAATGGACAAAAAAGTACTGTTTTATAAAAGTTGGTAGCAAATCAGTTTGCTTGTTGTGTCGTGGGTCAGTAGCTGTCTTCAAGGAGTACAATTTAAAAAGACATTATCAAACAAAACATTCCGATTTCGGATACAATTTAACGACCGAAGAGAAGGAAAGGAAATGCCTTGAGTTGAGAAAAATTTGCAGAAACAGCAAACTATTTTCACTAAACAGTCTTCAATTCAAGATGCTGCAACTGAAGCTAGTCTTGTGCTGTCACACAGAATTGTAAAACAGAACAAGTCATTTTATGATGGCGAGTTCATCAAGGAATGTTTGCTAGATGCAGCAAACATTATGTGTCCAGAACAAAAAAAAAAAAAAAAAAAATTTGACAACATTACTTTATCAAGGAGAACTGTGGTCAGACGTGTTGACAAGATCAGTGACAATATGATGCATAAACTTCAAGTTGCAAGTAAACAATTTTTGTGGTACTCTCTTGCATTGGATGAGAGTACCGATGTACATGATACTGCCCAATTATTTATATTTATACGTGGAATAAACACTTCTTTCAAACTCACTGAAGAGTTACTGAGTTTTGAGTCACACATAGACACAACGACAAGCCATGATATATTCAATGCTGTTACTAACTGTATTGAAAGAACTGGGTTGGTTTGGAACAAGATGGCAAGTGTTACAACTGACGAAGCTCGTGCTTTGACTGGAAAAAAAAATTAGGTCTGGTAAAGTTGATAAGTGATAAGATTAAAGCAGGATATCCAGACAACACATTATTACCACTTCACTGTGTGATTCATCAAAAAAGTCTGTGTAACACTGTTTTGAATATCAAGCATGTTATTGACCCAGTTGTCAGTGTCATCAACCTCATCAGATCAGAGGAATTAATCACAGACAGTTCAAGTCATTACTTGACGATTTGGAAACAGAACATTCCGATGTTCTGAACCACACCAATGTTCAATGGCTGAGTCTCAGCAAGGTGTTGAAGCGAGTGTGGGAACTCAGAGAAGAAATAGTGATGTTCCTAGAGATGAAGGGCATTGCATGTGACTTTAATAATAACATTGTCAATAAAGAGTGGCAGTTAGACTTTATGTTTGCCTTTGAAATTATGGAAAAGTTAAATGAACTGAATGTCAAACTTCAGGGCAATGGTGTGTTTGCACATGAATTGTATGTACATGTAAAATCATTTCAGGCAAAATTCTCACTGTTCTCCAGAGAAGCAAGTGAAAAAAGATTTTGTCACTTCCCTTTGCTGAAACAAGAAACTATTTCTGGTGAAATGACTGAAAAATTAAAAGCCCAATTAGATGCATTGATTGAAGAATTTGGATGGAGATTACAAGATTTCAAGAAATTAGAGCCATAGTTCAATATTCTCAGTTCACCTTTTAGTGCAGAATCTGATACAGCCACAGAGGACATAATGTTGGAGCAGCTTAACTTACAAGCAGATCATAACCTGAAAGAGAAATTCAAGACAGATGGTTTGCTGGATTTCTATGGATCTTTATCACAAGAATCATTTCCCAAATTGAAAATTTTTTCAGCTAAACTTTTATCATTATTTGGATCAACATACATTTGCGAACAAGCATTCTCTTGCTTGAAGATCAGCAAATCTAAGAATAGGTCTTTATTGTCGGACTGCAACTTGCATGCTGTCTTGCGAATTTCAACAAGTAAACTTGCTCCAGATTTCAAGAATATTGTCAAAAATTGCAAGCAGTTACATACATCTCATTAGAAATCAACAACTGTAGTGACAATGTAGTCACTGTGTGTCTAAATTAAAGCCATTGATAGATAATAAAGAATATTTGTTACAATAAAAAGTTGTAAAATCGTGTTAACAAATTATTAAAAGTTGTTGCCCATATTGTCAAATATAATGTATAAGTGTATAAGTAAAATATAATTGCAATAATTAGTTATTTATACTCCTTATTAACCTATAAATAATTAATAATTACTTATTGTGATAGGTTTCTGTAAACAAAATGGATATATATATATATATATATATATATATATATATATATATATATATATATATATATATATATATATATATATATATATGCGGCCCGCCAATAGCTTTACATTTGTCAATGCGGCCCTACGCACGAAAAGTTTGCCCACCCCTGCTCTATGCCCTATTGTTAACCAAAACCTGTTGATTTTATAGCTGTTTTTTTTTTTTTTTTTTTTTTTTGGGGGGGGGGGGGGGGGGGGGGGGGTCATTTTTCCATGACGCCACATCTGACGTGAATCTGCAATTTTATAAAGGACTAGACAACAGAAACGCGCAAATATTCCTGCCAATCTAACTTATTACTATCAGTTAAAACCAATAGTTTTCGTACAGAAAGTTTATAATAAAAGAAAACATACAAACTATCTTCTTTTTCAGCCAATCACAAAGTTTATTTGCCAATCGAATCGCAGTTTATTTGCGAGAAGACATACTACAAGGTACTTATTCGGCCAATAAAATCACAGTCTATGTTTGACAGAACATACAAATAAACGACTTATTCTTCCAATCAAAATAAATTTTTTGTTTTGTTGTTTAGTTGAAGCGAGAAAATGTAAAGACTAACTACTTATTTATCTAAACAGATAGCTGTTTATTTGCGAAAAAACAACAACATGATAGCAAGGTACTGTTCATATTCAGCTAATCTATTAATTTGTTGGCGGTCAGCATGGCTGAATTGATTGATTGATTGATTGATTGATTTAGGAACCGACATCACAGCATTCGGGGCATTCCCATAAGCGCTCCGTCCCCATCCTCAGAAGCCAGCGAAGAGTTCTAACCCCAATAGTACAAGTAGCAATCTGATTATATGTGCGTCTCGCCTTTCCTCTAAGCGTCGAGCCTCGGCCAGATCCCCTCGTCACTCCACGCTGTCGCATTCTTGCCAGACCATGGTGATCCATTTGCTCCTCCGAGGTGTACACGTGCTCCCACAAGGCCGCAATCACGTCTGCCTTATCATGCATCAATACTCCACCAAGTTTTGTAGAACCAGCCAATCTGTCTGCCTGTTCATTCCCCAACACACCAGCATGCCCCGGAGAAAAGATCCAAACGATGCTTGCCACTCGTGACTTCCGAAGCGAAGCAAGCCACTCGGCACGAAGCTTGTCAGTCCTCACCCTACTCAGCATGCTTTCTGAGTCAGTTACAATCACGATGTGTATGTGTATCGTATTCTCCATCCAGCAGAAAGCTGCACTGACTGCCTCCACCTCCATTCTTAAGCTAGATGTTGTGGTATATATGCGAGGCTCTCCTGCACCAAACGTCGACCATTAGCCTTTGCCAAGAAACCCCAGGCACTTCTCCTACCTCTCAACACCGAACCATCTGTGTAGATAATCACATCACCCGGGCGAGCATTATCTTGAATTAGTTGCTGGATTTCCACTTCCGTGGCCCCTGCTAGCCACTCCCTGCACTCCCGGCTCAATGTGATTATAACTCTGCACAAGTCTGACTGCTCCGCTGGCATTCTGACCCACTCCTCTCCTCGCCTAATGTTCTCCAAGATGCACACATGTCTGATCGTATCCTCCGCCTGAGCCATCCATGATTTCCCTCTTACCAGTCGCTGGCCCTTAACTGCGTCCAGCGCCTCATGCAACGGGTGATCTGTGCCAGCAGCTACTCTGAGGTATGCCTTCGTCTGCATCACCTTGAGCCTACCAGCAACAGACGGCAAACCAAGGATGTACCGCATACACACTACTGGGGTGTCTCTGGTGCATCCCAGAATGACCAGCATAGCCTCGTTCTGTATGCGCTCTAATCTCACCAGCTGACTCTTTGATACAGTGACCAGTCCTAGTCCATAATCAATCGCTGAGAGTATCAAGTGCTGGTATAGTCTGAAAAGCATTCTCTGCTCTATGTCCATTGCAGCCATAGTTTTAAGTGCGTTGAGTCCCTTTTGAGATCTTGTCACAACCGTCTCCACGTGATTATTGAAGGACATGCTCCTGTCAAATGCGATTCCCAGATACTTCAGTTTGTTCTCTCTGTTGACACTTCCACCATCTATCGTGAGGCTTGGAACATCAGCTCTCACAATCCTGTTGTCAGAGAGCACCACACAACAGCTGCCTTTTCCGGGTGGATGACAGCACCCATTTCTGTGCACCAGTCAATCACTTTGTCTACTGTCGCCTGTAACTCCTGGACTATTATCTCCCTATCTCTCCCCTGCCTATATGCAAGAATATCATCTGCAAATGTTAGTATCCTTCCAACCCCTGGTGCTTCTAGGTTTGCAATTTTGCTCGTATACACACCAAAGAGCACCGGTGAGATTGCGGATCCCTGTGGCAGTCCCAGGGTTAAACTATTTTTTTAAATTTATTGATAAGAATTGATAATGATAAATTTACTGATAATAATTGATAATGATAAATAATTGATAAGCCGGCTCCATGGCCGAGGGGTTAGCAGCTTTCTCCGCTAACCCCAAATACTCTCGTCACGTGACGCGACGAGAATTAGCAGTGGTTCGAATCGCAAAAGTGACCTATGAGAGTATGGAGCCGGTCGCTCAGAAAGTCGTGGCGTGCTGATGAGCGTAATCTAGCCTAGGAAACAACATACAGCTGAAAGATGATGGTGTTGACCGCAATATCCTGAAACAGGATGGAAACGCGGAAAAAAAAAAAAAATAATAATAATTGATAAGAAAGCTCGATACTACACATCCGGTTTCGGCTATGGAAGTAGCGGGTTCAACCCCAATACCGGTCAGTTGGACTAAGATGTTGACTTCCTGTCCTTAACGTAGGTAAATTACCAGCATCTCTGGAGTGGGTTCGCCTAATGGCGAGGGACACTAGTAAGAGGGGAAGTTAATCCAACGCAAACATCAGTCCAGTGCACTAGAGAAGTAGCATGGGTATGGACTAAGCCTAGAGTTCAAAGCGAACGAGCGCAGAAAAAATTAAGTGTATTTGCAAGAACAACCAGCGAAGTGTAATGTTCTTAAAGGAAATACCACCAGTCAACAAAATAATGGAACCAGCTACAGCTGATGATTTGTCATCGTTAAGTTAAATGTTGTTTTTCCGACCTTGAGAATTCTGCGTTTTATAATTTGTGCGGAGTTTGAAGTTTTGGCTGCGCATCACTGGAGAGTGGTTTGAAACCCCTCATTTCATTCTTACACATGAATACATGCCAGGCCGCTGGTGTAGGCCAGGTCTTTGAGTGCACATTCTTATCTACCACGAGAAATTAATATTTAGGTATTGGTTGGAACTCATAGAAGTGATGGAAAGAAGTGGAGATTAGAGGACACTCTTCGTATTATAAATAATTTCCACTCTATCTGGCTTTTGTCAATTTTCCATGACGCCACATCTGACATAAATCTGCAATTATATGCAGACAAGACAACAGACAAGACAACAGAAACACGCAAATGTTTCTGCCAGTCTAACGTATATAATTAATGCCGACATGTTTGTTACTTACAATTCAAAATAACAGAACAGATACAAACAGGCTACTTATTCAGCCAATCACATCACATGCTATTTGCAATAAAACATGCAAACAACCTATTTACAATGCAATAGCTAAACTACAGAGTATAAATGAACAATGGGGCATATTAAGGGACTCCATTCATCAAACTAGCAAAGAAATATTACTGAAAAGAAGCCAAATAGCTAAGAAACATTGCATGAATGAAGAAATCTTAATGCTGATAGACAAAAGATAACAGAGCAAAAATGACAAACAAGGCTACTCTAAGATAAATAAAGACATACAAGAAAATGTGTGAAGACAAATGAAAGTTGGTTAAACGAGCAGTGCAAAAACATTGAATTAAATTCCGTTAAAAATACACAAATATGCACAGAAAAATCAGTGAGCTCACGGGAAGGAAAATAAGAATAAATACAGGGTGTTTGAAATCAAAAACAGGAAAGATATTATTGGAGGAAGGTGCTATAATGAAGAGGTGGAGTAAGTATATAAGAGAATTATTTGATGGAGAAAGGGAAGAATCAACAGAAGAAAGTAACTTAGAAGGTCCATCTATTCTAAAAGAAGTAGTCGCTGACGCTGTACATCATATGAAAAAAGGAAAAACAGCTGGGCCAGATGAAATCACAATAGAAGAATTAAATGTATTAGAAGAATTCGGAGTAGATATATTAACCAAAATGTTGGATGATATTTATAGCAGTGGATGTATACCCAATGATATGCTGAAATCTGTATTTATAACTACACCAAAAAGACCAGGAGCAATTGAATGTGAAGATCTTCGTACATTTAACCTCTTAAACAATATCACTAAGCTTCTACTCAGAATCATAATGAGAAGAATCAGAAAGGAAATAAAAATGGAAATTAGTG
>OY992876.1:436311428-436348928 GCA_963921405.1 Cepaea hortensis
CCAACGGCACAACTTTATAGTCCTTCAGGACTGAAAGAGGCCTACTACTAATAGCAGTAGTATTAGAAGTAGTAGTAGTAGTAGTAGTAGTAGTAGTAGTAGTAGTAGTATTAGTAGTAGTAGTAGTAGTAGTAGTAGTAGTAGTAGTAGTAGTAGTAGTAGTAGTATTAGTAGTAGTAGTAGTAGTAGTAGTAGTAGTAGGCAGTAGCAGCAGCAGCTTCAGCAGCAGCAGCAGTAGTAGAAGTAGTAGTAGTAGTATTAGTTGTAGTAGTAGTAGTAGTAGTAGTAGTAGTATTAGTAGTAGTAGTAGTAGTAGTAGTAGTAGTAGTAGTAGTAGTAGTAGTAGTAGTAGTAGTAGTAGTAGTAGTAGTAGTAGTAGTAGGCAGTAGCAGCAGCAGCAGCTTCAGCAGCAGCAGCAGTAGTAGAAGTAGTAGTAGTAGTATTAGTAGTAGTAGTAGTAGTAGTAGTAGTAGTAGTAGTAGTAGTAGTAGTAGTAGTAGTATTAGTAGTAGTAGTAGTAGTAGTAGTAGTAGTAGTAGTAGTAGTTGTAGTAGTAGTAGGCAGTAGCAGCAGCAGCTTCAGCAGCAGCAGCAGTAGTAGAAGTAGTAGTAGTAGTATTAGTAGTAGTAGTAGTAGTAGTAGTAGTAGTAGTAGTATTAGTAGTAGTAGTAGTAGTAGTAGTAGTAGTAGTAGTAGTAGTAGTAGTAGTAGTAGTAGTAGTAGTAGTAGTAGTAGTAGTAGTAGGCAGTAGCAGCAGCAGCAGCTTCAGCAGCAGCAGCAGTAGTAGAAGTAGTAGTAGTAGTATTAGTAGTAGTAGTAGTAGTAGTAGTAGTAGTAGTAGTAGTAGTAGTAGTAGTAGTAGTAGTAGTAGTAGTATTAGTAGTAGTAGTAGTAGTAGTAGTAGTAGTAGTAGTAGTAGTAGTAGTAGTAGTAGTAGTAGTAGTAGTAGTAGTAGTAGTAGTAGTAGTTGTTGTAGTAGAACAAGAAGAAGAAGAAGAAGAAGAAGAAGAAGAAGAAGAAGAAGAAGAAGAAGAAGAAGAAGAAGAAGAAGAAGAAGAAGAAGAAGAAGAAGAAGAATAAGAAGCAGCAGCAGCAGCAGCTCCACTCACGGTAGCATGGAAAAAAAATATTCACAGACCTACTTTTCCTGACACGATAGGAAACACCGAATTACTCACGCGACAAACATGCCGGCACATGCATTTACTCATCAACCTTCAATCAGAATCCCCCAGAACCCAACACTGAGTGCACTCACCTGGGAATGTTGTCATCCGCTTAACTCTGAAGGTTCGGTTACAGGTGCGTTTTTAACCCGCGCCATATCTCAGCCTTTGAAGTGTCTGTAGCAAATTTGTCACACCTTAGCCACTAAATCCTAATTGCCAGGTTTGCATATTCTTTATTAGTTATTACTTAAACTACTCTTGTCCCAAGAACTAGAGAATTTAAAGTACAAATTATGATGGCAGAAGAGAGCTAATCTAATATTCTTGTACACTGTGATTGCCCCGCTTTCAGCGGATTTTCCCGCCAAACTCCGTTGAACTAATTTCACAACGGAAACTCCCGAGTGCCTACCCCGAACCGACGTCGTGATTGTTCGGGATGTTACGGATTACCCGCTCGCACGCTTCATTCATAAACACCGCAGATCCGGCTGTCAATCTTAATCAAGAATTATCATTCGCTGAACGCGACCCGTGTGCATTTTCTTATCTGGCGTATTGATACTAAACATCGCTAACGCCAGCAGGTCTCCGAGGTACTATTTTGTGTTGTAAGCCCGACAAATACTGACACCTGAAAGGTGTACTTATATATATCGCAGCTCGATGCCTAACTACTCTGTCTTGATACGATATTTGGTCAGGTGTTGACAGGTGGCAGAGAAATACCTGCCAACTTCATAGGATGATGGAATTACTGTTACATGTACATAGCTGAAGATAAAACACCTGTGAATTGTTGCCATTCTAACTGTGATACATTCTTATATATTCAGGTATGTATACATCAATGCTAAGTTTGTCACTTGTCCTATACATGATGTCGCAGTTAACCCCAGAATTTCCGAGCTCGTTTATAATTTCCCAGCAATATTAAAAGTTCAATACTTTGATATTGCTTCTTAACCAAGTGGATAGTTTTAATTACCTAGGTGCATTTATAACATCAGACTGAAGATGCACAACAGATTAAGAGCAGATTAGGGCAAGCAAAAGCTGCATTTCAGAAAATGAAGAGTATTCTATACAATAAGTCACTGTCATTTAATGTAAGAAAGAGTGTGCTAAAGTGCTATAGAGATTCTGTGTTGCTGTATGGCAGTGAATCTTGGAAAGTAAATGAAGGAAGAACTTGGAAGAAACAGAGATGTGGTTCCTGAGACGAATTTTGCGAATTTGTTAGACTGCCAAAGTAATTAACAATGACTGCCTGAAGGAGGTTAATGAAACTAGAACATTATATACAACAATAAGAAAGAGACTGACAGCTTTTTTTTTTTTTTTTTTGGCCATGTGATGAGAAGAGAGAACATCGTGACAACTGGAAAGATCGAGGGGAAGAGGGGCAGAGGCAGACCAAGAGAAATGATGCAGGATGGATTGAGACGATGGCACGGAGGAATCAGCAGAGTTGTTCCAGAAAATCAAGGACCGAGATCTGTGTAAAGTCATGAACGCATACGCTAGCCGGCATGACACTCTATGATGATGATCCTGAATAGAGAGTTTAAATTAAAAGTTACTTGCATATCCTTTACAGGACGTGGCATTTACGCAAAGCATTTATTGGCTGTTTGTGATTGACTAGGCTTTATTAGTTCAGTAGTTTGCCAGTTTGCCATTTTAGTGAGGTCTTGGTCAGATATGACTGAGGTACCGTATGACAGTAGACAGTACAGCCTGCTTTCTTTTAGCGCTGAATGTTGTGATGTCAGGCCTTAGTCAGATATGACTGAGCCACCGTATGACAGTAGACAGTACAGCCTGCTTTCTTTTAGCGCTGAATGTTGTGATGTCAGGCCTTAGTCAGACATGACTGAGCAAACGTATGACAGTAGACGGTACTGCTTGCTTTCTTTTAGCGCTGAATGTTGTGATGTCAGGCCTTAGTCAGATATGACTGAGCTACCGTATGCCAGTAGACGGTACTATCTGCTTTCTGTTAGCGACGAATGCTGGGTCTCTGTCAGATATGACTGAGCTACCGTATGACAGTAGTACTACCTACTTTCTGTTAGCGCCAAGTTGTTGGTCAGGTCTTAGTCAGACATGACTGAGCAAACGTATGACAGTAGACGGTACTGCTTGCTTTCTTTTAGCGCCGAATGTTGGGATTTCAGGATTTAGTCAGGTATGACTGAGCTACCATGTGACAGTAGACGGTACTTCCTTCTTTCTTCTATTAGCGCCGAATGCTGGGCGGCGCTTACCAAACCCGACACCCCACATTGTGTCGACGGCTTCATGCTGAGAAGCGCAATTGTGAGGGTACAGTCCTTAAGGGAGAGCGAGGAAATGCATCCTAAATATTAAATGTCATGACGGGACGCAGAGGTGTTTCCGAGGCACCAGGGCCGGGTTATATACTGGCCAAGACCTATTGACGCGTCCTCGTCGAGCGTCCTGGGCAACAGGTCCCTTCGGGGTCCTGGCTAAAGTCAGTAGGATCGCCGATTCCTCCGAAGTCGGAGAGTGTCTGCCTGTACGGCGAGGAACCACCAGTCTTCACACCAAATAGCCAGACATGGGACAACGGATACTCAGGTCAAGCAAGCAAATGTCATGACAGGTTAGGCCAGGCCCTAAGCCTTGGTAGGCAACTGGTCTAGGATAGAAGCTCCGACAGACGGAAAGTTAGAGCATTGCTCTGCTGATCCGGCAGTTCCTCCAGCTTGTCTTGTTCCAGGTGTATTAATGTTACATTTCTTCTGGATTAAACTAGGCAGGCCGAGAGATGGATCATGCTACATGGGCCTCTCATGGTCTCTACAATTCAGCCCAGGCTTTGTGTTATGGAGAGGTTATGCCTTTTGTTTAAAAAAACAAAAAAACAATAACTTTCCCCATGTCAAGACAGCCATATACCAGTAGTAGTATTTTCCCATTACTATCTGATCGGCAGACGCCTCATACATCAAAATCAACGCAGAGAGGATCTGCTTCTAAATCACCAGCAGCTGATTTCGAGCTCTAGACTTGGTGTGTCGAGGAATTATTAAACTGCATTCACTAACCCCACAACCTAAAACACCGACCAGTAGAGATAAGAGAAGTAAACAAAGACCTACATCTGTGCTTCACTGAATCAATCAGGTGCCGTCTCCACAGCGAGGGCTGTCTGCAGTGGATCTCCAACACTGTCTGTGTCTCTCGCCTTGGTTGTACGTTCTGTCGGACTGCTGTATATGGAAACTATATTGCTTTATACATGGGAAACATGGACAAAATGCAGACAAGCTGAGAAACATCTAATGGGATCGGAAATGTGTTTTCTGGGGGAAATGCACAAAGTACCATGGAAGGACAGAAAACCAGTAAGGCAGTCCTTCAAAATAATTTATTAGTCTTTCGCTCGCTTTGAACTCAAGGGTAGTCCTCGTTGGATTGATCTTTGTGTGTGGGCCAGCATTCCCTATTATCAGTGTCCCTCGCCATCAGGCGATCCCACTCCCATTTCTAAAGTACTTGTAATTCACATCCCCAAGTAAAGGACGAGAAGTCAACAGTTTAGTCAACAGACAGGTGTAGGGGTTGAACCCGCTACCTTGGCATCAGCGCCCCGGAAGTTTACGTGTGATCGTTCTTATCTGTTCTGCCATGCTGTCCTCGAAGACATAATTAAACAACATAAAGTAAAACTAAGTATAGAACTTACAAGTAGATAGTCGAGGTGTGTGGTGAAGAGGAATACACTCAAAAACTTAGAGATGGCTGCAAACTTGATGGGTAACGAGCAACGGGAAAACAAAGAACGAATGACAAATAATATAATTGCGTGGATGTTTTGGCCGCAGGGGATGACGAGACAAGAACACAGATTTGATTCCAGGGTCTGCTGATTGTGTGAGATGGCCAACCGTTACCGACAGTCACGTGATTATGATTATATGGATACATAGCCAAAGTTAACATATTGTCGAACCATTGTTGGACAATTAGTCAAGTCAAAAGTAGATTTATGGCACATACGGCTGTTGTGATGTGGGGTCGTGGGTCTTCACATATTCTAGGACCTACATATGAGGTGGGATACGCCAGGTCATCTTCGCGACGCCTTTCCCTATCCTGAAAATTCCAGAAATATTCTTAAAATTGTATGTTACCTGTTCTTATGGGAGTCGCGGTTGGCACTTTTGACTGCCACACAAGGTCAGGGTTCGAATCTCAATTGTTAGAAAGAGGTTTAAGAAAATCTTCTGAAGCCACATTTATTTCTTTATTGACGAATCCTGAAAATAGCCTGTACAGCCACAATGACAAACAAATGGACATACATACAGACAGACAGGAATGCTGACATACATACATGCAGTCAGACAGAAAGGAATACCGACAGGCAAGCAGAAAAAACAACAAACAAGATAAACCAACAAAAAGATAGCGGCAAACAGACAACACGCAGACAAACAGAAATAGGAACATAAGAAGGACAGACAAACATAAATATCAGGCAGACGACATACAAACGGACAGACAGGCAGAAATATCAGAAAGACAACAGACAAACAGAGACAGACAAATATAAAGATCAGTATACATGTGGACAGACGGACCGACAGATCATACACATCAATATTCATCACACAGGGGTCCTGCACTCCGTGGATATATTAAGTCTTTTATCCACGACACAATGTGCGCTTTTGGAATAACGGATAGGGCTACACTAACATTGCCATGAGCATGGTAGGTCAGAGTTCGATGCCACCTCTCGTCGCTCACCACGAGAGAAAATAACTGTTCCCCCATTTCTTCGTGACCTCAGACTGACACAACTGTGATGGCCTTAACATACCTACGGCAGGTTCTCGCTAGTGGACTTACTGTTGTTGTAGACACACTAGTAGTGGGATACACGCCCCAACGACCTCACAATGTTGTAAACACACAACTAACAGTGGGATACACATCCCAACGACCTCACAATGTTGTATACACACAACTACCAGTGGGATACACACCCCAACGACCTCACAATGTTGTAGGCACACTAGCAGTGGGATACACTCCCCAACGACCTCACAATGTTGTAGACACACCACTAGTAGTGGGATACACACCTCAACGACCTCACAATGTTGTAGACACACCACTAGTAGTGGGATACACACCTCAACGACCTCACAATGTTGTAGACACACCACTAGCAGTGGGATACACACCTCAACGACCTCACAATGTTGTAGACACACCACAAGAAGTGGGATACACGCCCCAACGACCTCACAATGTAAGGCAGAACTGAAAGTGGACAGACGACAGACAGCTCTTCGTGTTTTCTTGCTATTGATAAATTTTACTCTCATTACTTTCAACAGCCCCGAACTCAAAATTCTTCTCAAAATCTTATCAAATGCATACAGACAACACTCGGCGCCTGCAGACGGACCAGACAGTGCCTTTCCCAGGGAAAGAATCACTGGAGATGTTCAGCTTTGACCACAGGGATGACCTGAGTCCCTCTGAATACTCAAACTACCAATACATCCAGGAGTCTGGCCAAAGCACGCCAACCACCTACAACAGCTGTAAGATTAACATGGGTTGTCAGGAGCCCTTAGACATGGCAACAACCCAACAACACAGTAGAAACGACCAAAGTATTCAGGCCAGATTGTCATCCTTAAACCAAACAAGTCAGTCTAATCTATCTTCATTGGGTCAACACACGCAGTCCAGTCTGTCCAAAGTTAATGGGAGTGGTATGCTTCCAAGGCGACCAAATTCCTTGAACTTTCACCTACGTCGAAATCGTTTTGACCCAATGTGCTTTTCGGGACATACCGCTTTTGTAAATCAGAAAGTTCTCCAGATAGAAGATAGACAAAACTCTTTAGGGCAAACTGATTTCAGTCCTCAGTCACTCAGCGGAAGCGAAAGTCCTTGCAGTGTTCTCAGCTGGGACCGTTCACCAGATCTCCTCCACCCAGGCTCACGAAGATTTAAGAGCTGTAGTTACGATCAGCAACCCATGTGTGAAAGTGCCCATGCTAATGAAGATGCTTCCGAAGCATTCTCACCTTACTGGACAAACGATCTTAACTCTCCACGATTCTCTCAGGAAGAACTGATTTCTCAGAGCCAAATCAACAGGTATCCTCTCAGCCAAAACTCACATCTGACCGGCGAATCAAGTGTTCCTCGTCCGTCATTCCCATTTACAATGCAGCCACAAAACAACATTGAACTGCTGAGCTCTCCTCTTCTTCCCTTTAGCCAAGGCTTTAGTCCGATGACTTCAGAACCGCCATTATCATTTAATAACACTGAAAGTAACGAAACAGAACAACCACATCAGCCGAACTTTCAGATTCTCTACAAGAAACCGCCCAGTTATGAAGACTACATCAAAATGAAAGGACACAGAACTGCAGTCGTTACTGGACGCGACTCGTCGCCCAGTACACGCCAAACAAAGTCACCCTTTGCTAGTGATTCCATGAAGCCATCTACAACATCCTCAATAAATCTGCTCGATGACATCATGGAGTGCATCCAGTTGGAAGAGGAACATCCGCACACAGAGACACCTCCAGACACAGGTAAGCAAATCATAAGATATTCAGCATCATCATCATCAAGTGCCTTGCCCATTAGCGTGAGCAGTTATACTTCTCCACATTTTGTAATCTAATATAGCAATTCGTATGCTGACACTCTTCCGTGTCATGACACAAGACTTTCAAGAATTTTCTCTCGCTGTCTTCCTTTATCTCTCTTTCCACAAATAATTCCATTTGTCACAACTTATTCTAGCGTGTGTCTTCTCATAATGTGGCCAACATGATATCTCTTTCTGAAATTAGTTAAATAAACATTTTAATACAACGTAAGGGATCCTTATTGGGAAAGGATGCTGGATCAATGAATGTTTAGACCAACAGGAACTCGACAGTCAATGGGAACGGATGCTAGATTAAGAAATGTTTAGACCAATAGGAACTCGACAGTCAATGGGAAAGGATGCTAGATCAATGAATGTTTAGATCAATATGAACTGGACAGTCAATGGGAACGGATGCTAGATCAAGAAATGTTTAGACCAACAGGAACTCGACAGTCAATGTAGTCAGTATCACATCAGCTGCTTTTACATCCCAGAGTATTTTATGGCACGTATTTTAGACTGAGTTCACAGTAAACATTATCTGAGAATGAAGGAATTACACTAATACTTGTCTGAGACTGCAGGAGTTAAAGTAATAGCTGTCAGTACCTGATGGGGTTAAAGTGATAATTATATGAGAATAAGAGAGTTAACGTGTTAATTGTATGAGAATAAAGGGGTTAAAGTGATAATTGTATGAGAATAAAAGGATTAATGTGATAATTGTATGAGATAAAAGGGTTAATGTGAAAATTGTATGAGAATAAATGAGTTAAAGTGATAATTGTATGAGAATAAATGAGTTAAAGTCATAATTGTATGCTAATAAAGACGTTAAATTTATAATTGTATGAGAATAAAGGCGTTAAAGTGATAACTGTATGATAATAAAGAAGTTAAAGTGATAATTGTATTAGAATAAAGGCGTTAAGGTGATAATTGTATGAGAATAAAGAAGTTAAAGTGATAATTTTTAAAAATTTTTAATGTTGCATATCCCTTACAGGACGTTGCAGTCAACACCAGCATTTTATCAACAAAAGATTGTCTTACCAATGTGACATTATGATATAGAGAAGTGAAATGAGAGTAAAAATTATATCACTAATTTTATAAATCTTGAACTGTAAACACCTGAAAGGGAGGTCATCGTGGTTGAATGAATAAGAGTGCTTGTTCTTAAATATCCATCTAATCCACATGAAAAAATCAGCTCGCGCAAGGCAAGTTTTTACATTCAGTAGTTTGCCATTGCTTTCTGAACGACCGGCTCCCATACCAACACGTTATAACACAACGCAACACGATCTGCTGCACAAACCGGTCGCGGCTGCGTTTCAAACGCCTCGTAGGCGGCTCACGAACCGCGCTCGCAAGCCTTTGGCCACGGAGCCGGCTGCTGTGATAATTGTAAAAATGATAAAAATATTGATAATTGTATGAGAATAAAGAAGGTAAAGTGATAATCGTATGAGAATAAAGGGGTTAAAGTGATAATTGTATGAGAATAAAGAAGTTAAAGCGATAATTGTGTGAGATTAAAGGGGGTTAAAGTGATCATTGTATGAGAATATGGACCCGTTCATACGTCTTAAAGCGCACTGGGTATATGGAAATGGTGCTCAACCCATATTTTCACTTACTGTTGGGCACTCGACGGGCGATGTGGTCCGTATTATGCTGACCGTTTGACCTGTAAAATCTGACCAAAATAATTCATTTATGTTCAACCTTGTCTGCTTTTAGCCTCTTTTGATTCTTAGCTTATTCAGAATTTTATATGTAATGTTGTCTCTCCATAATATTTGAACATTAAGTGGCGCCTGCGCAAAATAGTATGCATAAAATGATACGACGGAATCAGCAATGTGGAGCTCATGCTGAGATCAAGACAAGTACCAGTGAACCCAGAGGTTAGGAAATAACGCTGGCTCTGGATAGACCATAGTTTGAGAAAACTTGAATATAGTATAACTCGAATAGCCTTAGTCTGGAATCTACAAGGTAAAAGAAATAGAGGAAGATCCATAAACACACAAAGAGAATTATAGACAGACATGATGTCCAATGGGGGATAAAGGGCGACATCAGGAGATAATAACTGGACACATTTCAATCAATCAATATATCAGTCAATCAATCAGATGCCGTGCCCACAGCGAAGGCTTGCTGCAATGGATCGCCAACACTGTCTCTCGCCTTGATTGTATATTCTGTAGACTACTCTTTGTCAATCTCTTGATGATATCTTCCCACTTGTATCGTTGTCTAACCCTTGCTCACTTGCCTTCAACCTTGCCCTCCAGTATGGTTTTTATATGCGTTTTGTGTCTTTTATCGTGAGCGAAATATTTCACTTGCCGCTTGTTTTTTCTTTTATCAATTCTCTTTCCCAGTGTTTCTAGGATTGAATAAACAGGCTGATAGGTTAGCAGGGAATGCACGTCTTGGTGGTAGATTACCCACGGACACGAAAGAGGTTTTCGTGCGCGTGTGGGATCAGGCAGGGGGGGGGGGGGGGACAGATTGAGAACCCGTATATGGAAAGAATGTATTGTGAGGATAGGCACGGGTTCTGGAAGAATCTCCTAACTGAGAGGGAAGACCAGGAGAACTTTCAATCAGGCAGCGGTGGGAACGATTAGTAGTGACTCTTTGTTGGAGGGGACGGAGCGCGTATGGGAATGTCTGAGTGCATTGATGTCGGTTCCTACCTCAACTCAAACCTAGGACCTTCGTATTTGATTTTGTTTCCACAAAAAATATGACATATTCTTCTGTATATCCACGTCTCTCAGTACATAGGACACTATGTTGGCAACTTTCTAATGGAGCATTCCGTTGTGTAACTTCCATCTCCCACAGATGACATACTCACCGACAACGGCCAGACTTCAGCAGCGGCCACAGACATCTCTGCCCAGGCTGATACAACCCCCAAAGAAGCCAATCCAGGCAGGTCGCGGGAAGTCAGGGCAGGCCACAAGATGAGGGAAATTGCCAGTTTGATTCTTGCAGGTAAGGGAGCCTGACTGATTTACTTCTTTCATATTTTCATCAGGAACCTGTTGTTTGTTTTGTTTTGTTTTGTTTTTGCGCTGGCTTGCTTTAAACTCAAGAATTTTGCTTGTGGATTAGCTTTCCCTATTACCAATGTCCCCCACCATCAGGCCAACCCACCCCAACTTCAGAGGTACTTGTAATTTACAGCACCAAGTCATGGACGATAAGTCAACATTTTAGTCAAACTGTCCGGTGTAGGGACTGAATTCGTTACCTTGGCATCAGCACACCGGATGTTTAAGAACCCGCGTTCTTATCCATTCGGCCATGCTGACCGCCGGTTCCTGTATTTGAGAATGTATGCTTCCTTTACACGGGACACAACAGGACAAAATACTCGTCATCATAATGATGTGCCGTGCCGATACGTTTGGGCGGTCATGTTTCGCCATCTCACACAATCTCCAGAGTCGTGGATCAGCTCAATGTTCTTGTCTCGACCATACCACGTAGCCAAGCCATCAAGATATTTACTTCTCTACCTTCCCCTTGTACTCTTCCCTTCGATCTTGCCTGTTGTCATCGAGTTCTCCAGTTTGTCTTCTCATAATGTGCCCCAAAAATGGTGACTGTCTGCATCTAATTTCTCTCATCAGTTTGCGGTTTTCATTTATCTCTTGTTGGGCTTGCTCACATGGTTTCACTGTCTGCCCATGATTTTCTTTGCATTTACTCAGAATCCACGTTTCCACTGCCATAGGATGTTTTTCAGCTTGCCTGCTCATTGTCCACTTTTCACATCCATACAGAAGTACAGGTTCTATGTAGCACTACAACACTCTTTTTCTCGTTGCAAATGTCATCTTTTTATTCGTTAGTATGTTTTCCATCTTGCAAAAGGCTACCTTTGCCGTGGCGATTCTTGTTCTAATCTCTTCAAGGCATCTCCCATCGTATGTTATGACTGTTCCGAGATAGTTGTACCGATTCACTTGTTTATGAGAATATTCCCAATTGCGCGTTTATTACATCGTGGTATTTCTTTACAAAATACCAAACATGTAATCAGTCATTGACATAGTGCCGGTACTACCTCACCAATCCTAGGGCAGCATCCACAGTTGTGTGATCTACTTAATGAAGCAACTATCTGCCACGTTTGTGACACCAGCAGGGGGGTCTGGCAAAGTATGAGAAACAACTGGACTTGTCACATCTTGAGCAGAAGGCATGAGGTCTATATTGCAAATTCCATGAGCATAAACACGTGTAAATATATTACTTGGTACACTTGGCCTACCATAGTCTAGACCTATCTGCAGGCGTACCCGCAGTAAATAAACATCAAAGATGATTGTAATGGTAATGATTGTAAGGTTGATGATTGTAAAGTTAATAATTGTAATGGTAATAATTGTAATAGTAATGATTGTAATTGTAATGATTATAAAGTTTATGATTTTAGTGGTAATGATTGTAAGGTTAACGATTGTAATGTTAATGATTGTAAGGTCAGTGATTGTAAGGTTAATGATTGTAAGGTTAATGATTGTAATGGTAATGATTGTTAGGTTAATGATTGTAAGGTTAATGATTGTAATTGTAATTATTGTAAGGTTAATGGTTGTAAGGTTAATGATTGTAAGGTTAATGTATGGGTAATGATTGTAAGTGTAATGATTGTAAGTTTAACGACTGTAAGGTTAAGAAACAAATGTTAATGATTGTAAGATTAAGAATTAAATATTAATGATTGTAAGGCTAAAAAACAAAATAATTTCTGAAGTAACATCGACAAAACAACTGTTTCACAGGTCAGAGTTTATGCAGTTGGGTCGTCCTTCAAATTTGGTTACACAACACTCCGGATCAGCGTCACGTCTCAGTCTCCGAGTTGAATTAGCACATTCTACATTGCAAATAGTCGTACCGGAGTTGTGTAAACAACCTTACACACAAACCGTTACAAACGTGACTGATTCGTCTACGGACGTGCATCAGAGATAAGGATAATGCGAGATTAACTTAGGCCGGATTAACTGGCACAAGGTGTCCTACTTACAGGTCAATGTCGGGTCAGGCTTGCACGCGGGATGACTCAGCAGATGTCATTGTTGGTGATGGTGTAGATTGGGCACCGTTTCATCTTTGTGTACATATAACAACAGAGGCCAACGGGCTTCCCTTTGCATCATCAATATTAGATTAATATTATTGGTTTAGCAGGGTGCAGACGTACTCAGTGCACGAATCTGGCAAGGGCCGTTGGCTTCGGGTATTTTTGTGTAGCAGCCAAGCCCATTGAAAATGTTAGGTCATTGGCTATCAATTATCAGCGCTTCTTCGTCTTCTCATAGTCCAGGACGTGTAGCCTTGGTGTTCTTGTCTTCCCTAGCTTTCTTCTCGTGTATTGCCAGTTATTTATGTTATCCATGCTTCTTCAATACCATGATATCAAACACTTTAGCATCTTCTTTCTCGGTTTCCCCCTAGTTCTTCTACCCTCCAACTTCCCGGCTTACTTCAGCTTTCCCGTTCTCTTAAGGTTCCCAAATATTATGTCTACTGCAGAAGGTCAGTTTAGCCGAATTAATGTTGGTTGCCATAAGACAAATCTGACCTCCACTTTAGATGGGGGGGGGGGGGAACTGGGTCCCCACATGTCAGCTACCGTAAGACACAGCTGATGAAAGGTCGTTAAAATGTTAAACGTATAATCTAATGTTTACAGGGACCCACTTCATCGGGGATCCAGAAGACCCACTTACCATCTGGCAAGCTGACCCCTTGGCCAGTCCGCCTTTGAGTATACCACCATAACCAACTGCGCCTTAACATGCGCGAAACGATCTATCACCAGTTCTCTTACTTGTATGGATACAACATACACGCCATTTTCCCTACACCTGTTCTATAATTTAAGTTCATCATTTAAGACATAGCCTGGCCAATCATTGTGTGGATGTTCCTCTACAGGTAGTGGGCAGGTGCAGCTATGGCAGTTTTTGTTGGAGCTTCTGACAGACAGTAGCAACGACAACTGCATCAAGTGGGTGGGCAACAAAGGCGAGTTCCGGATGGTTGATCCAGAGGAGGTGGCCAGGAGGTGGGGAAAGAGGAAAAACAAGGTAAGTGAGAGGTATTCTGGGACTTGTCCTATGTAGCGCAAGTGTGTATGAAATGGTAAAACTCCGGAAGAGAGGTCATCAATGAACATCATACTAAACTGGTAGATACTAGAACAAATAGCAAGTTTTTCCATCTTAGACATCACAGTAAACGGGGAGATACTAGAACAAGTAACAAGTTTCTCCTATCTTGGACAGCACAGTAAATGGGGAGATACTAGAACAAGTAACAAGTTTCTCCTATCTTGGACAGCACAGTAAATGGGGAGATACTAGAATAAGTAACAAGTTTCTCCTATTTTGGACATCACAGTAAACGGGGAGATACTAGAACAAGTAACAAGTTTCTCCTATCTTGGACATCACAGTAAACGGGGAGATACTAGAACAAGTAACAAGTTTCTCCTATTTTGGACATCACAGTAAACGGGGTGATACTAGAACAAGTAACAAGTTTCTCCTATCTTGGACGGCACAGTAAATGGGGAGATACTAGAATAAGTAACAAGTTTCTCCTATTTTGGACATCACAGTTAACGGGGAGATACTAGAACAAGTAACACGTTTCTCCTATTTTGGACATCACAGTTAACGGGGAGATACTAGAACAAGTAACAAGTTTCTCTTATCTTGGACATCACAGTAAACGGGGAGATACTAGAACAAGTAACAAGTTTCTCCTATCTTGGACAGCACAGTAAATGGGGAGATACTAGAACAAGTAACAAGTTTCTCCTATTTTGGACATCACAGTTAACGGGGAGATACTAGAACAAGTAACACGTTTCTCCTATTTTGGACATCACAGTTAACGGGGAGATACTAGAACAAGTAACAAGTTTCTCTTATCTTGGACATCACAGTAAACGGGGAGATACTAGAACAAATAACATGTTTCTCCTATCTTGGACATGTTATAACAGATGATGGCCGAAGTGCAACAGAAATCAAAATGTTTTAAACATCATAAATTTAGTATTAGTGTATGGACTACGCTTGAATTCAAAGCGAGTGAACGGGGGGGGGGGGGGGGTAAAGGGAGGATATCATCGAGAGAGATTAAACACAACTTAAACTGAGAATTGTCAAATGTTATATAATTCGAGAATACAATACGGCGCAGAAACCTGGACAATGAACACGCAATTAGGAAGTCGAATAGGGACCCTGGAGATGTGGATATACAGAAGAATATGTCGTATTTTATTGAGACAAACACAATTAAATACAGAGGTTCTAGAAAACTGGAAATGAAAGGAGAGTTGATGAAAGAAATAAAAAAGAGACGAGTGAAATATTTCGGCCAAATTAAAAGTCATAACACTCTTATAAAAACCATTCTGGAGGGCAAGGTTGAAGGCAAGCGAGCAAGAGGCAGACAACGATACACGGGGGATGATAACATCAAGAGACGGATGAACAACATTCTTACAGAATTTACAGTCAAGGCAAGAGACAGACATTGTTTGAAATAACCTTCATTGTGGAGGCGGCACCTGATTGATTGAAAACAATGGGTGTCTGGTTTGTGAGAATTCTGTTCATTCTGTTAATAAGCCTTAATGCAGTCACTGTAGTGTCATCTCCGTGGTTGAGGTGTTTTTGTGTGTTCTTGTGACTGTTTACTGATGAAGACTTGTTGTCGCAAAGTCCTTCTTTCCGTTACTGTATTCTGTACAGCTGCCCTACCGGCTATGTGATTTAAGGGTTAGTGAGACACGCAGTTTCACAATTCCTCGAAGCAGTCCGGATTGCCTTGATTTTGGTGGCATGAGGCATCCGCCGAGTAGAAAGCAATGGCAAACTGCTAAACTATTAATGTGTAGTAACCCACAAACTGCAAAAACATAGTGGGTTTGATTGCAACGTACTGTAAAGGACATGTAAATAACTTTAAAGCTCCCCTAGACTATGTGTTTTCATATTGTTTATTCACCTTGTGAATGTGTATGTATCTTATGTTGTTCGAAATATGTTGTAATATTCTCAAGTGATATGTTTTTGCTGAACGTAGCTTGTAATGTTCCCTGTAAGCTATATTGTTCTAGGAAGCCTGGAATAATTGTGATGGTCTCTCAAAGTTATCTATGTAGCTTGCATTGATCGAAGCATTATGTGATGTTCACTATAAGCTATCGTGTTCTATGTAGCAATATGTGAATTTCTCTCTAGTTTATCATGTTTCACGTACCTTACAATGAACTAAGCAATATGTCTCTGTCAATAACAGAATCTATGGAACGTCCGGCATTCTATACAATATGAGAATGAATCACCAAAAAACTAGAAGTAGATTGTGAGCTTTACTAGAACACGATTACAAGAAACAAAATGGACGTTGCAGCCAAAGTCTTCGTCAGCACAGAACAAACACAAACAGACACACAACTACACGAAAAACACTACATTAAAATACAGAGGCCACTTATCTGAATTCTTGTTTGGCTGAATACGTCTTAAGCGCTTAACGAGTGTGATGTGGACGGAATGGACCGGGTGTGTGCGATACAAGCGTGTCGATGGACCAAAGGTCAATAACGCCAGATGCTCAGTGATTGGCTTAGCCACCTGATGGGAGGGATGGGGAGACGCCCATGTGAGCAAACGGCAAAATGGGGATTAGCAATGGACGATAGTCGGCTCTGTAGCGAAGATGTCACGGACGTAGTTCACAATTTCGCATACCATGTTCACAACACAGCTGCGAGCGGTTTGAATGCAGTCCGCCCTGTGTTGGTTAGCATAAAGTGGTATGAGTGTCGGTCGCTCAGAAAGTAATGACAAGTCACTGAACGCAAACTTGCCAAGAAATCACAGACAGCAAAAGTAATGCTAGAGTTGATTGCGATGTCCTGTAAATTATAAGCCACACCTTTTTATAGTGGACTATACAATTGCGGGGATGGGAAATGGGGCGGGGGAGGGGGGGGGGGTCGGAAGTTAAATGAAACTATGTTGGACATTGAGACCGTGAGGGGAGAGTGAACACAAATGGAAGATGAGACGGTTTTCCAGTCTTACGATCACATTCGTGAGATGCGCACGATTTGATCACCGTGACCTTTATGTCGGCCATGCCACAGTTTTCAGAGCTGTTGAACTGTATGATACCGGTTTCTGGGCACCACTGTTGATATCAGAGAGGTGTTGTCTAAACGTATCAGCAAGACTTAGATCTATTTCTCCAACATATTTTATATCACAACTTATGCAGATAATCGCATAGATAACGTTGCGACTCGTGCATGAGAAACCCTCACGGATGTGGAAAGTGGTCTTAGGGAAAGCCAGCCTCTGGCTTTGAAGGACATGTGGGCTGGTCTTAAGCGAGATCGAAGACAAACCACCATGCCATGAAGAGACTTGTGATGTAATTTCTAGACAGTGATGTTCCACGTGGCTTGTAATGATCCACATATTCGGTGATATTTTCTTTAGTTTATGATATTCTATGTAACTGCCATGACCTATCCAATCTTTGATGTGTCTTCTAACTACGCCATTCTGTCCACTCCGCAGCCAAACATGAACTACGACAAGGTCAGCCGAGCCATGCGATACTATTACGACAAAATGATCCTCACCAAGGTCAGTGGCAAGCGATACACATACAGTTTCAACTTCCGGGTCATAATGCGAGCCCAACAACAACACCACAACCCCACTGACCCGGCGGAGTTCACCGAGCTCTTAACTCTCTTAAACACTCTGCCAAGTGCTTCCGGCGTGTCACGAAATCCACACAGGAGCACACACCCTGGTGACATCAGGAGCACACATTCTGGTGACGTCAGATCCGGGACGGATGGCAATGTTAGCAAGAACTTGCCAACAAGAGAATGTAATCAGAAGAACCACAATTTTCATTCCTCTAATGTACAATTTTTGGACACCTATTGTTCATTACAAGGTGCAGTGAAACACGAGGAACAACATACTAACGTGTATTGTGCTCCATTAATACCCAGGGAAGACAATCAAGAACAACGTAAAACTCCTTCTTTTAACTTCGGTTCTGAATTAACTACACATTTTGCAGGAATACACGAAAGCGTAATGATGGTGGATTGTTCGCCGGGTTTTGACCAGAAAGATAGATTGCCAAATCATGCTGGGTTCCAGGAGGTTCCGCAGCAAATGGTTAGTAGTAGCCACAACTGTCATCATCCGACTGCAAGTCCTGATCTCAACAGTTGTACCAATCTCTCCAACAGTTGTACCAATCTCTCAAACAGTTGTACCAATCTCTCCAACAGTTGTACCAATCTCTCCAACAGTTGTACCAATCTCTCAAACAGTTATACCAATATCTCCAGCAGCTGTTGCTATTACCCTAATGAGACTGTAGCTTCATTACAATCCTTGCATGCCGATGGTAGATTGTTTGCAACTCCCCCACGTGACTTCAGTGCTCCAGCCTGTGCATATGAAATGAGATCTCCTTCAGCAAGCATAAAGAGGAAACTCTGGGCTTCAGGGATAAAGCTGAATTCCCCGGTGAACGCGGTGGATGTAACGTTCGTCTCATCTGACCAGAGAGATGCAGGACTTTATCCCCGCATGAGATCAAACTCGGATAGTTTCCAGCGCCGGCTTGCCGAGCGGAGACAGCGCAGTCTTCCCACAGAGCTCAGTTTTCAGTTCAGCAATGAAAGCCAAGAGCTTGTCTCCAAGGAAGGTGCAGCATTCCCTGAAAGAGTTCACAGTTCTGGTTTTAGCAATTCTGGACATTCACCGGCTGCTTACTTTTATAAAAACCGATACGAGGAGATGCCTCAGAATAGTCAGTTGTGTCAAGAGAAGTTACGTCTGCCAGATGACCTTCACCTAGGTGCGCAGCCAGAGTTGATCCTGCAGCAGACTGACCTACGAAAGCAACAAACAGACCACTCAGGGTATCAAGACTTGCTAGCACAACATCAACAGTTTCAGCGACTGACGCATCTCTTTCAGAATGTTCCAGACGAGACGCAAACTCAGTACTGGCATATACAAGAAAACTGAAGCTAGTATCAGTAATATTAGTTATGTCAGCCATCTTCTACACATGAACAACTTCAGCAATGGTGTCAGCTGAAAGAGCAGCAGCTGCATCAACATAAGCAAGCTGCAGATATGAATATTTACACGATAGTTCCACTCAAAGTAATACCCCACATTTTTGTTCTAAAAAATTATACACACTGTATGAATATCATGATTGGTAGAACCACCTACTTACTGTACACTGTACACTGCTGTATGTCAGCATTCTGTCTCTTCTTCGGGCAAGGGCTTCATTGGTAGTTACACCAGCATGATTGTTCTCATGATGAAAGTCATGATTTCGTTGATGATTACACCACCATAAGAGTTCTCATGATCAAAGCCATAATTTCATTGCTGATTATGCCACCATGAGTTCTCATGTCTTTATTGATGATTATACCACCATACAAGTTCTCATTATAAAAGCCACGATTTCATTGCTGATTATATCACCATGAGAGTTCTCATGTCTTTATTGATGATTATACCACCATAAGAGTTCTCATTATAAAAGCCACGATTTCATTGCTGATTATATCACCATGAGAGTTCTCATGTCTTTATTGATGAGCATGAAAGTTC
Source organism: Cepaea hortensis (assembly GCA_963921405.1). Classification (NCBI taxonomy): domain Eukaryota; kingdom Metazoa; phylum Mollusca; class Gastropoda; order Stylommatophora; family Helicidae; genus Cepaea; species Cepaea hortensis. Next base: position 436,331,006 of record OY992876.1, read on the forward strand.
TCATGATAAAAGCCATGATTTCATTGCTGATTATATCACCATGAGAGTTCTCATGTCTTTATTGATGAGCATGAAAGTTCTCATGATAAAAGCCATGATTTCAATGCTGATTATACCACCATGAGAGTTCTTGTGATAAGAGCCATGATTTTACTGATGATTACACCAGCATGAGAGTTCTAGCAATGAGATCGGCTATATAGCAAAGCCCTTTAATTCCATAAACGGAACGCTCTATGTTGGTTCCGTGGGCGCTGTCCCAGCGGGCTGTACAGAAGACAATCCTGCAGATTTATGCCCGGGGTTTACCTACTCCAGGGCCAGTTTCTGGTAGCTACGTCAATGCGGTTCCTGGTGGCTACGTCAATGCGGTTCCTGGTGGCTACGTCGATGCGGCTCCCGGTAATTCTCTAGCTCTCCAGGAAAAGCCTCTGTACGAATGATGTCCATTAGCCACAGTTCTCAGCACAGGGGAGTAATAGGATATGGTAACAATCTCAATCTCATCTTGTTCCTCTTATCACCTCATCTAATCTCATCTTGCTCATTTTGTACCTTGCTATGACGAGGTGAAGCATAACCAGGGAGAATATGCCCATTTATGGGCTTCAAATATCGTGATTCCCATGGGCAATTTCACTCCCTCTGTCCATTTTTACATGGTCGGCCTCTTCTTCTGGTTCTGTTTGCTCTGTACATCATTGCTTCTTGTGGTATACTGTCGGTAGGTCATTTTTTCATTACCCGTACCCCGTTCAACCTTATAAGAGAAGTTATAATTAGGGCCCATCCCAGCCTCAGATTAATAAACCTCTAACAATATCAGCCACATTTCAGAAGTTATTTTGAAAGGGATTGTTGTCGATGTGAGGTAATGGTAATATACAATGTATGCTGTCAGTTGGTTATATTTCCGAATCATTTAACTTGCTGTTTTCTAACGAAATCTCTCGCTGCTATAACCCCCACTTTTGTCCTGATTTAATCATTTATGATAACGGGTAACAATGACACATACCGTGTCTTTAAGTAGAAATCTCCCTGTGGAGACGAACTGTCATCTTTTCCACGTGACAGGTTCGAATCTCGAGTTCCTATATCGTTTACTTGACTCATTGACCCATTTGTCCTCTTATCTCTGCTTCTTTCATTTCCTCTCTATGAGTGCGGCTCAATACCTGAGAATCCCTTTTTTTTTTTTGGCGTTCGCTGGCTTTGAACTCAAGCGTAGTTCATACACACTACTTCTAGTAGCCCTGGACTGAATTTTACGTGTGGATTAGCTTTCCCTATTAACAGTGTCCCTCGCCATCAGGGGAACCCACTCCGACTTCAGAGGTACTTGTAATTTACGTCCCCAAGTCAAGGACGATAGATCAACATGTTAGTCCAACTGTCCGGTGTAGGGGTTGAACCGCTTACCTCGGCATCAGCACACCGGATGTTTAAGAACAAGAGTTCTTATCCAATCGGCAATGACTCGTGAATCTCTTTCTCACGCGAATCAGTCCAGTGTTGCACATACCAGCTTCACAACTTCCACAAACAGCACAGAAAGTTATCGATAATTTTTCAAGCTCTCTTTCTGCGCCACGAAGAATCCCAGCCTAGTGCTTGTAACTTGTATCGTACATGCGTGTCATTTTAAATAACTACAACATCAGCGTTATCTGCCACATGTCAATTAAATGGCATTCAGACACACGTGAACCATCAATGTTGCTACCTGTAAATGTTCACTTTGCTAATTTATTGTAGAAAGATTGCAAAATGTGAGGCATTGCTCTCTGAACAGCTGTTGTAACTATATGTGCCTGTCGAAGCCCCACCACCCCACATGCAGAAGTCACAAAAGGAACTGAGAGCACCTGGCACCTCTACTACTACCAGTCATGCATCAACGGGCAGTGTCCTGTTGCTACAACTTTTTCCGGTGTGAGAACGACAGACAATCCAAATGTCTTTCAGTTGTATATCTTTGTATACTTATTTTCCTACACCAATAAACGTACACATTGAATAACTTCACTACCCGTCTTGTCGTTATTTTATTTGGTTGTAATTTTATGGAACCAGTTTGATGAGAAAGGTTAAGACAGACATGTTTCGGGCAGAGTGGCAGGCTTCCATTAAACAATAGAAAATAGAGAGCATCTTTAGGATTTCCCCCGGGACATGCTGGTGTGGTGGGAAACGAACAGGCGGACAGATTGGCTGGGTCTGCATCGCTCAGTGGGGTATTGATGCATGATAAGGCAGACTTTGTCGTGGTCCTTTGGGATCGTGTGCATAGTGCGGAAGAACAGATAAATCTCACGGCCTGGAGAGAATGGCGCTGTAGGGAGTGACCAGTGATATCGGCTAGTCAGGACTCCGAGGAACATATAATAAGAGAGCTACTTATACCGTTAGTAATGGGACTCTTCGCTGGCAGTTGAAGAAGTGTTTGGGGGTGGTATGGTAATGTCCCAAGTGCTGTGATGTCGGGTCTTGACTCCACTCAACCCCACTCTCAACAGACAATGGAGATATCTTAAGGAATATCTATGAACGACTGCTAGTTAAAGACACAGGACAGGATGGAACAGTCGACTCAAGGATGCATGAGTTTAGATCTCAGCGTGTTCCACCAAAGAGGGATGCTTGAGTTTAGATCTCAGCGTGTTCCTCCAAGGAGGGGTGCATGAGCTTAGATTTCAACATTTTCCACCAAGGAGGGATGCTTGAGTTTAGATCTCAGCGTGTTCCTCCAAGGAGGGGTGCATGAGCTTAGATTTCAACATTTTCCACCATGGAGGGATGCTTGGGGTGGGGGGGGGGTGGATCCTGCATTGTTTATAATCAGCGTCCCTCGCATCAGTGGGCTGGAGACTGTGGACAAGGAAACACTCAGAACTGAGGTTACATCACCACCCTGAGTCAAATCCCAATCAGTCTGTTTGATCTTGTCCCGAGTCGTGAGCTGGTTAATCTGTGTATGCCATTGTGCAGCTGTGAAACTTCATTAACTGTCGTGCTCACCCCGCTGATTTCTGAACGCGGAGAGTGGAAGAACACTGTAGCACAGCCGCCGCGGAGATGGTACTTTTCTAAAGGGTCAGGAAGATGAAAGCCTCCACACACACCTCTTTCCCATAGAAGCAAAGGCCTACTCGGGGCTCAGGCGGACTGAACGCTGATGCATCACACTTAGTGACATAGAACACACACTTTGTCAAATCCTAAGCCATCTAGTAGGACATGCTTGTAAGGTTGGTTTGGTAGTACCACAGGCTGTTTACCTGCTGTCTACCATGTGTCTTCCAGCTGTCTACCAGCTGTCAACCAGCTGTTAACCAGCTGTCAACCAGCTGTCTACAAGCTGTCTACCTGCTGTCTACGAGATGTCCACCAGCTGTCAACCAGCTGTCTACCTGCTGTCTACCAATTGTCTACCTGCTGTCTACCAGCTGCCAACCAGCTGTCTACCTGCTGTCTATGAGCTGTCTACCAGCTGTAAGAAACAAAGTCTCATTCAAACATTCCGTAGAGGTTAGCTATTCAGTCCACCCTGTTCTGTTCTAAGTCAGAAGATCCTGGTCAAGTGAGAAAGTCTGTCTGTGTTGCCAATGGAGTATGTAATGTAGATTCCGCCTGATGCCTTTTTGTGGTCTTTTTATGGTGTTACTGGCACCTGGCCGTCTTGACAAAAGATAAGTTTGTTACATTGTGGTCTTAGAAAAACAAGGCATAATAACCTCCAGAGGTTCACTCCAGAGGAATGGTAACACCAATACTTCTGGAACAAGACAAGCTGCAGAAGCTGCGGATCAGAAAAGCAATGCTCTAACTGTCCGCCTGTCGGAGCTTCGATCCTAGACCAGTTGCCAACCAAGGCTTAAGACCTGGTCTACCCTGCCATGAAATTAATTCTTTCAAGTTGCATTTCGTCGCACCAGGATAAGAATTGTACTCTCCCAATTGCGCTCCTCCGGCGGAAGCCGTTAGCACAGTGTGGCGTGTCGAGCCACCCACCATCCGGGGCTAACAAAAAGCATTTAGTATCGTCAGATGCCATAGGGTGACCGACTGTGACAATACATGCTCATTCCTGTTCATTCCCAGGTCATCACTGTGTGCTGGTGTCTACAGTTCCTTTGGACATCATTCTAAGACTGTATTTATTTCCTGTATGAGTCTGTTCTGCTTGGCACTTGAGCCGCCTTGGAGAACATGCTTCGAGTTTACGAAAACAGCGTATTGAGAGTCAGCACCTCATGTCAAGATTAAGCTGAAACAGCCACCAGTAAACCACAACCATTCATTTTATTCAATACACCAGTGCGAAACTTAGGGAGAACGAACGAAAGAACCTTATTTTTAAAGGGTCACAAATGGGCACACAGGCTAGTTTTACATTCAGAACTAAACTAAGAGAACTAAACTGAGAGAACTAAACTGGAAGAACTAAACTGGAGAACTAAACTGGGAGAGCTATACTTGGAGAACTACACTGGGAGAGCTAAATTGAGAGAGTTATACTGGGAGAACTACACTGGGAGAGCTAAACTGGGAGAGTTATACTTGGAGAACTACACTGGGCGAGCTAAACTGAGAGAGCTATACTGGGAGAACTACACTGGGAGAGCTAAACTGGGAGAACTAAACTGAGAGAACTAACCTGAGAGAATTACCTGGGTGAGCTAAACTGGGTGAATTAAAATGGGAGAGCTAAACTGGGAGAACTAAACTGGGAGAGCTAAACTATGAGAGCTACACTGGGAAAGCTAAGTCAGGAGAACTAAACTTGGAGAGCTAAACTTGGAGAACTAAACTGGGAGAGCTAAACTATGAGAGCTAAACTGGGAGAGCTATACTGGGAGAGCTTTACTGGGAGAACTACACTGGGATAGCTAAACTGAGAGAACTCAACTGAGAGAACTCAACTGAGAGAACTCAACTGAGAGAACTCAACTGAGAGAACTCAACTGAGAGAACTCAACTGGCAGAATTAAACTGGGAGAACTAAACTGAGAAAGCTAAACTGAGAGAGCTATACTAGGAGAACTACACTGGGAGAGCTAAACTTAGACAACTACTTGGGTGAGCTAAACTGGGAGAATTAAAATGGGAGAACTAAACTGGGAGAGCTAAACTATGAAAGCTACAATAGGAGAACTAAGCTGGGAGAGCTACGTCTGGAAAACTAAACTTGGAGAGCTAAGCTAAGTGGGAGAGCTAAACTAGGAGAACTAAATTGGGAGAAGTAAACTGGGAGAGCTAAGCTGGGAGAGTTAAACTATGAGAACTAAACTGGGAGAGCTAATCATGGAGAGTTAATCTTGGAGAACTAAACTGTGAGAGCTAAACTGGGAGAATAAACTGGGAGAACTAAACTGTGAGAGCTAAACTGAGATAGCTAAACTGATACAGCTAAACTGGGAGAGCTAAATTGAGTGAGCTAAACTGGTAGAACTAAACTGAAAGAGCTAAATTGGGAGAACTAAACTGGGAAAACTAAACTGGAAGAGCTAAACTGGGAGAACTAAACTGTGAGAGCTAAACTGGGAGAGCTAAACATTGAGAATAAACTGGGAGAACTAAACTGGGAGATCTAAACTGGAAGAATAAATTGGGAGAGCTAAACTGGGAGAACTAAACTGTGAGAGCTAAACTGGGAGAGCTAATCTGGGAGAATAAACTGGGAGAGCTAAACTGGGAGAACTAAATTGGGAGAGCTAATCTGGGAAAATAAATTGGGAGAGCTAAACTGGGAGAGCTAAACTGGGAGAACTAAATTGGGAGAGCTAATCTGGGAAAATAAATTGGGAGAGCTAAACTGAGATAAAGCTGGACAGGAAACAAGTTGGGGAAAAAAAACGGTTAATAGTGTAAAGTAAAAGTAAAAGTAACTAAAAGTACTGGAGAGTTTTGGTCAGAGACCATAACTTTAGGAAGGGAAAATCCCAACTGCACCTCCCCGTGGTAGAGGATGGAAACACACCACGATGTGGCTAACACAGCTATGGGGACCGAGTATCCACCGGAATAAGTGGACAACTCTGCAGCTGAGCAGAGCAGGGCACTCACTTGTCCTGACAGTCGGAAGTGGCTGTCAAAGGCAGAGGTAAAAAGACCACCATGTGGATGTGGAAGGCAAGGGGAAACCACCACATTATCTTCCCAAGACTTCATGGCAAAACATATATCAAAGTTAGTGAAGGACGTTAATGGCTGTCTTAGGGCATCCTCGTCCGGTAGGGACAGTCATGAGCCACAGGTGACACCAGACCGTCATCCAGCTACTGATGGCAAAATCTTAACTAAAATAAATAAATTTAGAGTAGGATCATGGAATGTTAGGACATTAAATGAGCTAGGAAAGTTGACCAATGTTCTAAGAGAGATGGATAGCATGACAATGAATATACTAGGCGTTAGTGAGATGAGATGGAAGGGATCGGGCAAAATTATAGCTGACAATCACACAATAATTTATTCTGGAGGGGATACACATGAAAAAGGTGTAGGAATAATATTAGACGAAAAAAACAGCCAAGTCAATTAATGGATACTGGTGTATTTCAGATAGAGTTATTATGGTAAAAATCAAAGACAAACCAATAGACATAAATATTATACAAGTATATGCACCAACAGCAAGCAGTAGTGATGAAGAAATACAACACTTTTACGACGAAATAGAAATGGCGATGGCTCAAATTGGATCACAAGAAATAAAAATAATACTTGGTGATTTTAATGCAAAAGTAGGAGAGGGAATAATGGAGGATGTAGTGGGGAATTATGGTTTAGGTACAAGAAATGAAAGAGGGGAAAAGCTAATAGAATGGGCAAATATCAATGATATGATAATTGGAAACACATGGTTTAAACACCATAAAAGACGACTGTACACATGGATAAGCCCTGATAAGAAAATACGCAACCAAATTGACTACATACTAATTAATAAAAGATTTAGAAACGCTTTAATTAATGTAAAGACAATGCCTGGTGCTGACTGTAATAGTGATCATGTACCACTATGTGGACAAAAAAAAGTGTGTGCCGCGTGGTTACACACCCGCTTCACACGCGTGATCCGGGACTGTTTCCGGATCCGGTCAGGGATATGCACTACTGGTGAGCTCAAATGAGGGCGAAACTCGAGTATAGTGCTTCCATATTGACGTGGATAGGCCTTAGGTTCATACCAGAATGCGATCGGCGTTGCCAGTAGTGGGTTGTGCTCAATATTTAAATTTCAAATCCCGAAACAACCACATAATCAATTGATTATTGCTCACTGGATTTAGGAGGCCTGGTGTTCCTTGCCAGTGAGAGGTCCTGATCGTTCGGGTCCCATCGATTGACGGACGTCGGTCGCGGCGATTGGGCAATCTTGAGCATAGCCTACGATGAGTAGCGTTGTGATGTTCTGTTGTGATAATTTGGTGTGTCCAGTGTGTGCCGCGTGGTTACACACCCGCTTCACACGCGTGATCCGGGACTGTTTCCGGATCCGGTCAGGGATATGCACTACTGACGAGCTCAAATGAGGGCGAAACTCGAGTATAGTGCTTCCATATTGACGTGGATAGGCCTTAGGTTCATACCAGAATGCGATCGGCGTTGCCAGTAGTGGGTTGTGCTCAATATTTAAATTTCAAATCCCGAAACAACCACATAATCAATTGATTATTGCTCACTGGATTTAGGAGGCCTGGAGTTCCTTGCCAGTGAGAGGTCCTGATCGTTCGGGTCCCATCGATTGACGGACGTCGGTCGTTGCGATTGTGCAATCTTGAGCATAGCCTACGATGGGTAGCGTTGTGATGTTCTGTTGTGATAATTTGGTGTGTCCAGTGTGTGCCGCGTGGTTACACACCCGCTTCACACGCGTGATCCGGGACTGTTTCCGGATCCGGTCAGGGATATGCACTACTGACGAGCTCAAATGAGGGCGAAACTCGAGTATAGTGCTTCCATATTGACGTGGATAGGCCTTAGGTTCATACCAGAATGCGATCGGCGTTGCCAGTAGTGGGTTGTGCTCAATATTTAAATTTTAAATCCCGAAACAACCACATAATCAATTGATTATTGCTCACTGGATTTAGGAGGCCTGGTGTTCCTTGCCAGTGAGAGGTCCTGATCGTTCGGGTCCCATCGATTGACGGACGTCGGTCGCGGCGATTGGGCAATCTTGAGCATAGCCTACGATGGGTAGCGTTGTGATGTTCTGTTGTGATAATTTGGTGTGTTCAGTGTGTGCCGCGTGGTTACACACCCGCTTCACACGCGTGATCCGGGACTGTTTCCGGATCCGGTCAGGGATATGCACTACTGACGAGCTCAAATGAGGGCGAAACTCGAGTATAGTGCTTCCATATTGACGTGGATAGGCCTTAGGTTCATACCAGAATGCGATCGGCGTTGCCAGTAGTGGGTTGTGCTCAATATTTAAATTTCAAATCCCGAAACAACCACATAATCAATTGATTATTGCTCACTGGATTTAGGTGGCCTGGTGTTCCTTGCCAGTGAGAAGTCCTGATCGTTCGGGTCCCATCGATTGACGGACGTCGGTCGCGGCGATTGGGCAATCTTGAGCATAGCCTACGATGGGTAGCGTTGTGATGTTCTGTAGTGATAATTTGGTGTGTCCAGTGTGTGCCGCGTGGTTACACACCCGCTTCACACGCGTGATCCGGGACTGTTTCCGGATCCGGTCAGGGATATGCACTACTGACGAGCTGAAATGAGGGCGAAACTCGAGTATAGTGCTTCCATATTGACGTGGATAGGCCTTAGGTTCATACCAGAATGCGATCGGCGTTGCCAGTAGTGGGTTGTGCTCAATATTTAAATTTCAAATCCCGAAACAACCACATAATCAATTGATTATTGCTCACTGGATTTAGGAGGCCTGGTGTTCCTTGCCAGTGATAAGTCCTGATCGTTCGGGTCCCATCGATTGACGGACGTCGGTCGCGGCGATTGGGCAATCTTGAGCATAGCCTACGATGGGTAGGGTTGTGATGTTCTGTTGTGATAATTTGGTGTGTCTAGTGTGTGCCTCGTGGTTACACACACGCTTCACACGCGTGATCCGGTACTGTTTCCGGATCCGGTCAGGGATATGGACTACTGACGAGCTCAAAAGAGGGCGAAACTCGAGTATAGTGCTTCCATATTTACGTGGATAGGCCTTAGGTTCATACCAGAATGAGATCGGCGTTGCCAGTAGTGGGTTGTGCTCAATATTTAAATTTCAAATCCCGAAACAACCACATAATCAATTGATTATTGCTCACTGGATTTAGGAGGCCTGGTGTTCCTTGCCAGTGAGAAGACCTGATCGTTCGGGTCCCATCGATTGACGGACGTCGGTCGCGGTGATTGGGCAATCTTGAGCATAGCCTACGATGGGTAGCGTTGTGATGTTCTGTTGTGATAATTTGGTGTGTCCAGTGTGTGCCGCGTGGTTACACACCCGCTTCACACGCGTGATCCGGGACTGTTTCCGGATCCGGTCAGGGATATGCACTACTGACGAGCTCAAATGAGGGCGAAACTCGAGTATAGTGCTTCCATATTGACGTGGATAGGCCTTAGGTTCATACCAGAATGCGATCGGCGTTGCCAGTAGTGGGTTGTGCTCAATATTTAAATTTCAAATCCCGAAACAACCACATAATCAATTGATTATTGCTCACTGGATTTAGGTGGCCTGGTGTTCCTTGCCAGTGAGAAGTCCTGATCGTTCGGGTCCCATCGATTGACGGACGTCGGTCGCGGCGATTGGGCAATCTTGAGCATAGCCTACGATGGGTAGCGTTGTGATGTTCTGTAGTGATAATTTGGTGTGTCCAGTGTGTGCCGCGTGGTTACACACCCGCTTCACACGCGTGATCCGGGACTGTTTCCGGATCCGGTCAGGGATATGCACTACTGACGAGCTGAAATGAGGGCGAAACTCGAGTATAGTGCTTCCATATTGACGTGGATAGGCCTTAGGTTCATACCAGAATGCGATCGGCGTTGCCAGTAGTGGGTTGTGCTCAATATTTAAATTTCAAATCCCGAAACAACCACATAATCAATTGATTATTGCTCACTGGATTTAGGAGGCCTGGTGTTCCTTGCCAGTGATAAGTCCTGATCGTTCGGGTCCCATCGATTGACGGACGTCGGTCGCGGCGATTGGGCAATCTTGAGCATAGCCTACGATGGGTAGGGTTGTGATGTTCTGTTGTGATAATTTGGTGTGTCTAGTGTGTGCCTCGTGGTTACACACCCGCTTCACACGCGTGATCCGGGACTGTTTCCGGATCCGGTCAGGGATATGGACTACTGACGAGCTCAAAAGAGGGCGAAACTCGAGTATAGTGCTTCCATATTTACGTGGATAGGCCTTAGGTTCATACCAGAATGAGATCGGCGTTGCCAGTAGTGGGTTGTGCTCAATATTTAAATTTCAAATCCCGAAACAACCACATAATCAATTGATTATTGCTCACTGGATTTAGGAGGCCTGGTGTTCCTTGCCAGTGAGAAGACCTGATCGTTCGGGTCCCATCGATTGACGGACGTCGGTCGCGGTGATTGGGCAATCTTGAGCATAGCCTACGATGGGTAGCGTTGTGATGTTCTGTTGTGATAATTTGGTGTGTCCAGTGTGTGCCGCGTGGTTACACACCCGCTTCACACGCGTGATCCGGGACTGTTTCCGGATCCGGTCAGGGATATGCACTACTGACGAGCTGAAATGAGGGCGAAACTCGAGTATAGTGCTTCCATATTGACGTGGATAGGCCTTAGGTTCATACCAGAATGCGATCGGCGTTGCCAGTAGTGGGTTGTGCACAATATTTAAATTTTAAATCCCGAAACAACCACATAATCAATTGATTATTGCTCACTGGATTTAGGAGGCCTGGTGTTCCTTGCCAGTGAGAAGTCCTGATCGTTCGGGTCCCATCGATTGACGGACGTCGGTCGCGGCGATTGGGCAATCTTGAGCATAGCCTACGATGGGTAGCGTTGTGATGTTCTGTAGTGATAATTTGGTGTGTCCAGTGTGTGCCGCGTGGTTACACACCCGCTTCACATGCGTGATCCGGGACTGTTTCCGGATCCGGTCAGGGATATGCACTACTGACGAGCTCAAATGAGGGCGAAACTCGAGTATAGTGCTTCCATATTGACGTGGATAGGCCTTAGGTTCATACCAGAATGCGATCGGCGTTGCCAGTAGTGGGTTGTGCTCAATATTTAAATAAAAGTAAGATTAAAGAGAGGGGAAAAAATGGTTAAGAACATGAGACTTAATAAAGAGGTTCTGAAAATAGATAAAGAAATGCAAGAACAATACAGAGTGACTGTGAAAAATAGGTACAATGCAATAACTAAAATACAGAGTATAGATGAACAATGGGAAATGTTAAGGGACTCCATCCATCAAACTAGCAAAGAAGTATTACCGGAGAGAGGCAAAATAGCTAAGAAAAAATGGATGAATGAAGATATCTTAAAACTGATGGACAAAAGAAAACAGAGTAAAAATGGCAAACAAGAATACGCTAAGATAAATAAAGAAATAAAAGATAAATGTGGGAAGGCTAAAGAAAGTTGGTTAAACGAGCAATGCAAAAAAATTGAATTAAATTCCATTAAAGATACAAAACATATGCACAGACAAATCAGTGAGCTTACAGGAAGAAAAATAAGAATAAATACAGGGTGTTTGAAATCAAAAACAGGAAAGATAATATTAGAGGAAGATGCTATAATGAAGAGGTGGAATTAGTATATAAGAGAATTATATGAAGGAGAAAGGGGAGAATTAACAGAAAATAGTAACTTAGAAGGTCCACCTATTCTGAAAGAAGAAGTCGCTGACGCTATGAAACGTATGAAGAAAGGAAAAACAGCTGGGCCAGATGAAATCACAATAGAAGAATTAGAAGTATTGGGAGAATTTGGAGTAGATATATTAACTAAAATGTTGAATGATATTTACAGCAGTGGATATTTACCCAGTGATATGCTGAAATCTGTATTTATAGCTATACCAAAAAGACCAGGAGCAATTGATTGTGAAGATTTTCGTATAATTAACCTTATAAACCATATCACTAAGCTTCTACTCAGAATCATAATGAGAAGAACCAAAAAGAAAATACAAATGGAAATTAGTGAAGAACAGTATGGATTTGTGGAAGGAAAGGGCACAAACAATGCAATTTATACATTACGGACACTAATAGAAAGATCAATAGAGAAACAGAGAGACATATATTTGTGCTTCATAGATTATACTAAGGCATTTGATAAAGTAAAACATGATGAACTGATTAAAATGTTGGAAGATATCAACACTGATGGAGAAGATTTAAGAATAATAAAGAATGTTTACTGGAACCAAGTAGCAGCAATTAAAATGGGAAATAAAGAGGGTAGTTACGAACAGATAAAGCTAGGAGTACGACAAGGGTGTGTCTTCTCCCTGTATAGCGAAGTAATAATGAGAGAGATCAAAGAGATGCCAGGAATACTAGTTGGAGGTTATAATATAAATAATATACGCTATGCAGATGACACAGTATTGGTGGCGGATAATTCAACAGACCTACAACAATTATTAGACGTTGTAGTAACAGAGAGTGCAAGGAAAGGACTCTCCTTGAATATCAAGAAAACAGTAACAATGGTAATATCAAAGAAAATGGTGACACCAAAATGTGACATAGAAATAGAAGGGAAAATCCTTAACCAAGCTGATAATTTTAGATACCTAGGGGCACTTATAACATCAGATGGAAGATGTACAACAGAGATTAGGAGCAGAATAGGGCAGGCAAAAGCCGCATTTCAGAAAATGAAGAGTCTCTTATGCAATAAGTCACTATCACTGAATGTAAGAAAGAGAGTGCTGAAATGCTATGTAGAACCAGTTTTGCTGTATGGCAGTGAATCTTGGAATGTAAATGAACACATTAAGAAGAAATTAGAAGCAACAGAGATGTGGTTCCTGAGACGAATGTTGCGAATTCCTTGGACTGCCAGAGTAACTAACGACGATTGCCTGAAAAAGGCTAATGAAACTAGAACATTATATACAACAATAAGACAGAGACAAACATCTTTCTTCGGTCATGTGATGAGAAGAGAGGCATTGGAGAACATCGTAACAACTGGAAAGATGGAGGGGAAGAGAGGCAGAGGTAGAAGTGATGCTGGATGGATTGAGACGGTGGCACGGGGGAATATCAGCAGCCGAGTTGATCCGGAAAACCAAAGACCGAGATCTGTGGAGAGCCATGAACGCCTACGCCAGCCGGCACGGCACTTGATGATGAGTGTAACCAGAATGTTCCTTGACTGGAACCCAGGGGGCGGGGGTAGGGGAACAAAATATAGGGAGAGTTAAAGACACAAGTGTGTGTGTGTGGACATTGTTTGTGTGTGTGTGGCATTGTTTGTGTGTGTGTGGACATTGTTTGTGTGTGGACATTGTTTGTTTGTGTCTGTGTGTGTGTGTATGTGTGGACATTGTTTGTGTGTGTGTGGACATTGTTTGTGTGTGGACATTGTTTGAGTGTGGACATTGTTTGTGCGTGTGGACATTGTTTGTGCGTGTGGACATTGTTTTTGTGTGTGTGGACATTGTTTGTATGTGTGGACATTGTTTGTGTGTGTGTGGACATTGTTTGTATGTGTGAACATTGTTTGTATGTGTGGACATTGTTTGTGTGTGTGGACATTGTTTGTATGTGTGGACATTGTTTGTGTGTGTGTGGACATTGTTTGTGTGTGTGGACATTGTTTGTGCGTGTGGACATTGTTTGTGTGTGTGTGGACATTGTTTGTGCGTGTGGACATTGTTTGTGTGTGTTTGTGGACATTGTTTGTGTGTGTGTGGACATTGTTTGTATGTGTGGACATTGTTTATGTGTGTGGACATTGTTTGTGTGTGTGGACATTGTTTGTATGTGTGGACATTGTTTGTGTATGTGTGGACATTGTTTGTATGTGTGGACATAGTTTGTGTGTGTTTGTGGACATTGTTTGTGTGTGTGTGGACATTGTTTGTATGTGTGGACATTGTTTGTGTGTGTGGACATTGTTTGTGTGTGTGGACATTGTTTGTATGTGTGGACATTGTTTGTGTGTGTGTGGACATTGTTTGTATGTGTGGACATTGTGTTTGTGGACATTGTTTGTGCGTGTGGACATTGTTTGTGTGTGTGCGGACATTGTTTGTTTGTGGAAATTGTTTGTGTGTGTGTGGACATTATTTGTGTGTGTGTGTGTGGACATTGTTTATGTGTGTGCACATTGTTTGTGTGTGTGTGGACATTATTTGTGTGTGTGTGTGTGTGTGTGTGGACATTGTTTGTGTGTGTGTGGACATTGTTTGTGTGTGTGGACATTGTTTGTGTGCGGACATTGTTTGTGTGTGTGTATGTGTGTGTGGACATTGTTGTTTAGTGTATGGACATTGTTTGTTTGTGTGTGTGTGTATGTGTGGACATTGTTTGTGTGTGTGTGGACATTGTTTGTGTGTGGACATTGTTTGTGTGTGTGGACAATGTTTGTGCGTATGGACATTGTTTGTGCGTGTGGACATTGTTTGTGTGTGTGTGGACATTGTTTGTATGTGTGGATATTGTTTGTGTGTGTGTGGACATTGTTTGTATGTGTGGACATTGTTTGTATGTGTGGACATTGTTTGTGTGTGTGTGGACATTGTTTGTATGTGTGGACATTGTTTGTGTGTGTGTGGACATTGTTTGTGTGTGTGGACATTGTTTGTGCGTGTGGACATTGTTTGTGTGTGTGTGGACATTGTTTGTGCGTGTGGACATTGTTTGTGTGTGTTTGTGGACATTGTTTGTGTGTGTGTGGACATTGTTTGTATGTGTGGACAATGTTTGTGTGTGTGGACATTGTTTGTGTGTGTGGACATTGTTTGTATGTGTGGACATTGTTTGTGTGTGTGTGGACATTGTTTGTATGTGTGGACATTGTGTTTGTGGACATTGTTTGTGCGTGTGGACATTGTTTGTGTGTGTGTGGACATTGTTTGTTTGTGGACATTGTTTGTGTGTGGACATTGTTTGTGCGTGTGGACATTGTTTGTGCGTGTGGACATTGTTTTTGTGTGTGTGGACATTGTTTGTATGTGTGGACATTGTTTGTGTGTGTGTGGACATTGTTTGTATGTGTGAACATTGTTTGTATGTGTGGACATAGTTTGTGTGTGTGGACATTGTTTGTATGTGTGGACATTGTTTGTGTGTGTGTGGACATTGTTTGTGTGTGTGGACATTGTTTGTGCGTGTGGACATTGTTTGTGTGTGTGGACATTGTTTGTGCGTGTGGACATTGTTTGTGTGTGTTTGTGGACATTGTTTGTGTGTGTGTGTGTGGACATTTTTTGTATGTGTGGACATTGTTTGTGTGTGTGGACATTGTTTGTGTGTGTGGACATTGTTTGTATGTGTGGACATTGTTTGTGTGTGTGTGGACATTGTTTGTATGTGTGGACATTGTTTGTGTGTGTTTGTGGACATTGTTTGTGTGTGTGTGGACATTGTTTGTATGTGTGGACATTGTTTGTGTGTGTTGACATTGTTTGTGTGTGTGGACATTGTTTGTATGTGTGGACATTGTTTGTGTGTGTGTGGACATTGTTTGTATGTGTGGACATTGTGTTTGTGGACATTGTTTGTGCGTGTGGACATTGTTTGTGTGTGTGCGGACATTGTTTGTTTGTGCACATTGTTTGTGTGTGTGTGGACATTATTTGTGTGTGTGTGTGTGTGTGGACATTGTTTGTGTGTGTGTGGACATTGTTTGTGTGTGTGGACATTGTTTGTGTGCGGACATTGTTTGTGTGTGTGTATGTGTGTGTGGACATTGTTGTTTAGTGTATGGACATTGTTTGTTTGTGTGTGTGTGTGTGTGTGTGTGTGTATGTGTGGACATTGTTTGTGTGTGTGTGGACATTGTTTGTGTGTGGACATTGTTTGTGTGTGTGGACATTGTTTGTGCGTGTGGACATTGTTTGTGCGTGTGGACATTGTTTGTGTGTGTGTGGACATTGTTTGTATGTGTGGACATTGTTTGTGTGTGTGTGGACATTGTTTGTATGTGTGGACATTGTTTGTATGTGTGGACATTGTTTGTGTGTGTGTGGACATTGTTTGAATGTGTGGACATTGTTTGAGTGTGTGTGGACATTGTTTGTGTGTGTGGACATTGTTTGTGCGTGTGGACATTGTTTGTGTGTGTGTGGACATTGTTTGTGCGTGTGGACATTGTTTGTGTGTGTTTGTGGACATTGTTTGTGTGTGTGTGGACATTGTTTGTATGTGTGGACATTGTTTATGTGTGTGGACATTGTTTGTGTGTGTGGACATTGTTTGTATGTGTGGACATTGTTTGTGTGTGTGTGGACATTGTTTGTATGTGTGGACATTGTTTGTGTGTGTTTGTGGACATTGTTTGTGTGTGTGTGGACATTGTTTGTATGTGTGGACATTGTTTGTGTGTGTGGACATTGTTTGTGTGTGTGGACATTGTTTGTATGTGTGGACATTGTTTGTGTGTGTGTGGACATTGTTTGTATGTGTGGACATTGTGTTTGTGGACATTGTTTGTGCGTGTGGACATTGTTTGTGTGTGTGCGGACATTGTTTCTTTGTGGACATTGTTTGTGTGTGTGTGTGGACATTATTTGTGTGTGTGTGTGTGTGTGGACATTGTTTATGTGTGTGGACATTGTTTGTGTGTGTGTGGACATTATTTGTGTGTGTGTGTGTGTGTGTGTGTGGACATTGTTTGTGTGTGTGTGGACATTGTTTGTGTGTGTGGACATTGTTTGTGTGCGGACATTGTTTGTGTGTGTGTATGTGTGTGTGGACATTGTTGTTTAGTGTATGGACATTGTTTGTTTGTGTGTGTGTGTGTGTGTGTGGACATTGTTTGTGTGTGTGTGGACATTGTTTGTGTGTGGACATTGTTTGTGTGTGTGGACATTGTTTGTGCGTGTGGACATTGTTTGTGCGTGTGGACATTGTTTGTGTGTGTGTGGACATTGTTTGTATGTGTGGACATTGTTTGTGTGTGTGTGGACATTGTTTGTATGTGTGGACATTGTTTGTATGTGTGGACATTGTTTGTGTGTGTGTGTGGACATTGTTTGTATGTGTGGACATTGTTTGTGTGTGTGTGGACATTGTTTGTGTGTGTGGACATTGTTTGTGCGTGTGGACATTGTTTGTGTGTGTGTGGACATTGTTTGTGCGTGTGGACATTGTTTGTGTGTGTTTGTGGACATTGTTTGTGTGTGTGTGTGGACATTGTTTGTATGTGTGGACATTGTTTGTGTGTGTGTGTGGACATTGTTTGTATGTGTGGACATTGTGTTTGTGGACATTGTTTGTGCGTGTGGACATTGTTTGTGTGTGTGTGGACATTGTTTGTTTGTGGACATTGTTTGTGTGTGGACATTGTTTGTGCGTGTGGACATTGTTTGTGCGTGTGGACATTGTTTTTGTGTGTGTGGTCATTGTTTGTATGTGTGGACATTGTTTGTGTGTGTGTGGACATTGTTTGTATGTGTGAACATTGTTTGTATGTGTGGACATTGTTTGTGTGTGTGGACATTGTTTGTATGTGTGGACATTGTTTGTGTGTGTGTGGACATTGTTTGTGTGTGTGGACATTGTTTGTGCGTGTGGACATTGTTTGTGTGTGTGTGGACATTGTTTGTGCGTGTGGACATTGTTTGTGTGTGTTTGTGGACATTGTTTGTGTGTGTGTGGACATTGTTTGTATGTGTGGACATTGTTTGTGTGTGTGGACATTGTTTGTGTGTGTGGACATTGTTTGTACGTGTGGACATTGTTTGTGTGTGTGTGGACATTGT
>OY992876.1:436353928-436356428 GCA_963921405.1 Cepaea hortensis
AGAAGAGAAGAGAAGAGAAGAGAAGAGAAGAGAGAATCTCATGATAAAACTCCAAATTGCAGACGCCTATATTGAAGCACAACGGATGTAAACACAACATTTGGCAGTCCCATAATCCTGCCAGGTAAACTACAAAAACAAGAACCAACTTCGTCAGCGCTGGATATAATCACTTTGGCTCTTTCCATTCGTTGTAAATTTGTAATCTGAGTAGCGCTCTGTGAAATACGAGTGGCATCAGCGGGTGGCACTTTACGATCCAGGTTTGTGGACAAGTGGAGGCTGGAGGCATGCAGCAGGTGGAGAAGACAGTTTCTTCTATGAGTGTGACATGTTCAATCTTGTTTGTTTAGAACAGGAGCGGGGAAAAGTCGGGACCGCTGGCCGTATAAGGCGCGCAAAATCATTTGGTATGACCCTATCAAGGCAAGCACGGGCGGTGCTCAAAATGTAATACATCTAGGAGTTTTATAAAGAATAATCTATACCACTACTACCACTAGACCAACAAGCAGCGGTTAGAATAGATGGCGAGACATCAGATTGGTTTGACATCAAGCAAGGAGTCCATCAGGGATGTGCACTGTCCCCCTATTTGCTTAACATGTACGCTGAAAATATAATGAGAAATGTCAGAGATGATACAACCAAGGAGCAGTATGATGCCCTTAATATCGGTGGTCATGAAATACCAGAGATTCGATATGAGTTGAGTTGAGTGGAGTCAAGAACCGACATCACTGCACTCAGGACATTTCCATACGTGCTCAGTCCCCTCGTTCAACAGCCAGCGAAGAGTCATACTACTAATCTTTCCCACTGCTATCTGATTAAATGTTTTCCTGGTCTTCCCTCTCAGTTTTGAGATTCTTCCAGAACCCCTGCCGATCCCCGCAATCTCATTCTTTCCACATTTGGGTTCTCAATCTGTTCCTCCGCCTTCTCCACCTGGTCCCACAAGCGCACGACCACCTCCCCATTGTCCATGGGCAAGAAACCACCAAGAGGTGCATTCCCTGCTGGCCTATCAGCCTGTTCATTCCCCCGTACACCCGCATGGCCAGGGCAAAACATCCATACAATTCTCACAATCTGTGACCTCTGAAGCGACGAGAGCCATTCCACACGAAACATTCCTTTCTCCACCTTGCTAAGCATATTCTTTTCAATAGGTTGATGATATAGTATTACTATCCACATGACAGAATAGTATAGAAAAATTAATAACCTCAACCCAAAAGAGTAGTGAAAATCACAACTTATATCTTACCATAGCAAAAACAAAGATATGTATATAGATAAAACTAATATGGAGAAAAAAATATATGTTAGTGAGGGAAAATTGGAAGTGGTGGAGAATTTCGAATATATTGGGTCATTAAATCCCAACAATGGTGACACAATGAAAGAATTTAAAAGGCAACTATCTATTGCTCTTCAAAAACTAAACCAAATGAATAAATGTGGCGGGGAGCAGATAGAATATATTGGAAGCAACAAGCTGCCATAAGAATTGATAATGAAGTAGGTCAATATCAGCCTATTAAGAGAGGTGTGAGACAGGGATGTGTATTGTATCCAGATCTTTTTTCCCTGTACAGTGAAAATATTTTCAGAAATATAGAAGATATGGAAGGAATCATCATTGGGGGACGATACATCAATAACATTAGATATGCAGATGATACAGTCTTGAGTCTTGATTGCAGACAATGAACAGGACCTGCAACATTTAGTACATGTGACTGCTGCACACAGTGAACAACTAGGGTTAGAATTGAATTGTAAGAAGACACAGATTATGGTCGTCACTGGGAAGAAGGAAATACCACAATGTAATATACAAGTAAATGGGCATATTCTTAAACAAGTGAAAAGGTACAGTTATCTCGGAACAGTCATAACATCTGTTGGGAGATGCCTTGAGGGGAATAGAACATGAACTGCACTGCGACGGTAGGCTTTTGCAAGATGATAAACATACTGACAATTAAAAAGATACCAAATGAAACGAGAAAAAGAGTGTTGAAGTGCTACATAGAGCCTATACATTTGTATAGATGTGAGGCGGGGACAATAAGCAGTCAAGCTGAGAAACATCTGATGGCTATGGAAATGTGGTTTCTGAGGAAAATGCAAAGAATACCATGGAGAGACAGAAAAACCAATGAACAAGTCCTTCAAGAAACAAATGAAGATCCTAAACCGATTAGAGACATTAGACGTAGGCAGTCAACATATTTTGGGCATGTTATGAGAATAAATGAATTGGAGAACTTGGTGACAACTGGCAAGATCGAAGGGAAGAGACCAAGGGGAAGACCGAGAAGTAAATACCTGGATGGCTTGGCCACGTGGCATGGTCGAGACAGAAACAGGGAGCTGATCTACGACTCTGGTAATCGAGTGAGATGGCAAAACATGATCTCCCACGTTTATAGGCATGGTACATGATGAATGGATGGATGGATGGATAGATGAATGGATAGATGGATGGAAT
>OY992876.1:436361428-436408928 GCA_963921405.1 Cepaea hortensis
TTACGGCTCATTAGATGGCATTACAAACCCAAACAGACTACCGTAGCTCCAGGATATATGGTTGTACTCTTAGTGTTCGCTGTGCAATTCTACACAAATGAAAACACTTGAACATAAAGGACATTTTGTTAAATATGGCCCCCGCGGGTGCCCATACTAAGACTGTATGCATCCAAAAATCATCATTATCTTCATCAAAGCCATCATTAGAAATGTATATCTTTATCGCATACAGTACCTTTTTGTCTTCTTTTTGACACAAACAGTCCGTCTTGTTGTTTTAATCGATGCCGTGTGGTGTATGTCGTCGTGATTGTCCACAGACGCTTACTTCGCCAGTTGCTGATCATGTTCGGCACAGATGCGTTCCCATCATACAATAATGTCACTGGTTCTAGCATCTTGTGTCTGGGTGATTCCCCCGGCCTGGCTTTCTCCCGGCTGTCATGTTGTCACGACGTGGTCAGACTGTCGTGTGTCACGACGTGATCAGGCTGTCATGTTGTCACGATGTGATCCAGCTGGCCTGTTGTCAGGACGTAGTCCGACTGTCGACTCCTCGTGTCTCAGACAGACAACGTGAGTTATCTCCTCATGTCTCAGCCAGACAACGTAAGTTATCTACTCATGTCTCAGTCAGATAACGTGAGTTATCTCCTCATGTTCAGCCAGACGACGTGAGTTATGTCCTCATGTCTCAGCCAGACAACGTGAGTTATCTCTTCATGTCTCAGCCAGACACTGTGGCTTATCCTCTCATGTCTCAGTCAGACTACGTGAGTTATCTATCCATGACTCAGCCAGACATCGAGAGTTATCTACTTATTTCTCAGCCAGACAACGTGAGTTTTCTCCTCATGTCTCGGCC
Organism: Cepaea hortensis; assembly: GCA_963921405.1. NCBI lineage: Eukaryota > Metazoa > Mollusca > Gastropoda > Stylommatophora > Helicidae > Cepaea > Cepaea hortensis. The sequence continues at coordinate 436,362,297 of OY992876.1, forward strand.
AGACAACGATAGTTATCTCCTCATGTTTCATCCAGACAACGTGAGTTATCTGCTCATGTTTCAGCCAGACAATGTGAGATATCGCCTCATGTATCGGACAGATAACGTGAGTTTATCTCCTCATGTATCAGCCAGACAACGTGAGTTATCTGCTCATGTCTCAGTCAGACAACGTGAGATATCTACTTATGTCACAGTTAGACATCGTGAGCTATCTCCTCATGACCCAGCCAGACAACGTGCGTTATCTACTCATGTCTCAGCCAGACAGGTGAGTTATATAGTCATGTCTCAGCCAAACAACGTGAGTTATCTCCTCATGTATCGACCAGTCAACGTGATTTATCTCCTCATGTCTCAGCAAGACAATGTGAGTTATCTGCTCATGTCTCAGTCAGACAACGTGAGTTATTTCTTCATGTCTCACCCAGACAACGTGAGTTATCTTCTCATATCTCAGCCAGACAACGTGAATTATCTGCTCATGTCTCAGACAGACAGTGTGAGCTATCTACTCATGTCTTTGCTAGACAACGTGATTTATCTACTCATGTCTCAACCATACAAAGTGAGTTATCTAGTAATTTCGCAGCCAGACAACGTGAGGTATCTACTCATGTCACGATCAGATAAAGTGAGTTATCTCTTCATGTCCCGGCCAGACAACGTGAGTTATCTACTCATGTCTCAGCCAGACTAAGTGAGTTATCTAGTCCTGCCTCAGCCAGACAACATGAGTTATCTACATATGTCACAGCTAGACAACGTGAGTTATCTCCTCGTGTCTCAGCCAGACAACGTGAGGTATCTACTCATGTCACAGTTAGACAATGAGAGTTACCTCCTCATGTCTCAGCCAGGTAACGTGAGTTATCTACTAATGTATCAGCCAGCAAAAGTGAGTTATCTGCTCATGAATCAGCCAGACATCGTGAGTTATCTGCTCATATCTCAGCCAGACAACATGAATTATCTTCTAATGTCTCAGACAAACAGAGGTATCAACTCATGTCTTGGCTAGACAACTTGATTGATCTACTCATGTCTCAACCAGACAAAGTGAGTTATCTAGTCATGTCTCAGCCAGGCAACGTGAATTATCTCCTCATGTCCCAGTCAGACAGCGTGAGTTATCTACTCATGTCTTATCCAGACAAAGTGAGTTATCTAGTCATGTCTCAGCCAGACAAAGTAAGTTATCTGCTCATGTCTCAGACAGACAGTGCGAGTTATCCTCTCATGTCTTAGCTAGACAACATAATTTATCTACTCGTGTCTCAACCAGACAAAGAGTTATCTGCTCATGTCTCAGACAGACAGTGCGCGTTATCCTCTCAAGTCTTAGCTAGACATAATTTATCTACCCGTGTCTCAACTAGACAAAGAGAGTTATGTGCTCATGTCTCACGCCATTTATCTACTGCTGATGAGACCTCTTATGTTTACACTGGGAAAGACGCCACAAGTGGTGGAGGAGATGAGATGTGGTGGAGGAGATGAGATGTGGTGGAGGAGATGAGATGTGGTGGAGGAACGAACGAATGAACGAACAAACTTTATTTTCAAAGGGTTAAGAATTGGGCACGCAGGCCCGTCTAACATTCTGCCCTTCTATCACTGTCTTTCATACATTATTTCATTCACACATCATTCAAGGCTAACAGAGAACAGCAACAATATAAAAGATATGCATTATAAAGGCATGGGCAAAATGCGAACATCAAAACTACACGACACAGTAAAATTAGATCATGGTCTGACACTTGTTATTAGCCATGTGGAATATACTGGCCTACCAAAAGGGGACTGGCTGTTATACTAGGGTTTTGTTATTATTATTATTATCTCTATTATTAAGGGGGAAGATAATCCGTACTGAGATAGTGTTGTAGTGAGATGTTGTGGAGGAGATGAGATGTGGTGGAGGAGATGAGATGTGGTGGAGGAGATGAGATCTGGTGGAGGAGATGAGATGTGGTGGAGGAGATGAGATGTGGTGTAGGAGATGAGATGTGGTGGAGGAGATGAGATGTGGTGGAGGAGATGAGATGTGATGGAGGAGATGAGATGTGGTGGAGGAGATGAGATGTGGTGGAGGAGATGAGATGTGGTGGAGGAGATGAGATGTGGGGGAGGAGATGAGATGTTGTGGAGGAGATGAGATGTGGTGGAGGAGATGAGATGTGGTGGAGGAGATGAGATGTGGTGGAGGAGATGAGATGTGGCGGAGGAGATGAGATGTGGTGGAGGAGATGAGATGTGGCGGGTGAGATGAGATGTGGTGGAGGAGATGAGATGTGGTAGAGGAGATGAGATGTGGTGGAGGAGATGAGATGTGGTGGAGGAGATTAGATGTGGTGGAGGAGATGAGATGTGGTGGAGGAGATGAGATGTGGTGGAGGAGATGAGATGTGGTGGAGGAGATGAGATATGGTGGAGGAGATGAGATGTGGTGGAGGAGATGAGATGTGGTGGAGGAGATGAGGTGAAGAAGATGAGATGAGGTGGCGGAAACGAGATGTGGTAGAGGAGATAACATTTTATGATAACAGCATTTTTGGATTACGCGAAACAAGTTGGAACGGAGCAGACATAAAAGCGTATATGCGCAAGTGAAACACTGCTATCCTGAGGCCATACGGAGAAAACCTAAAAATGGTCTAACTAGGCAATGCTTTTGTTACTCCTTGAAAATCAAGAAAACAGTAACACCGGTGATGTCGAAGAAAAAGGTGACACCAGAATGTTAAATAGAAGTAAAAGGGGCAAATCTTAACCAAGTGGATAATTTTAAATACCTAGGGGCATTTATAACATGAGATTGAAGATGCAAAACAGAAATTAAGAACAGAATATGGCAAGCAAAAGCTGCAATACAGAAAATTAAAAATTTCACTATCAATGAATATAAGAAAGGGAGTGCTGAAATGCTGTATAGAATCTGTTTTGCTGTATGGCAATGAATCTTGTAACATAAATGAACAAATTAGGAAGAACTTGGAAGCAACAGAGACGTGGTTCCTGAGACTAATGTTGCCAATTCCTTGGACTGCCAGAGTAACTAAAGACGATTGCCTGAAAGAGGCAAATGAAACTAGAACATTATAAACAGCAATAGGAAAGATACAAACAGCTTTCTTTGGTCACGTGGTGTGAAAAGAGGCATTGGAGAACATCGTGATAACTGGAAATATCAAGGGGAAGAGGGTCAGAGGCTAACCAAGAGAAATGATGCTGGATGGACTGAGACGGTGGCATGGAGGGATATCATCAGCAGAGTTGATCCAGAAGACCAAAGACCGAGATCTGTAGAGAGCCATGAATGTCTACACCAGCTGGCAGGGCACTTGATGAGGATGATGCAATGCTTTTGTATGGAATACATAGAGCAAAAGAAATAGATGAAGACCTAAAAGCATACAAAGAAGAGAATTAGAAACATAAATAAATAACTGAGGAAAGACATGGTCAGATCGGCATGGAGTTCCTGAAGATAGAATTCTTTCAGATGAGTTGGTTAAATGGGGGATTAAGGGCATCAGAAGATGAAGGAATCACTTTTACAAAAATCAATGGACATAATGTCCCAGCTTGGCACTGTGGCACAATTCCACACAATTCACGATTCATCCTTGTCATCCCCAGATTATTTAGTTCTGTCTTTATTACTCACAATCAGATCTTTGAGATGCTTTATCGATGCCACGTTGTGTGCCTTAGGTTGCATTATGTGATATTTTCCCCTGGCTCTCCACATCCACACGGCTGCGAACTATGCTCACAGCCTTTAGCAACCTTGTAAGTGGCGAAGGCGTACAGGACGCAGTTCGTAATCCCGCATACCGCTTTCGAAACACAGCTGTGTTTTGGTTTTTTGTGAAACTGTATGGGTGCCGGTCGTTCAGAAAGCAATGGCAAACTACTGAACGTAAACTTGCCCAGGAATCACGAACAGCCAAAAAATTCTGGGGTTGACTGCTACGGCCGTAAAGGATACGCAACTAACTTAATTAACTAAGCTATCACTGTAAGTGGGTACCCGGTTCTCTAGTGCTCTCAAAACTACACCTCAGCTACATACGAGCCAAAAGAAATATAATCAGCCATGAAGAAATGTTTAAATCAGAAACTTTGAATATCTCGACTCTATAATCAACAGCATTGGTGAATATGTAAATAAATACCGTGTTTCCCGATATTAAGACGTACCCCTAAAGTAAACCCTAGTTAAGATCGTCAGTTAGAATGAAGTTGTTAAACTAGCCATTTAAGTACTATTTCCTGAATTGCTTGTTAATTATGAAACCAGCATCGTTGGATACCTCTCGAAAAAAAAAAAAAAAAAAACCAACGATACCTTAGTCAAGTCTGTGGGTCAATTCTAAGCGGAGATATTAATGTTTGTGTGTCAGTTTATCATTTAATGTGAACAAAGAGTAAAATACGATTTTGACGCTTTCACAAAGTGTGACCTACCTGCACACTCATATAACTGTTGGTAACACAGACACCAAGGGAGATTAAAACTGCCGCTGTCTAACTCAAGGAAAGATAACTGCTGCCAGTGTTTATATATATATATATATATATATATATATATATATATATATATATATATATATATATATATGTGTGTGTGTGTGTGTGTGTGTGTGTGTGTGTGTGTGTGTGCGTGTGTGTGACAGGAAATAAGAATATAAAGGATAGGAGGACATAGTTTCCTATTCTTAGGTGCTCAAAGACAAAGAAGCGCAAAACTGACTTTTAGTGGGCCAGAGAAGAAAAAGATAAGAAGAAAGAGAAAATGAGCACTTTATATATTATCTCCAGTTAACACAAAAGGGATAGAGAATTAGACAGAAGATTTCCAGGAGTTCTTTGGGCGGGGGATATACTGTTGTATACCCCAGACAAAAGATCAATGAGATGGGCTGAACCAACATTAATGAATGGAACAAATAATGACTAACATTACTAGAACAACAAAAACTAAACATAACACAACAACAAAGACTAGACAAACAAGATAAGAACAATATGCATGAGTCTTTATTTTGTGCAGTCCCGTAGCACATATACACAACTGTGCGGATAACAAAGTGTGGTTACTTATGGACAAGACAATCAGCACTCTACATCACTGACATTCATATAGGCAGTCTGCCGCATATAGCCAGACCTCTGCCTGTTGTGGCTGAGCCTACAGGATGCTCCTAAACCCTGCTACGATACCTATACATTCGGCTGACCAGGACTGGACAACAGATAGACCATTACTTGGAAAATAGAAAGTAACACAACTCTAAATCTGAGTATGAGCCTTGCAGTGCGGAGAGGGGACTCACCATCCTGAGACACACAACACAACACTATGAATATCTGTAGTACACAATGGAGAATCAGTGGATTGGGCTCCAGGTATTATCAGACCCCTGTGCCTCAGCCAAATCCAATAGTGTGCCTAATGCCACCAGAGAAAGTCATGTCCCAAACTGACTGGGACACAACACCAAAACAGAACCACTACTTGAAAAATAGAGTTATAAACCTTAGTTTGAAAATCTCAGATGAGTCGAACCAGAAACTATACTTTTAACCATACAGCAATAAACTAAGGTATGGAAAGCTCGACTATGGGATCAGCTGAGAGGGAAGGGGGAATTGGAGGTGAGGAAAATTGGGGATAAACAAAGATAGAGGTAAGGAAAAATAGGGGTAAATAAGGACCCAGCGTTGTCCCTGTTCCCTTCTATGACAGGAATTACATCCTCAAACAAAACCGTGCACTGGGGTTCTTGTAGGACATATTTTGTGAGTTCAACCGAGCTAGTTTCACTTCTTCACAGATATATGCATCTGTGGGTGGAGAATACAGAGACCGATCCAGGTCATGCTGGAGGCATTCAGGCTTCTCCATGGGTGGGGATGAGATGAGGGACCAGCTCGGGTCCTCTCCTCTCGAGACCATCCGCCCGCCTGTATGGGTGGTTGTTTCAGAACTCAATCCCCGGGGCAAAATGTGCGCTCAGTGTTTAACCATGCAAATTACCCAGCATGCCTCAGCCACGCAACCTGTTCTGGAGGTTTCATCAGCCAAACATCCTGTGGAGCCGTGTCGTGTCACGCGGCCTCACACACACACACACACACACACACACACACACACACACACACACACACACACGCAGACACAGATATATACACCTCCACATCATGCTGTCATGATGTCAGATCTCGAGCGCTACTGCACGCGTTGTCTTGTCAGTGCGAGGCCGCAAGCGTAGATCCATTTTGACCACAGACGTCCCTTTGGAAAGTTGCAAAATTATCAGCGATGTGGTCCGTGTAGAGTGATTAAAAATTACACATAAATGCTATAATGAGTGTTGAATGCAAATATGCAATCATTGGCATTACAATTGCTATGAATATTCCGTAACGATAATAAATGCTTATCCCTGGAGTATGACATTGAAAACTACAATGTACCGCCATTGAAATACCACATTACAACATGCCATCTTTATAATTTCAGTTTGAGATGGGATTGCCAACTCTAATATCGAAAACTACAATTTATAGGTAGAAATGGATGATAAATTGAATAATACATACCAGAAAAATGCAGAATGTCTAGTTACAACGGAATTTACTGGTCTACTTACGTCTTATAAAGTCAGTCTGTACATCCGTCCAGGAAAAGAATTTGAGAATATGAGAGGTATAGATTCGTAGCGCATGGCGGGAAAAACAGTAAACGGTTTCGGTTTTAACTCGATCTTAAAATAATCGGGGAATTTAACATCATGGGTACTCTAAATCTCCTACGATCGGAGACAAAAAATAGTTGCCGACCAAATCCGAAAATATATTTCCGGCGAAATTCGGCACTGAATCGTAGTGGCTATATTAGACGCGCACCTGGCCCAACACCAGTACACAAGCTACAGTAACGTTTTTGAGAACTAATGCATCTTTCCTGTGACAACATACGGATGTGATTCATTGACAATTTCAGAATCACACATCATCGTCATCAAGTGTCATGCCTGCGGGCGTAGGCGTTCATGACTCTCCAAAGAACTCGGTCTTTGGTTTTCTGGATCAACTCCACTGTTGATATTATTCCATGCCACCGTCTCAATCCATCCAGTATAATTTCTCTTGGTCTGCCTCTGCCCCTCTTCCTCTCGATTTGTCCAGTTGTCACGATGTTCTCCAATGCCTCTCTTTGCATCACATGACAAATGAAGCTGTTTGCGTCTTTCTTATTGTTGTATACTGTTCTGGTTATATTAGACTCTTTCAGGCAGTCGTTGTTGGTCACTTTGGCAGTCCAAGGGATTCTCAACATTCTCTTAGGAACCACTTAAGATGTTGCCTTTAGTCCCTGGATGACAGTTTCTTGGCACCTGTTACACATGACTGTCCATACTGGACCATGTCCTAAGACAGCCATTGTCGTCGTTAACTATTATTGAAAAGGTTTAGTCATGAAGTCTTGGGAAGATAATGCGGCGTTTTCCCCATGCCTTCCACATCCACATGCAGTTCTGTTACAGCAGCCTGTGACAGTCAGAGATGACTGTCACAATCACTTTTTTTAAATGTTGCATATCCCTTACAGGACGTTGCAGTCAAGACCAGAATTTTTAAGCTGCTGTTGATGTACTAGACAAGATTACGCTCAGTAGTTTGCCATTGCTTTCTGGGCGACCGGCTCACACCCCCATAAGTTACCAGCGCGGCGCGAACCGCTGCCGATTCTCGCGCAGATGCGTTACTCACGAGAATATACGGGATTACGGAGAAAGACATGAACTCCTACCGGCACAATCACTGCACACAATAACTGGGGAATTTATAGCTTAAATGTTACAGAAAGCTTTAAGAATACCGTGGACCAAGAAGAAGGCAAATACTGAAGCTCGACATGATCCGAACATGGAAGACAAGTATCTCATACACAGCAGCATCGTGTCTCCCTTGGCTCTTTTAAATGTCACAGTGGCTTGTGGAGAACAGTAGTGGGGGGCATGGTTTCTGGTAGAAGAGGTAACGGTCGACAATGGTATTTGTCTAGTTCTCTCCATGAGCCCCACATTTGTCTAGTTCTCTCTATGGGCTCCACATTTGTATAGTTCTCTCCATGGGCTCCACATTTGTCTACTTATCTCCAAAGGCTCCACATTTCTCTCGTTCCCTCCATGGGCTCCAAATTTGTCTAGTTCTCTCCATGAGCTCCACATTTGTCTAGTTCGCTCCATAAGCTCTACATTTGTCTAGTTCTCTCCATGAGCTCCACATTTGTCTATTTCTCACCATGACCTCCACATTTGTCTAACTTGTCTCCATGAGCTCCATATTTGTCTAACTTGTCTCCATGACCTCCACATTGGTGATTTTGTCACAACGTTTTTGTATTTCTATTCTGCGCAGACACCAATTAATTAAAATTTACAACCACCACCACTACTACCACTGCTACTATCACCACCACAACCACCACTATTACTACTAGTACTAGTACTACGCCTACTACTACTACTACTACTACTACTACTACTACTACTACTACTACTACTACTACTACTACTACTCTTACTACTACTACTACTACTACTACTACTACTACTACTACTACTACTACTACTACTACTACTACTACTACTACTACTCTTACTACTACTACTACTACTACTACTACTACTACTACTACTACTACTACTACATTCAACACCAACACCACCACTTTTACTACAGCAAACACACATCTATAGAACCACATCTACAATCAGTCACCCATGCCACTAGCATCCACTATTCTCTATGACCTATTTTCTGCATCAGTTCTGCTGAGGTGTCAAATAAACCAACCCATTGAAGACACCCGACAACACCCGACTACATCTTTTCAATATTACTTATCTATTAAAAACCAATTTCCGAATAAAATACAGTTTAAAAAAAAAAAAAACAGCTGAACCATTTCCCACATGTCTTTAATTCATAACATCTTGTTTATCTGTCCAATTGCTTTCGTGTACAGTCCGCCATAACAAGTTTCCGGTTTGTTGTTTTTAAGTCCACGACGTTTCTGTGTCTGTTTACTCTTCCAAAAAGCCGCTGTCTATAGTAGTTCAGTAGAGAACACATCATTTGCTGACGTCAAGGTTATGTGCCACAACTTATACAATTTTATTAATGTTTTCGTTTCTTTCGTTTTCTTGCTTTGAACTCAAGCGCAGTCCAAAATGGACTGATTTTTACGTGTGGATTTGCTTTCCCTATTACCAGTGTCCCTCGCCATCAGGTGCACCAATTGCGGCTTCTGAGATACTTGTAATTTATGTCCCGAAGTCAAAGACCAGACGTCAATATTTAGGTCCAAGTGACCGGTGTTTGGGTTAAACACACTGCTTTTGGATCAACACACCGGAAGTTTGAGAGCTAGCCCTGTTATCCTTTCTGCCATGCTGACCTCCTTTACTTGTGTTTGATTCAACTGTTGACCCAGGTCGCCGGTGTTTTAGCCTAGGGACAGTGAACACGCTTCAAAATTCCCCACCATAACCAATGAAGAATTTGAAATCTGCTGCAGACGATTTGGAAGAAGACAACTTTGCGTTGATTTCGAATATATGAGGCACTGGTCGTCCAAAAAGCGATGGCACTACTACTAAACGTAAAATATGTCCTAGTAATTTACTGTCAAACAGTTATCTACTGACTATAGTACCTTGCGGTGTAGAACAGGGGAGTCTTGAGCCTAAGGAAGTAAGGCCGCCTGGCTAGTGCAGTCGCCGCGATCTATACAGTTTAGAGCTTTCATTTTAAACCCACACCTTACCGAATATTCGAATCCGTGTCTTCTGAAGAAGTTCCCAGCTGACTCAAGGCCGACAGATAATATATCGATACAAGAAGCCTCCCATTTGGACAGAAGTTTGTTATATCGCCATACTAGCATCATCTTGTAATTTGCTTTGTTTCGTGGTCATCATCATCAAGTATCATGCCTGCTGGTGTTGGCGTTCACGACTCTCCACAGATCTTGTTCTTCGGATTTCTGGATAAACTCTGCTGATGATATTCCCCCATGACACCGTCTCAGTCCGCCCAGCATCATTTCTCTTGGTCTGCCTATGCCCTTTTCGCCATTGATCTTTCCAGTTGTCACAATCTTCTCCATGACGTCTCATGACGACTATTAACTGATTACATGTCATGGGATGATTCATCGCCTTAAGTGCCTGTCTGTATCTGGCATGGGCTTATAAAGCGCCCAAATGTTGTCATTACGTTATAATACAACCTCTCTGCTACCATATTAAAAACCTTTAAGTTATAACCCTGACACTCCTCTTCTTCCCATTTTCCATCATCCATTTTTGGTTGATCGAAACCTACTTTTTGTTTGCACAAAATCGTTTACGATTAGTAAAGTCCATAAATACAGACACCAGACCATTGCGACGATCTGAAAGTGTTCTGTCAGCGGTTTCTTTTCGCACCTACCCACACAAACAGACTCCTCGTGCACGAGGTGGAAAACACACAAAAGCTTTTATCTCTGCTGAAGACTCACTCAAGTACGCCGGTGAATAGACGGTATCATAAGTCTTCGTCACACTCGAAGCAGGTTTGTCGTAGGGCAGATTAAACTGTGGAGCACTACAGATGCAGCGCCAACTGAAATGCACCTCTTGTTTGTCCGTGTATGTTACGATTGCACCGCCTTTGTTATGCTTGCCCGGGGCCCGCCCAGTGACCTAGATAAGGAGTATCCATTGGACCTCTCACCAGGACATTGTGTGGGGGAATCCAGCCGCATCTCACGCCTGGACTGATTGAGGCGCAGCAGTGAACTCTTATCACTCATTCGTCATCATCATCACGTGTCCTGCCAGATGATGGGGCTTTCATGTCTCTCCACAGATCTCGGTCTTTGGTGTTCTGGTCATCTCTGATGATGATAATCCTCCATGCCAACGACTCAGAGCATCCAGCATCGATTCAATCTGTCTGCCTCTGCCTATGTTTCCACTGATCCATTGAGCTGTCACGATGTTCTCAATACATCTCTTCTCGTCACATGACAAAAGAAAGCTGTTTGTCTCTTTCTTACAGTTTGTACAAAACGTCCTTTTGTCATTAGCCTCTTCCAGGCAGCCTTTGTTAGTTATTTTGGCAGTCCAAGGCATCGCAACATTCGTCTCTGGAACTGCATCTCCAATGCCTCCAAGGTCAAGATTTGATCCTAGAGCCATTCAAGCGGCTTTCTTCTTCTGTTTCTTCCTTGTAGCTCTGCCCATGGGGGTGATCCGTGCCTCTGAAGTCATTGTCTCCGACATCTGCATGCATTCAATCCAAGGTAACCAGACAGATTCCATCCAAGGTAACGGGACAGATTCCATCCAAGGTAACCAGACATATTCCATCCAAGGTAACGGGGCAGATTCCACCCAAGTTAACGGAATATGTTGCAGTAGACCAAAGACCTTCTACATTCATGCCCAGCTTATAGTAAAGAATTTTTGGGAAACCCATGAAGCCAATGACACAGTCCGAGAAATAAATTGAACAGGAATTTCATAACAATGCATTGGACTGGAGAGAAGAAGTCCAAGAGATAACAACAATAATAACAAATGTTTTACGAGTGCATTTCTTTTCAGCAAAGAATGCTCACTGGTGAAAATAATTGATGCCTGAAGAAATGATAATTTGAGAATCGCTGCTCACGGAAACTCCGTTGGACACCCAGGCATTTGTATACAGAAGACAAGCGCCAGATTTGACAGTTTGCCTTTTCTAAACGTGTCGATTTTTGTTTCTTATCCACGTCGTTCACATGTTAATTCATTTCTGTTGCTGTTTCCTATGGCGGAAACACTTTGTTTCATAATGTGCAGCTATAGTGAAAGGACAACGGACTGTTTTGTTTTTTTAAGTGTTATTTTGTGAAGGTATTCATTGTTTGTTCTTCTGTGTCAAAGAGGACCGCGGTGTCATCTGTCAGTATTAGTTTGTCCTTCGGTGTCAAAGAGAACCGTGATGTCATCTGTCAGTCCTTGTTTGTCCTTCGGTGTCAAAGAGGACCGTGGTGTCATCTGTCAGTCCTAGTTTGTCCAACGGTGTCCAAGAGGTCCGTGGTGTAATCTGTCAGTCATAGTTTGTCCTTCAGTGTCAAAGAGGACCGTGGTGCCATCTGTCAGTCCTTGTTTGTGCTTCGGTGCAGTGTCTTCTGTTGATCAGTTGGGGAGGGGGGAGGGGAGGGCGTGGGTGTAACACTACTCGACTGTTGCAAGCTTCCGTGATGTGTCATCTATTGATTCAGTGGGGGTAACACGATTTTGCAAGCTTCCATGATGTGTCTTATGTTGATCAGTCGGGGTAACTCGACTGTTGCAAGCTTCCGTGACGTTTCATCTGTCGATCAGTGAGAGGTAACTCGACTGTTGCAAGCTTCCGTGATGTGTCTTGTGTTGATCAGTGGGGGTAACTCGACGTCTCAGACCATCTAACATCATATCTCTTGGTCGGCCTCTGCCTTCTTTCCCACTATTGTTTTTCCAGTTGCCACAATGTTCTCCAATGCTCCGCTTCTCACCACATGACCCAAAAAAAAGCTGTTTGTGTCTTTCTTATAGCTGTTTATAATGTTTTAGTTTCATCAGCCTCTCTCTTATAGTTTTATATAATATTCTAGTTTCATTAGCCTTTTTCTTATAGTTTTACATAATGTTCTAGCGTCATTAGCCTCTTTCTTACAGTTTTTTATAATGTTCTAGTTTCATTAGCCTCTTTCATATAGTTGTATATAATGTTCTAGTTTCATTAGTCTCTTTCTTATAGTTGTATATAAAGTTCTAGTTTCATTAGCCTCTTTTCTTATAGGTGTATATAATGTTCTAGTTTCATTAGGTTCTTCCAGGCAATCGTCATTAGTTACTCTGGCAGCCCAAGGAATTCGCAGCATTCGTCTCAGGAACCACATCACTGTGGCAACACCATAATACTTAGCAAACAAACAAAACTATCATCCTTTACTTTTCTTTCCCTTGCAACTTGCAACAACTGGCGCCTGTCAGAAGCACCCAACAATATGAGCTGTCAATCAGTGGGTCACCTATGCGTGTGTCTTTTGCGTTGAAGTGATGGTGTGTGTATGTGTGTGTGTGTGTGTGTTTATATATATATATATATATATATATATATATATATATATATATATATATATATATATATATATATATATATATATATATATATATATATATATATATATATATATATATAAACAATGTAGTTCAAGGACAGCTGAATACTGATCTTTTGTTCCACAGCTGTCCTGTTTTTTTTTTTTTTTTAGTTGCCTCGCAAATCGAAAGGACAACAAAAGACAAGTTTCCAAGTTCAGTGTTATGTTGAGAAGGGGTGGTGGGTGGGGGAGGGCGTGGGCGGGTGGGGTACGGAGTGGCGTGGGAGTATTGGATAGATTGGGAATTGTATAAGCCTTTGCTAGGTCGGTGATAAAACGAATTTCAGAAATGCTGTATTATGCTTACAAAAGAAAACTTGGTATCTGTTATCTGTTAGGGTGTCATCCTTACATTCAGGACAAGTCCGTAGTTGCTCACATCACCACCCCCCCCCCCCCCCCCCCCTCACCACCAATACATGCATAGGCGTCTGGAGGTTAGTAGTGCCAGGTCTGTGTTGACTGACGAGGCGCCTCGTTCTCCCGATGTACCTCTCATGTCTGGCCGTGCACATTCGTACCCCCAAGTCTGCCGTTCTGGGCAACGATGTGGATTCACTGGCGTCAAAGTCCCTCACGCTCTTGACATCACTCTAAGGGCGTTAATAACATCGGCACGTTCCATGGGCTGGCTAACTGCAGGGGATGCAGAGCCAACAAGTTTATCAGCTCGTTCATGTCTCTCAACTCCCGTACGTCAATGAAACTTTACGGAGAGCAAGGGATAACGAGTATAACTAGAAAGGTCTTTGTGTGGAATTCACATGATAAAAGAAACAGAAGAAGACCTAAACATTCATGGAGAAGACAAGGGTAAAAGATGAAAGACTGGAGATGATAACGAGAGTGCGTCAGTGTACTCGACGGGGGATGATCTTGATCATGTCATGAGCCCGGACGGACTACTGTTCGTCGTCCGCTATGGGATGTCAAGACTGGCCGCCTATTACAAAATGCTCTCAGGTCTAGATAACGTAATGACCCTAACATAACATGGACCTGACACACCATGGACCTGACACAACATGGACCTGACACAACATGGACCTGACACTACATGGACATGACACAACATGGACCTGATACAACATGGACCTGACACAACATGGACCTGACACAACATGGAACTGACACACCATGGACCTGACACAACATTGACCTGACACAACACGGAACTAACACAACATGGACCTGACACAACATGGACCTGACACAACATGGACCTGATACAACATGGACCTGACACAACATAGACCTAACACAACATGGATCTGACACACCATAGACCTGACACAACATGGACATGACACAACATGGACCTGACACAACATGGACCTGACACAACATGGACATGACACAACATGGACCTGACTCAACATGGACGTAACACAACATGGATCTGACACACCATAGACATGACACAACATGGAACTGACACAACATGGAACTGACACACCATGGACCTGACACAACATGGACCTGACACAACATGGACCTGACACAACATGGACATGACACAACATGGACCTGACACACCATTGACCTGACACAACATGGACCTAACACAACATGGAACTGACACACCATGGACCTGACACAACATTGACCTGACACAGCATGGAACTAACACAACATGGACCTGACACAACATGGACCTGACACAACATGGACCTGGCACTACATGGACCTGACACAACATGGACCTCACACATCATGGATCTGACACACCATAGACCTGACACAACATGGACCTGACACAACATGGAACTGACACACCATGGACCTGACGCAACATGGACCTGACACAACATGGAACTAACACAGCATGGACCTGACACAACATGGACCTGACACAACATGGACCTAACACAACATGAACCTAACACAACATGGACCTCACACAACATGGACCTATCATAAAATAGCCTTAACACAACATGGGCCTTATACAACATGGGCCTGACACAACATGGACCTGACACACCATGAACGTGACATATCATGGACCTGACACAACATGGACCTGACACAGCATGGGTCTGACACAACATGGACCTAACACAACATGGACCTGACACAACATTGACCTTACACAACATGGACCTAACACAACATAGCCTTAACACAACAATGGGCCTGATACAACATGGACCTGACACAAAATGGACCCGACACAACATGGACCTGACACAACATGGACCTGACACAACATGGACCTACACAACGTGTACTTGACACAACACGGACCTCACACAACATGGACCTCACACAACTTGGACTTGACACAATATGAACCTGACACAACATGGACCTAACACAACATAACCTTAACACAACATGGGCCTGATACAACATGGACCTGACACAACATTACCTGACACAACATGGTCCTGACACATCATAGACCTGATACAACATGGACCTGACACAGCATGGGCCTGACACAACATTGACCTGACACAACATGATCCTGACACAGCATTGGTTTTACACAACATGGACCTAACACCACATGGACCTGACACAACATGGACCTGACACAACATGGACCTGACACAACATGGACCTGTCATAACATGGACCTAACACCACATGGACCTGACACAACATGGACCTGACACAACATGGACCTGACACAACATGGACCTGACACAACAAGACCTGACACAACATGTACCTGACACAATATGGACCTACACAACATGTACCTGACACAACATGGACCTGACGCGACATGGACCTACACAACATGTACTTGACACAACATGGACCTACACAACATGGACCTGACACAACATGGACCTGACACAACATGGTCCTACACAATATGTACCTGACACAACATGGACCTACACAACATGGATCTGACACACCATAGACCTGACACAACATGAACATTACACAACATGGACCTGACACAACATGGACCTGACACAACATGGACATGACACAACATGGACCTGACTCAACATGGACGTAACACAACATGGATCTGACACACCATAGACATGACACAACATGGAACTGACACAACATGGAACTGACACACCATGGACCTGACACAACATGGACCTGACACAACATGGACCTGACACAACATGGACATGACACAACATGGACCTGACACACCATTGACCTGACACAACATGGACCTAACACAACATGGAACTGACACACCATGCACCTGACACAACATTGACCTGACACAGCATGGAACTAACACAACATGGACCTGACACAACATGGACCTGACACAACATGGACCTGGCACTACATGGACCTGACACAACATGGACCTCACACATCATGGATCTGACACACCATAGACCTGACACAACATGGACCTGACACAACATGGAACTGACACACCATGGACCTGACGCAACATGGACCTGACACAACATGGAACTAACACAGCATGGACCTGACACAACATGGACCTGACACAACATGGACCTAACACAACATGAACCTAACACAACATGGACCTCACACAACATGGACCTATCATAAAATAGCCTTAACACAACATGGGCCTTATACAACATGGGCCTGACACAACATGGACCTGACACACCATGAACGTGACATATCATGGACCTGACACAACATGGACCTGACACAGCATGGGTCTGACACAACATGGACCTAACACAACATGGACCTGACACAACATTGACCTTACACAACATGGACCTAACACAACATAGCCTTAACACAACAATGGGCCTTATACAACATGGACCTGACACAAAATGGACCCGACACAACATGGACCTGACACAACATGGACCTGACACAACATGGACCTACACAACGTGTACTTGACACAACACGGACCTCACACAACATGGACCTCACACAACTTGGACTTGACACAATATGAACCTGACACAACATGGACCTAACACAACATAACCTTAACACAACATGGGCCTGATACAACATGGACCTGACACAACATTACCTGACACAACATGGTCCTGACACATCATAGACCTGACACAACATGGACCTGACACAGCATGGGCCTGACACAACATTGACCTGACACAACATGATCCTGACACAGCATTGGCCTTACACAACATGGACCTAACACCACATGGACCTGACACAACATGGACCTGACACAACATGGACCTGACACAACATGGACCTGTCATAACATGGACCTAACACCACATGGACCTGACACAACATGGACCTGACACAACATGGACACAACATGGACCTGACACAACATAGACCTGACACAACAAGACCTGACACAACATGTACCTGACACAATATGGACCTACACAACATGTACCTGACACAACATGGACCTGACGCAACATGGACCTACACAACATGTACTTGACACAACATGGACCTACACAACATGGACCTCACACAACTTGGACTTGACACAATATGAACCTGACACAACATGGACCTAACACAACATAACCTTAACACAACATGGGCCTGATACAACATGGACCTGACACAACATTACCTGACACAACATGGTCCTGACACATCATAGACCTGACACAACATGGACCTGACACAGCATGGGCCTGACACAACATTGACCTGACACAACATGATCCTGACACAGCATTGGCCTTACACAACATGGACCTAACACCACATGGACCTGACACAACATGGACCTGACACAACATGGACCTGACACAACATGGACCTGTCATAACATGGACCTAACACCACATGGACCTGACACAACATGGACCTGACACAACATGGACACAACATGGACCTGACACAACATAGACCTGACACAACAAGACCTGACACAACATGTACCTGACACAATATGGACCTACACAACATGTACCTGACACAACATGGACCTGACGCAACATGGACCTACACAACATGTACTTGACACAACATGGACCTACACAACATGGACCTGACACAACATGGACCTGACACAACATGGTCCTACACAATATGTACCTGACACAACATGGACCTACACAACATGGACCTGACACAACATGGACCTGACACAAAATGGACCTGACACAACATGGACCCATAGTCTGTTCCTGCATCAGGGCTTGGTTTTCATTCTTGTTTCCTACAGGATATGCAGGTCTGACGATAAGCGTTGTGGGATTTTTCTCACAAATCTCTTCTCACAAGCCTTATCTCACAAATCTTGTCTCAGAAACCTCCTCCCACAAATCTTGTCTCACCAATCTTGTCACACAAATCTCTTCTCACAAATCTCTTTTCTCACAAATCTCTTCTCACAAATATTTTCTCACAAATCTCTTCTCACAAATCTTGTCTTACAAATATGTTCTCACAAATCTGTTTTCACAAATCTGTTCTCACAAATCTTGTCCAGCAAATCTGTTTTCATAAATTTCTTCTCACAAATATCTTCTCACAAATTTTGTCTTACAAGTCTCTTCTCACAAATCGTGTCCAACAAATCTGTTCTCACAAATCTGTTCTCACAAATCTCTTCTCACAAATCTCTTCTCTCAAATCTTGTCTTACAAATCTGTTCCCACAAATCATTTCTCGCAAATCTCTTCTCACAAATCTCTTCTACATTCTCCTCTCGCAAAACTCTTCTCACAAATCTCTGCCGGCATGCGGTGTTTTCCAGCGGGTCTGTTTATTGTCCAAGTCTCAAATTGCTAAATCCGCAGTCTCTACGTGGCACGGTAGCTGTCTTAGTCCCACTGGGGTTCACAGGTGTGTGTGTCTGCAGGTGAACATCCCTCAGTCACACCAGGATTCAGAATGTTTGGGATTCATTCGATCTCCGATGTCCCTGAAAGCAGCGAGAGAGAGAGAGAGAGAGAGAGAGAGAGAGAGAGAGAGAGAGAGAGAGAGAGAGAGAGAGAGAGAGAGAGAGAGAGAGAGAGAGAGAGAGAGAGAGAGAGAGATGGGCACGAAATCAGTGGAGCGAGACGACAAGTAAAATGTCGCACAGAAAACACGCAGACAAGCTTTCCATGGGTGTGACAATCTAAGCTGTAGGTCCTTCACGGATGAATGCCTCCGTGAGTTCATATTGAACCCCTAGATCAGGGGTGTCAAACTCAATCGCTAAGCGGGTCAAAACTCAAATCACACTTAAAGTTGCGGGCCGGACATGGTAAATATTCAATAAGCCTAAAATTAAACCTTTTTTTTTTAAAATTAATATAAATTAAAACAGATAAAAGACTGAAATTGGAGGTGATTTAAACCTTTGGCTCTAATAAAGTTGACGGTTTGTGTTACAGTGCTCATTACATCTTCCATGTTGAGGACTTTACCACACAGCGATCCTTGGTGTATGATGCAGTGAAATGCTATCAATTCACCAGTTCAGTTCTCCTGCACCTTTAACCGCATCCTTCCAACTAGTCCACTTTTTTCGCTACATATTGCCGGTGCTCCATCTGTTGTCAGTCCAACGAGTTTGTCCCAAGGCAGGTTCATGTTGGTTAAACTTTGACATACGCTTTTCACACTAAACCAGCACTTGATCCTCTGAGTGATTGATTATGGACTGGGACTGCTCACTGTCTCAAAGAGTCAGCTGGTGATGTTAGAGCGCATATAGAACGAAGCTATGCGGGTCATTCTGGGATGCACCAGAGACACCCAATTAGTGTGTATGCGTTACATCCTTGGTTTGCCGACTGTTGCAGGTAGGCTCAAGATGATGCAGGCGAAGGCATACCTCAGAGTAGCTGCAGACACAGATCACCCACTGCATGAGGCGCTAGACGCAGTTAAGGGCCAGCAACTGATAAGAGGGAAATCATGGATGGCTCAGGCGGAGGATACGATCAGACAGGTGTGCCCCTTGGAGAACATTAGGCGAGGAGAGGAGTGGGTCAGAGTGCCAGCGGAGCAGTCAGACTTGTGCAGAGTTATAATCACATTGAGTCGGGAGTGCAGGGAGTGGCCAGCAGGGGCAATGGAAGTGGAAATACAGCAACTAATTCAGGACAATGCTCACTCGAGTGATGTGATTATCTACACAGATGGTTCGGTGTCGAGAGGCAGGAGAAGTGCCTGGGGGTTCATAGCAAAAGCTAATGGCCGACGTTTGGTGCAGGAGAGCCTGGCATATGATACCACAAATTCTAGCTTAAGAATGGAGGTGGAGGCGGTCACTGCAGCTTTCCGCTGGATGGAGAATACGATACACACACACACACATCGTGATTGTAACTGACTCAGAAAGCATGTTGAGGAAGGTGAGAACAGGCATGCTTCGTGCAGAGTGGCTTGCTTCGCTTCGGAGGTCACGGGTGGCAAGCATCGCCTGGATCTTTTCTCCCGGGGCATGCCGGTGTGCTGGAGAATGAACAGGCGGACAGATTGGCTGGCTCTGCAAAACTTGGTGGAGTATTGATGCATGACAAGGCAGAAGTGGTTGCAGCCTTGTGGGAGCACGTGTACACCTCGGAGGAGCAAATGAATCATCATGGTCTGGCAAGAATGAGGCAGCGAGGAGTGACGAGGGGATCTGGCCGACGCTGGACGCTCAGAGGAAAGGCGAGACGGACATATAATCAGATTGCTACTGGTACTATTGGTGTTGGAACTCTTCGCTGGCTGCTGAGGATGGGGACGGAGCGCCTATCGAAATGCCCCGAGATCTGTGATGTCGGTTTCTAGATCAATCAATCAATCAATCAATCAATCAATCAATCAATCAATCATACGTTGTCAAACATGTTTTTTCCTGTCGTTGTCCCGTGCATGGATTTCATGTCCAATAATTATTCTGTAACATTCAAACTGGAGTCCACTCCACTGATGAGGATGGCGAGCTGTGCAGTGTCAGTCGTGTCACTACTTTCCTTGACAGCAAGGGAGAACGCAACAAAGTCTTTGCCTTTTTCGATCAGCTGTGTTTTTATATCAATGGCCATCTCACAAACCCGATCAACAACCGTATTTCTGCTAAGGCTTACCTTTGCAAGCATCTGGTTTTTTTTTTTTTTTTTTTTTGGTTTTTTTCTTTTGTCTGAACACAAGCAGAGTTTCAGAAACTCTCCTTCCGTAAATGGTCGGCATGATTTTATGATATCCTCTGACACAATAAAACGTGCGTTGACTGCAGCATCAGTTTGTGATTTTGCTTTGGTGAAAAACATCTGCTGTGATGTTAGATGCCTCTTCAGTTCGCCTACATTCAGTAACTTCTGCTCTGCATTCAGGCTGTTTAACTTGTCTTGATGTTTAGTCTCGTAATGCCGTCTCAGATTATATTCTTTGATCACAACCACATTATCTCCACAAATTAGACACACAGGTTTACCGCCAGTATCAGTAAACATATATTCAGCGGCTTTGAAAGGCTCTGTTTTCAGAAGCAACTTTTCTCTTGGCCATTTTAAAGGCTAGCATTGATTTTAAAAGATTGTGCATCTACCGACAGATGCTTGATTGATATCAGGTTAGCCGTAGCGGGAAAAGCTGATGTAATATCCGGGCATTACATTACTTTCATATTTTATGCGCCAATCCAAAACGAGCATCTGAACGTTGCTAGGTAACTATGGTAACTATAACGTAGGACACTAACTCACTACACAACTTTTCTTTTTGCTTATTCTGATCGAAGCGAGAACGCTCTCAGATAGCCTATCATTCGGAAGGCTGCTAATTAGGGAATTTGATTTTCACTTTATATCGTGACCATAAAAAATATTTTAGCCTAAAATTCTCTCTTGGGCCGAATATAATTGTAAGTTGGTTGAGACCTCTCGGGCCTGATATGAGTGTACGGCGGGCCGGATGTGGCCCGCAGGCCTTCAGTTTGACACATGTGCCCTAGATGAAAGAAAGGAAGTGTAATGGGCTAGTGTCCAGGCCACAGTTGCACGCTGCGGGTATGGCCTTCTGGTATTGCACATCCCGAAGCCTTCTATCATCCCATGGAGCAAGGGTACACATCATCCTCATGCTTCGTGTTCTGAACATTTCGTCATGACTACTGGCATTTCGCTGGTTACATTTCATACTGGACGAAGGAACCAGTGCCGTGCCAACGCTCCTTAGTCAAAATGTAGTAGTAGTCGTACAGTTAGTTTTATAGCAACGGGTGGCACAATAATGGTTCTATTCCCGAACCAGCGGAAACAACACGAAATGAACAAACGTGCGACTGGATACGAATTCAAACACGTGACTATCGGCAAAGTAAGAAAGCGTGTTACGTACTGTCCTACCATGACGCCTGAGTCAGTCTGTGGAAATAATCAGTGCTGTAGAAAATCACAGATCTACAATATGTGTGAATTTTCAGTGCTATCCACAATTTTGGATCTACAATCTATGTGAATTATCACAAAATCTTGGACCTACTATCTATGTGAATTATCAGTGCTACCCACAACCTTGGATCTACAATCTGTGTGAACTATCAGTGCTACCCACAACCTTGTATATAGACCCTGTGTGAATTATCACACAATCTTGTATCTACAATATGTGTGAATTATCAGTGCTACCCACAACAGTGGATCTACAATCTCTGTGAATTATCAATGCTCCCCACAACACTGGATCTACAATGCTAGATCTACTAAATGTGTGATCTATGAGTGTCCACAACTGGAATTTAACGCGAAGCAATTATTTTACTGAATCTGAACTCGTAGAGTTTGGTCAACATAGAACCCGATAATGATGTTCTCGTACAAAACGGAAAGCTTCTGAACTCAGCGGTAGTTTGTTTCATTCATGGTTCTCTCTTAACATTGGTCAAGTAGTTTTGAGCCACTTGAAGAAAACCCTAGCCTGCACAGCTCGTGGCGACTGCACTAGCCAGGCGGCTCTCAGGCTCAGGACCCCCACGTTATTCACCACAAGGTACTATAGACAAAAGATGACATCAATTATGATTAATTAATAAGAAATCATCATGAAGTTCATGGGATATATGGGATAATATTTAGTTCAGTCAGTTCAGTCGCTGTTCCAACATCACAGCAACGGGTCGTTCCCATTATGCTCCGTTCCTGTACCAGTGAATCCATCCATCCATCATGTGCCATGCCGGTAAGCGTGGGCGGTCATGCTCTGCCATCTCACTCGATCACCAGAGTCGTGGATCAGCTCCGTGTTTCTGTCTAGACCATGCCACAAACCAAGCCATCCAGGTACTTGATTCTAGGTCTTCCCCTTGGTCTGTTCCTCTCTATCTTGCCAGTTGTCACCAAGTTCTCCAAATCATTTCTTCTCATAACATGCCCAAAAAATCAGTGAATATCACATAAAATGTTCCTCACTGCCCCATGTGAAAAGTGGAAAGGACAAGTGGGGTAATATTATTCATGTTCAGTAGCTACTCCTCATTCTCTATTATGTTCAGTTAACTCATCTACTCATATATGTTATTAATGAACACACCCACTTATTATACCTGCTCATCTATTTCTTTATTATGAGTCATCCTAAGTTTTATACTCTCTTACATTTATTATTGTATTATTATGTTAATGTTTGCCTTGCGACTCATCGCCTTATCGTGTCTCATGCTTTATTTTCTATGAAGCCAAAGCTATGAGATATGTTCATAACGTCATCTTGTCGGAAATTTCCGCCACCATACTAGCACAAGTTGTGTTGTCATTTATCATCTTGATGTGCATTGCCGATAAGCGTAGGCGATCATGTTTCGCCATCTCACACGATCACCAGAGTCATGGATCAGCTCTTGTTATTATACCGGATTATTGTAGCTCATTGTCTGTCAGCAAACCATTTATTAAAGAAAACCCTAGCCTGCACAGCTCGTGGCGACTGCACTAGCCTGGTGGCCTTCAGGCTCAGGACCCCCACATTATACACCACAAGGTACTATAGACAAAAGATGACATCAATTATGATTATTTAATAAGAAATCATCATGAAGTTCATGAGATATATGGGATAATATTTAGTTCAGTCAGTTCAGTCGCTGTTCCAACATCACAGCAACGGGTCGTTCCCATCATGCTCCGTTCCTGTACCAGTGAATCCATCCATCCATAATGTGCCATACCGGTAAGCGTGGGCGGTCATGCTCTGCCATCTCACTCGATCACCAGAGTCGTGGATCAGCTCCTTGTTTCTGTCTCGACCATGCCACAAGGCCAAGCCATCCAGGTACTTGCTTCTAGGTCTGCCCCTTGGTCTGTTCCCCTCGATCTTACCAGTGTCTGTTTGTTATTATTGACTCTGGCAGTTGCGTTGTAATGGCCTATAATCGCTCATCACCCTAAAGACAAGTTAATTGTAGAATTGCTTCCCTTCCTTCGTCTTTGTAGTTTTTCGATTATACTGAAAAGTATAACTGACACACACGAGCACGTCCTAATCTGACAGGTACACTATCAGCTGTATACATATACTGATAACCCTTTTGTAGCATTTGTATCAACAACAGAATATGATCTGAGCAAGTGTAGTCTTGTACAAAGGCATCAATAAGGTTTCCACCGATCTTCCTCGAGAGCAAGAGGACGCCCGAGAAGAAAATGGACTGTTGACATCAAAGACATTGTACAATCACACAGAATGACACTATCCTGTGCCACCCATCGTGGGCTGGAGCGCCAATTATTCCTCTCCACGACGCTCGACGGCAAAGTGGAAGATGATGATGATGATGATGATGATGATGATGATGATGATGATGATGATGATGATGATGATGATGATGATGATGAAGGCGACTGTTATGATGATGGTCTTCAAAACGTTCAAGATGCCCATTTATTTTGCTGTGGTTAGTTCGGACCTTAACTGTAACGTCTGATCTGACTTCAGGTGTTACTGCTGTATCTTCACTGAATTTACTGTTACGTCTAGTTTCTTCAGCTGCTACTGTTTCCTCAGTCGTTGCTGCATGCACTCGTAGTGAAACAGGCGATCATCTATACACAGTATCCTGCTTCCCTTGCTCAGCCTCAGTGTTACTTAAATGTGTCCATAGAGGCCCACCAATCGGCCTGTACATTTCAACGTACAATCCTGGTGTGACAGAGCGACAAGACACGAATGCAACTGAAGTATTAACACTGAAGCCAAGCCGTAGAGACTGTCTGAGTTTATTACAGGAAACTTATTCGTATCAAAAACGTGGCATATTGCATGGATGGAGCTTCACGTCCTGTTGGCTTGAGAAGTTGATGGTAACTCACTTCTACCCTGCCTCTACGTCAACGCGTGAGCGTCCCTAGATCCATAACTACGGGGTGCTCACGCGTGCATCAGCTAATAGATCCATTTTCCCTTTGCACGCCATGCCAACTAAACCCCTTGAACAGAGCTACTCTGTTATACTGGCCTGGCTACGATGGATTGGTCAGTGAGATGTTCAAGATCGTTTGGTCAGTGAGATGTTCATGATAGATCAATCAGACGGATGTTCATGATAGAGTCAACTACCAACACTGACCCTACATCATCAATTACAAACACTGGCCCTACATCATCAAATACCAATGCCAAATGGTGAATTAGATATAATAATAAACATCTGCAAAACTCGTTGTCCAGGTAGAACTAA
Organism: Cepaea hortensis; assembly: GCA_963921405.1. Lineage (NCBI taxonomy): Eukaryota > Metazoa > Mollusca > Gastropoda > Stylommatophora > Helicidae > Cepaea > Cepaea hortensis. Next base: position 436,388,096 of record OY992876.1, read on the forward strand.
ATGAACAGAATCTAGAAGCAAGTTGCTAACAACATTGACGACCAGAAGCCGGCTGACATTCTTTTACGTCAATATTTATTGACGGTGAACAGCTTGTGATAAATATGAATCATAATACTAATAATACTAATAATCATCAGAGTACCGTTCCCGTACAGCCGGGAGAGCCGGTACCGTAGCAATAAATATAATCACACAGCTGAACCTAACTATTCAAATCCCTAGGCAATGTCTCACCGCCTAGCGTCGGTTCTAATGCCTCTTATCTGTTGACCGTTCTGTCACCTTGGCCATTCTCGCCGAGTCCTAGTTTATACCTTCGTGGCCAGCTGTTGGTCCTGACTGAGAAGAGTAATGCTTTAAAGATCTAGCTCTTCTACCAAGTAGTTCCTAGCTACTACTGCCATCTCCTAACGGATTGTTGATAATCTTCTCTCCTTTATTAGACTCATGCCGCCTTCTGTGCCGCCAGCCCAAGCTCTACTCCCTTGTTGCTAAACCAAATGGCTAAACTCCCTGTGACGTTTTCTACCTTCTCACGTCACTTAGCGACTTTTTCTATCTGTTGGTTCGAGATTACTTCTCAGATTCTTTGTGACTTATCTATTACGTCATTCATTCTGACTCGCTACATGGCAACCAACATTGGCCCTACATTATCAACTGCCAACACTGGCCCTACATCATCCACTACCAACAGTGGCCTTACATCATCAACTACCAACACTGGCCCTACATCATCAACTACCAACACTGGCCCTACATCATCAACTACAAAGGGACGCAGAGGTGTTACCAAGGCACCAGGGCCAGGTTCTATACTGGCCAAGACCAACTAACATGTCCTAGTCGTGTGTCCTGAGCAACAGGTCCCTTCGGGGTCCTGGATAACGTAGTAGGATCGCTGATTCTTCCGAAGTCGGAGAGTATCTGCCTGCACGGCGAGGAACCACCAGTCTGCACACCAATAAGCCAGACATTGGACAACGGATACTCACGCAAACCTCAGTCGGATATGACATAACACTAATGTTGGATAACAGGATGTCTTCGTCCGACATACAGGACTTCACGCTGGAGTTCACAGCCAGCGAACACAAGCAGGCAAGCATCAACTACAAACACTAGCCATACATCAAAGCAGATCTGCGAAGAGAGCAAGAGGACGCCCGATAATCCCTAACCAGCAGTCGCCGACATTCGACTGGTATTCCATGTATACTGTTTAAAAAAAGAAAAGAAACACAAAATTATTGCAGTTTCAATTGCAAACTTGTACCAACATTTTATTGACGATGCTGATTCGCCCACTGCAGTTGGTTCTGGTGATGCCGGTCTGTAATAACAGGAGCTCTGTAGGGTCTTCTAGCCCAAAGACCAGTGTCGTGCAGCCGGTACCTGGCCGTTTGATCTTAAATTCGACGAGCTCCTGGCATTGACTGGACTTTGGAGGACGCAGATGCAAATCGATTCCTAAGGTGACGCAGCGGTCTTCGGCAGCAGTTGTGATTCTGGGTCTTCCACTGCGAGACCGGTCTGCCACTGAGCAAGTTTCTTGAAATCGCCCCCAAAGGCGACTAATGGTGCTTCTAACCACATTAAATTCTCTGGCTACTACACTTTGTGACAGTCCAGCCTGTAAATGTCCAATGATGATGATTCATTGTTCTGTAGTGAGATGAGCTATAATTGCGCATTGAATTTCCAACTGAATTTATTCGAGGAGCGTCAATCTTTTATAGGCAGTCAATAATATGGCCAGAGAGTTGTGTGTTCAGTAAGTTTCACGGGATTATCATGAACCTGTCACGAGTTATTGTCAAAAATGTTGTTTTGACCTTGGCCTCTTTGATGACCTCACGAATCATGAGGTGAGTACAATTCAGGTAACCACGAGAAGTTAATGACCAGATGGACACAGTCGATAGGTTGACTGATGTCCAATCAGTGAATATCGTTTATAAAAGTAACACCAAAAATGTTGCATTTCTTTTTTTTTTTAATAGTGTATAATTGGTACACCAATAGACGTTCGCGTGGTTACATTTAATTCATTTATCTTATGGCTCTTGTTTTGTGTGGATGCTCGACAAGACCTGATATTTACTCTTCACAATGACTGGAGGGTGAGCAGCATAACACAGCCAGCACTCATAGCCTTCCACTCCTGCCAGGAGACAAACCAATGACACAGCCAGCATTCATAGCCTTCCACTCCTGCCAGGAGACAAACCAATGACACAGCCAGCACTCATAGCCTTCCACTCCTGCCAGGAGACAAACCAATGACACAGCCAGCACTCATAGCCTTCCACTCCTGCCAGGAGACAAACCAATGACACAGCCAGCACTCATAGCCTTCCACTCCTGCCAGGAGACAAACCAATCGCTGATGGACTATATTTAAGCTTTCTCTGGCTTTGAACTCAATCGTAGTTCATACACGCGCTACTAATTCTAGTGCACTGGACTGAATTTTGCGTGAGGATTAGCTTTCCTTATTAACAGTTTCCACCTCGCCGTCAGGCGAACCCACTCTCACTTCTGGGGTACTTATAATTTATGTCCCCCAAGTCAAGGACGAGACGTCAACATTTTAGTCCAACTAACTGGTGTAGGGGTTGAACCCGCTACCTAAGCATCAGAACACCCGAAGTTTAAGAGCGAACGCTCTTTCCCCATTCGACTATACTGACATCCATTGATGGACTTGAATAAGAAAGTGTTCCTACACAAGTAAGCGACATTTTAAAAATATCATTTCCGTTTAAGTTCAATAGTAAATGTGGTTTACTGTAACACCGTCACGAAAGAAACACCACAAAACGTGACATCCCGTGTTTCACAAGTGTTCATATCTTGTTCACAACGTAATATCTGTTTTGAAACACATTTCCCGCCGATGGTGTTTGTAAAAGTATATTTGCCAAATGTGTCCAGGAGCAATTTCCAGCCATGTTTTTGTGGTGTGATGGGGCAAACACATTCTGTAGGCCTGAATGCCTGGAAGAATAGGTGGCCAATCTTCTTCTCACTTAGCAGTCGTCGAGTTCAAGCGTCGAACCTTTGATCGTCTGCACTCATGATATTAACTGCGCAGTTCCCTTTTAACTTCGCTAAAGAGCCGGCTAAAGAAAGTATGAAATGGAACAGGAAGACCACACGTGCAGTTCGCCTCAACAGCCTGACAATCAGCTGCGCATTCTCACGTGTAAACACTAGATAGTGCTGCAGCCCCTTAAGAATGGCACTCTCCCATATTTGAGACGTGAACTTAACAAGGTGCTGCAGCCACTTAAGAATGACACTCTCCCATATTTGAGACGTGAACTTATCAAGGTGCTGCAGCCCCTTAAGAATGGCACTTTTCATATATGAGAAATGAACTATATATATTTTATCGCGTAGTTGCGAGGCATTCTGATTTCTGTTGTGCGCCTCCTGGCTGGTTGCCTCCGTCTTCAGCACCTTTCCTTTACTAGTGCACATTGTGGTCTTACTCGAGTTTAGATGTGTAGGCACGCACACACGTGTCTGCGCATGCATGTACGTGCATACACATTTAGAGCATTCTGGTTATAATTCGGCGCCAGAGACTCGCCGCAGCCCCTTCCCCTTTTAGTTAAAATACATCGCCACGAGAAGGCCATGAGTTGGACTTTTGCTGTAGAAGTGATGAATGCACAAGCCATGGGGTATTTATGCAAGGTTGGGAGCTTACCACAACTCTGCTGCCGCGGCTACATAGCTGCAACATTTGGAACCCAGACGTGAACTTAACAAGGTGCTGCAACCATTCAAGAATGGCGCTCTCCCATATGTGAGACGTGAACTTAACAAGGTGCTGCAACCATTCAAGAATGGCACTCTCCCATATGTGAGACGTGAACTTAACAAGGTGCTGCAACCATTCAAGAATGGCACTCTCCCATATGTGAGACGTGAACTTAACAAGGTGCTGCAACCATTCAAGAATGGCACTCTCCCATATGTGAGACGTGAACTTAACAAGGTGCTGCAACCATTCAAGAATGGCACTCTCCCATATGTGAGACGTGAACTTAACAAGGTGCTGCAACCATTCAAGAATGGCACTCTCTCATATGTGAGACGTGAACTTAACAAGGTGCTGCAACCATTCAAGAATGGCACTCTCCCATATGTGAGACGTGAACTTAACAAGGTGCTGCAACCATTCAAGAATGGCACTCTCCCATATGTGAGACGTGAACTTAACAAGGTGCTGCAACCATTCAAGAATGGCACTCTCCCATATGTGAGACGTGAACTTAACAAGGTGCTGCAACCATTCAAGAATGGCACTCTCCCATATGTGAGACGTGAACTTAACAAGGTGCTGCAACCATTCAAGAATGGCACTCTCCCATATGTGAGACGTGAACTTAACAAGGTGCTGCAACCATTCAAGAATGGCACTCTCCCATATGTGAGACGTGAACTTAACAAGGTGCTGCAACCATTCAAGAATGGCACTCTCCCATATGTGAGACGTGAACTTAACAAGGTGCTGCAACCATTCAAGAATGGCACTCTCTCATATGTGAGACGTGAACTTAACAAGGTGCTGCAACCATTCAAGAATGGCACTCTCCCATATGTGAGACGTGAACTTAACAAGGTGCTGCAACCATTCAAGAATGGCACTCTCCCATATGTGAGACGTGAACTTAACAAGGTGCTGCAACCATTCAAGAATGGCACTCTCCCATATGTGAGACGTGAACTTAACAAGGTGCTGCAACCATTCAAGAATGGCACTCTCCCATATGTGAGACGTGAACTTAACAAGGTGCTGCAACCATTCAAGAATGGCACTCTCCCATATGTGAGACGTGAACTTAACAAGGTGCTGCAACCATTCAAGAATGGCACTCTCCCATATGTGAGACGTGAACTTAACAAGGTGCTGCAACCATTCAAGAATGGCGCTCTCCCATATGTGAGACGTGAACTTAACAAGGTGCTGCAACCATTCAAGAATGGCGCTCTCCCATATGTGAGACGTGAACTTAACAAGGTGCTGCAACCATTCAAGAATGGCGCTCTCCCATATGTGAGACGTTAACTTAACAAGGTGCTGCAACCATTCAAGAATGGCGCTCTCCCATATGTGAGACGTGAACTTAACAAGGTGCTGCAGCCCCTCAAGAATGGCACAATGCCATATTTCAGACGTCAACTTAACAAGGTGCTACAGCCCCTCAAGAATGGCACAATGCCATATTTCAGACGTCAACTTAACAAGGTGCTACAGCCCCTCAAGAATGGCACATTCCCATATTTAAGACGTGAACTTAGCTTGGCGCGGCAGCTCCACAAGAATGGCACACATTTTAGACCTGAACTTAGCAAGCTAGCTGCTAGAAAACCAACTATAATTCAGTGGCTACCGCCCTACTCTGGTGTACCTGAAAATGAGAAGGCCAAGAGCTTACCAAGACAGATTCAGGATGTGAATTGGAAGGTATCGAATTGACATACTATGAGAAATCAGTGTTGTCCACGGTACCAGAAAATAACAGAACAATAATATACGACGACAATTATTCTCTTGACCGGCATAGACAGTTCATCGTTTTAAGGCTTCGGACAGGACATAACAGTCTGGACAAGCATATGTTTGGGCTTTCTCTGAGTGACAAACCACTGTGTTCATGGAGGAAGTGTGATCAAACTGTAGGGCATGGTCTCCGGGACTTCCCCCAGTGCAGCCAACTGAGAAGGAAATACTGGCCCAGTGAGACGGCACTGTGTTCACAGCAATACTGGCCCAGTGAGACGGCACTGTGTTCACAGCAATACTGGCCCAGTGAGACGGCACTGTGTTCACAGCAATACTGGCCCAGTGAGACGGCACTGTGTTCACAGCAATACTGGCCCAGTGAGACGGCACTGTGTTCACAGCAATACTGGCCCAGTGAGACGGCACTGTGTTCACAGCAATACTGGCCCAGTGAGACGGCACTGTGTTCACAGCAATACTGGCCCAGTGAGACGACACTGTGTTCACAGCAATACTGGCCCAGTGAGACGACACTGTGTTCACAGCAATACTGGCCCAGTGAGACGGCACTGTGTTCACCACAGTACTTGTCCAGTGAGACGGTAATGTGTTCACAGCAATAATGGTCCAGTGAGATGGTAATGTGTTCACCACAATAATGGCCCAGTGAGGCGGTAATGTGTTCACCACAATAATGGTCCAGTGAGACGGTAATATGTTCACAGCAATAATGGTCCAGTGAGACAGTAATGTGTTCACCACAATAATGGTCCAGTGAGACAGTAATGTGTTCACCACAATAATGGTCCAGTGAGACGGTAATGTGTTCACCACAATAATGGTCCAGTGAGACGGCACTGTGTTCACCGCAATAATGGTCCAGTGAGACGGTAATGTGTTCACCACAATAATGGTCCAGTGAGACGGTAATGTGTTCACCACAATAATGTCCCAGTGAGACGGCAATGTGTTCACCACAATAATCACACAGTGAGACGGTAATGTGTTCACCACAATAATGTCCCAGTGAGACGTTAATGTGTTCACCACAATAATGGCCCAGTGAGACGGTAATGTGTTCACAACAATAATGTCCCAGTGAGACGATAATGTGTTTACCACAATAATGGCCTAGTGAGACGGTAATCTGTTCACCACAATAATGGCCCAGTGAGACGGTAATGTGTTCACCACAATAATGGCCCAGTGAGACGGTAATGTGTTTACCACAATAATGGCCCAGTGAGACGGCAATGGGTTCACCACAATAATGGCCAAGTGAGACGGTAATGTGTTCAACACTATAATGGCCCAGTGAGACGGTAATGTGTTCACTACAATAATGGCCCATTGAGACGGCACTGTGTTCACAGGAATACTGGTCCAGTGAGACGGTAATGTGTTCACAACTATACTAGCCCAGCGAGACGGTAATGTGTTCACAACTATACTGGTCTAGTGAGACGGCACTGTGTTCACAACTATAGGGAACAATGAAGGAGCTCTAAAACATTGCTGACTACATTCCGAGAACTCGCCTGTTAGTGTAAATATGAAAGTAGGAATGCAAGAAGAAGTAGAATAACAAGAACAAGAACAACAAGAACAACAAGAAGAAACAACAACAATAACAACAATTGAAATAAAAAGAAAACTAGTACCATGTTATTGTGAATTACATTTTCAATTAATTACTTCAGAACAGAACAGGTGTCCCGTTCACACACCAGATAAGAGAACATGTCACTGGAATGGGGTAATCTCGCTTCCAGGAGAAATTACTTAAATTTAAATATCTACCAACATCTGTAGCTTCAATTCTCAACACCCAGATATGTAATTCATCTCTCCTCCTTCTCCTCCTCCTCCTCCTCCTACCCCTCCTCCTTCTCCTCCTCCTCCTCCTCCTCCTCCTCCTCCTTCTTCTTCTTCTTCTTCTTCTTCTTCTTCTTCTTCTTCTTCTTCTTCTTCTGCGTTCATCCGGAGTGTGGGTGTCTTTTTTTTCGGACACGGTTGCGTTATGCTTGTTTACAGCAGAGCTGTGGTACTTGCGCCTTTCGGCCGACACATCCGACTTCAGCGGGTATTTGTTGACGGGGTTAACCTTACCGGGTGTTTTGAAGGACATTCGACTCTCACTGTTGTGGTGTCACCTGCATCCCAGCTGGTCAAGTTAGAACGGTCGAAGACATCGCGGTCATCCCTCAAGAAAAGGCAGGGGTAGACCGTGGGCATTCCCTGCCATCCATGGAGGCTTCCATATTTGCAGAGCCGACACATAGCGCTCTGGTACTGGGCTCACCCAAGGAATCGCCACGACCTGCACATGGCTGCTTAGCCTCACTTCCGTATATTGGGCATACATCAACACTGTATCATCTGTATATCTGATATTCTGGATATTCTGCGACACGATGTCTGTGGTGATCAAGATGTTATTAATATAAGACCATGGCAGTCTCCGTGATGAAGTGCATACACTGCATGCATCGCGCTCTTTAGGTTGTGGGTTCCAATCTGCGCTTTCGGTTCACGAGTGTAATTTTCTCGGAGACTCATGAGGTTCGTCACAGGGGCTACAGAGTTCGTGCTTTGTGCGACGCTCTCGATAGGCCACCCAGCGGAAAGAGACCGAGCCAAATGGGACAAAACCTGATGCAATGAACTCGATCCTCTTGTATTTTAATCTCATGTTTAAGATAAGACCGACTACATATACAATTAATCTGATTCTCTCCAACTTAGTCACAATACCAGTGCGACTCAACGTCGCCGGAATTGCAGACCAGAATGACATAACAAATTGAAAAGATCTCTTACAATAAGTGGTAACAAACAAGGTATACATCACGATCTGACCGCCTTATCTGCACATAGATAAAAGTTACCACAAGAAACAAGAAGTCTTGTTTTTTACCACAAGGCTACTCGTGACGGTAACATGCTGAATTAGGTCACTGTTTGAAATTCCTCTCTGTGTGGTCACAAGATAAACGATTTTTTGAAGATATTTCATAATTTGACAATTCAAACAATTCGTAATTTTAGTACCAACAGTTAGATACCTGACAGTTAGTCGGCAAGAAGAAAATAAAAACATTTACAGAAGCTTTGGAGATTAGGTTTTACAGAAGAATGCTGACAATTCCTTAGATAGCCAAAATAAAAGAAAGTAAGAATGAAAGGAAGACGTAAAAGTAAGTAAGTAAAGTAAACAAGAAAGAAAGAAAGGCAGACAGATAAACATACAGACAAACATACGGACAGACAGACAGACAGACAGACAGACAGACAGACAGACAGACAGACAGACAGACAGACAGACAGACAGACAGACAGACAGACAGACTGTTGCCTGGATATCTGAATTCTTCTTCTTCTTCTTCTTCTTCTTCTTCTTCTTCTTCTTCTTCTTCTTCTTCTTCTTCTTCTTCTTCTTCTTCTTCTTCTTCTTCTTCTTCTTCCTCTTCTTCTTCTTCTTCTTCTTCTTCTTCTTCTTCTTCTTCTTCTTCTACGCCTTCATTCACTTTAAACACCTGTTCATATACACATACATTAATACAAACACGTTTGCCAAAAGTGTTATCAGTTTCAATCATGCTGACCAATTTGTAATTCATTCATAATCAGTGGTTCTCACATTATCCAATGATGTCGGGGATGTGTGTGTGGGTGGGAGATGTGGGTGTGAGTGGTTGAGTGATGAGTACGTGAGTGAGAGATGTGTGTTGGGGATGTGTGTATGGGTGGGGATGTTTGTGGATGGGGAATGTGTGTATGGGTGGGGGGATGTGTGGAGGAGTCATGAGTGGCTGAGGGAATGGGTTATTGCGGGGTGTATAGGTGGATGTGTGGAGGATGTGTGAGTGGGTGAGTGTATGGGATGGGGGATGGGTGTGGGATGTGTGTGTAGGATGTGTGTGTAGATGGGGCGATGTGTGTGGTTGAGGCATGTGTGTGTGGGTGGGTGCGGGATTTGTGGGTTAGCAGTGGATGAGTGTGTGTGGGTGGAGAAATGTATGGCTGGATGATGTGCGTTTGGCTGAGTGGTTGGTGGTGTGTGGATGGGTGGGTGGAGGATTTGTGGGTTGGTGAGTGTGTGTGGGTTGGGGGATGGGTGTCTGTGCCTGTATATTTGGGGGGCTCATTGTCACCTCTAGTCGTCCGCAACAGGAGGGAAAGAATGATCACCTAGTCCATCGAACACTCGGGCCTACAGCATGTTATGGTTCCAATGTGAATACTGCAAGAGGAGGAGAAGGAGGAGAGGAGGAGGAGGAGGAGGAGGCGAAGAAGAAGAAGAAGAAGAAGAAGAAGAAGAAGAAGAAGAAGAAGAAGAAGAAGAAGAAGAAGAAGAAGAAGAAGAAGAAGAAGAAGAAGAAGAAGAAGAAGAAGAAGAAGATATGAGAGCACTAGCGCATATACTAGCGCCTACACTAACGCCTACATAAACGCCTACACTAGCACCTACACTAACACCTACACTAGACCTTACACTAGACCTTACACTAGACCTTACACTAGACCTACACTAACGCCTACACTAGCCCCTACACTACACTACACCTAGACTATAACCTACGCTGGCGCCTACACCTACGCCAACACTAACGCCTACACTAGTCCCTACACTAGCACCTACATTAGGGCATACATTAACGCCTACATTAACGCTTAAACTAGCCCCTACACTAGCGCCTACACTAAATCTACACTAACGCCTACACTAAATCTACACTAACGCCTACACTAGCCCCTACACCAGCGCCTACAATAGCGCCTACACTAGCCCCTACACCAGAACATACACTAGCTCCTAGACTAGCCCCTACACTAGCGCCTACACGAGCGCATACATTATCGCCTACACTACCCCCTTCACTAACCCCTACACAGCGTCTAATCGTATTAGATAAAGCATTAGCCGTGCGTTACCGAGGTTATGAAAAGTGAGAATCATTGCTGACGTAATTCAGGTAAGTAATGATGACCTCAGTAGATAAGAGAGCCTATGGCACTCACGACACCTGTTGACCACAGCCAGGTATAAAACACCACGCCGCTCCAGCATCACTCGAATATCCCAGAGCGGTTGTTCCTGACTTGAGGTAAGTGAGCATTTGGTCGGTAGAGCTCTCATCTCTAGGTTCTACTGGGCAGGAATGTCCTGGGACTTTTCTGTTCAGAGTTTCTCTAGTGAGAGAGGCTTATTACTGATTATGACATTTTCAGCCGTACCATAGGCTTTGTATTATACGTGCATTATGAGATCTCAACTGATCTTGCCGTCACTTGAGCTGGTCTTGTTCGATATTCTCTTGACTCACCAGGACGTGTGAGTATACACACACACACACACACACACACACACACACACACACACACACATATGTGTGTGTATGTAGATCTGAGTTACTAGGGATTAGCACCCTCCTCAAACTCGAGAAATCTTGCATTAAAATCCACAGACACTACTTTCAGAACACTTGTTTCAGTTACGTACCTCGCCTGATCATTGGGTAGTATAACAGACGCCTAGCTTGCCCTGACAAGGACACGCAATAGGAGAAATAGTCTGCATGTTATTCTCCTTAAACATCATCGATAGTTCTTATGCTTCCTCTTCGTTGGTACTCCGACCTCCACGATGAAGTCTCTAATAGAAGCACTAGTTAAGTCCATAGGCACGCTACTCGCCTACAGTTTGCATTGCTTGATGCACGTCGTGTTTCCTGCAAGGACCTGGAAGTCCGCCTCTCTGATGTGTACTGTTGGACCTGTTCCAACCTTTCATACTTGGTTTACACTAGCTTACTGTTTGGTCATTTTATCATCATCATCGTGTGTCATGCCAACTGGCATAGGCGGTCATGTCTCTCCACAGATCTGGGTCCTTGGTATTCCTGGTCAATCTCGTTGAGTATATTTCTCTATAGATTGTACGATTTATTGCCTGGCATATTTCGCTGCATCTCGTCAGGTATATACTACAGATGTCACACAACATAGAGTAAAATAACTAGATACATCTTTTAAGCGGAAATATACACATGTTCGCGCAGTAATATCAATTGTTTGTCATGGTAATTATTGTTATTACTTTTGTTACATCTTCTTAAATTATTTTGGTCACTTGAAAAGTCACGAAAGTTTGAAGAGAACAATAATGGATGACTATATGCCTGGGAAGAGAGGAAGAGGAAGGCCAAAGAGAAGATGGGTGCAGAATGTGGCGGATTCTCTCCAGATGGGTGTATCGTACGCGGGACATCTTGCGTATGATCGAGAGGTTTTCTGGAAGGTTGTTATGGGAGCGAGGTTCTGCAAAGGACATGCTACTGAATGAATGCATGAACATCCAATGATACGGACGTATTATATAATTATTTATGTACACTGTTATTTATACACGCATAATGCGTGGCTCTGTGGAAATAAATCTAGCCGGGGTTCTCAGTAGTCAAAGAAGAAGATCGTTGATGAGGCAGATGAAGCCTTAAGTCCACCCGCTCAAACTTGAGGATGACGGTGGACAATTGGCACTCGAGTCGCCACAGCAACCATTGTGTAATATTCCCAGGCCGCGTTATATACACACTAACAAGGACAGATGTGCAGGCTAGGGTACCAAGTATAGATAACTCTTTCTTGCAAGGACTTACAACAGGGGCGGAGAACCTCTAGTCTGCTGGTCGTATAAGGTCCGCGAAATCATTAAGTCTAGCCCTGTCAAGGCAACCGCAGGTGAGACTCAACACTCAAAAAAATCTATGAGTTTTTTCATCAATATCAACCCACATAACCAGCCTTATCCAAAAAAGAAATTCCAGTCTTCACATTAGGGTTGAGTTAACTAAATATTTGACCAAATATAGCAGGCTTGATGATAATTTTCTCCGGCCCAGGAAACGGCCCGTGGCAGAGAAAATGTTGGCAAAGCGTAACCTACATGAATATACTCTCCAGGCAACACTAAAGTTACGAGGTAACGAGCGAGCGGAATTATTGGCTTCAAAAGCGCAAGAGGTTGGAACACTCAACCATCCAAAGCAGACACACTGAAGATTATCTATGAACGGCTACTAGGTCAAGAGGCAATAACATTTGCGGGACTCTGCGATCAACTCCACCCCCTAGTTGATTTTCTAGACAATTTTGCGTGCAGTAACTTGCCATGGCTTTCTGAACAAGAAGTCAACGCTGAAGGGCAACTGGCCGATGTAGAGAACGATACCACGACATGTATTGGGGACTACAGGAGGCCGGCGCGGTTCTGATCACATCAACCACCTTGTGTCGATTGGTCTATACAAGTATGGGTCGACCACCGTACACTCGATAAGCCTTAATGTGTCTAAATGGGCACTTTAATTACTTACTACAGCCACATGTAGGCGTTTTGTAATAACTGGAGAATTAGGCTTTCGGTAATAACTGGAGAATTGGGCTTTCTGTAATAATTGGAGAATTATCAGAATAGGCTTTCTGTAATAACTGGAGAATGGGTTTTTGTTTTGCAGTTCCAGTGAACCATAAAGACAGAATGCTTAAGGCAGTAGTGTTGCTTGTGGTTCTCGGTGCCATCACCGCAGCCCCGGTCGTTGAGGTATCTGTCTGTCTGTCTGTCTGTCTGTCTGTCTGTCTGTCTGTCTGTCTGACTTCTTGTCTATCTTCCTTTCCGTCTCTCTCTCTCTCTCTCTCTCTCTCTCTCTCTCTCTCTCTCTCTCTCTCTCTCTCTCTCTCTAGCTATCTATCTGTTCATTTGTTTAGGTATATAAGTAAATATGTTTGTCTATCTCAATTAGTTCGATAATACCTCTCAATTATTATGTCTGTCTGTCCCTCAGCGCTTATGTTTGTCTGTTTTTTAGTGTGACTGTATGTATGTCAGTTGCTGTGAAGTTGGAACTGCGACTAACTAACTAACTAATGTCAGTTTATCTCTTATGTTGTCTTCCAAGCTCTCTATTTACCTGTCAGCCGGTACTTTAGCGCCATTGAAGAGGTAGGGCGTGGCAATGATTGTGTGTGTGTGTGTCTGCTTGATTGAAGATGATTGTCTGTGTTTGTGTGTGCGGGTTTGATGATGATTGTCTGTGTGTGTGCTCGATTTGTGATGATTGTCTGTGTGTTTGCTAGATTGATGATGATTGTTAATCTGTGTGTGTGTGTGTGTGTGTGTGTGTGTGTGTGTGTGCGTGTGTTTTTTTGATTGGCGATGTTTTTCTGTGTGTGTTTGATTGCCGATGATTGTTACTTGATTGATCATGTCACAATGGATTATAATCAACATTTTATCAATTCATTGCTTTGTTTTTCTTCAGAAGCCCTCAAAGAAGGATTTAGTAAGTGTTTTTCACTACTCCTTGAATTGTTTCCCCCTGTATTTGAACTGTTTTCCTTCTGTATTTGAATTGGTTCCTCCTGCATTTGAATTGTTTTCCCCTGTAAATGAAGTGTTCCCCTCTGTATTTGAATTGTTTTCCCCTGCATTCAAATTGTTTCCCTCTGTATTTGAATTGTTTCCCCTGTATTTTAAATATTTCCCTCCTGTATGTGAATTGTTTCCCCCTGCATTTTATTTTTTTCTCCCCTGTATTTGAATTGTTTCCCTCTGTATTTGAATTATGTCCTCTTGTATTAGAATTGTTTCCCTCTGTATTTGAATTTTTTCCACTGTATTTTAAATATTTCCCTCCTGTATGTGAATTCTTTCCCCCTGCATTTTATTTTCTTCTCCCCTGTATTTGAATTGTTTCCCTTTGTATTTGAATTATTTCCTCTTGTATTTGAATTGTTTCAATTTCATTCTACCCATGTTTTGTTTCACGTTGAGGTTTTAATTATCATAATATGCAGACAAGTTGAGAAACATCTGATGGCAGCGGAGATGTGATTTCGGAGGAAAATGCCAAGAAAACCATGGCCAGACAAGAAAAACCATGGAACAAGTCATACAAGAAACAAATAAAAGCCGTAATATGATCAGATCAATTAGACGTAGACAGTCAATATTGTTAGGCATGTTATGAGAAGAAACGACAGGACCGCCTTTAATTCCACGACATTTCCTAGTATCCATTTTAAGCTGGAAAAACCTGGGAGTCAAGTCCAAGTTTACACATTCGAATCTGCCCTGACGAGATTCAAACACAGTCATCAGGGTCTGTGGGCGAGTGTCTAGCCAGCACGCTACCGCGACTGCCACTGTGATGATGTGGTCAAAAATGTAACTGCATATTCTTTGCAAGACGTAGCAGTCAACCCCAGCACTTGTGATTTATTGGCAAGTTTACCTTCAGTAGTTTGCCATTGCTTTCTGAACGACCGGAACTCATACTTTTGTTTGAAAACCAACGCAAGGCGGTCTGCTGGCAAATCGCCCTTAATTGTATCTGTAAGCCGTTGTTTGTGTGTGGTAGGCTTCATCATTTGGTGTTGGGTTGTCCCTTTCTGGCGAACGTGATCAATGGGTTAACATGTTCTCACAGGGTACTGTAGTGACGGACATCGAACAAGCCATCAAAGATCTGTTCAATGGGCTCTTCCCTGACACCGGAACTGCCGGTACAAGAGAGGTGAGAGTTTGAGCATTGTCATGACCAAGGTTTTCGTAACGTCTTGTGTTCTGCTACTACTACAACTAATGCTTCTACTATTACTGCTACTAGTACTACTATTACACCCACAGCTGTTGCTACTACCACTGCCATCACTACTACTACTACAACAACAACAACTACTACTACTACTACTACTACTACTACTACTACTACTACTACTACTACTACTACTACTACTACTACTACTACTACTACCGCTGCTACAACTGCTGCTGCTGCTGCTGCTGCTGCTGCTACTGCTACTACTCTTATTGCTGCAGACATTGATCGTTATTCTGTAACGTAACTGTAATAATGTGTTAGTCTATCGGTCGCTAGAGATATCACATAGTTGACATTCATAAAAGAACAAGAGTTGAGTTTGTTGAGATGAGATGAGTTGAGTTGAGTTGAGTTGAGTTGAAACGAAGATCACTGAGTCCGCCTGGTCAATTAAACAATATTCCAAATTTAACCGAAGACCACTGCGTCGGTAGGTGGACGCACAGATATCGCGGCTCCCTGGGTCCAGTGGGCATGTGCGAGAGCTGGCCAACACACACACATATATACACACACATACACAAAAACCCCAACATGTAAATACAGATCTGACTAACCCACACAATCAGTCTCATGTATTTAGACAGATCTGACTAGTCCACACAATCAACCCCCACATAAACACACAGATCTGACTAAAGCACATATTCAACCCCACATTTCAGACTCAGGAAAATGTCGTTGGTGATATCATCAAAGACGTGGAAGCCCTTATTGGAAAATTCCTGGGAGGCGTCCAAGTGGAAACTGACAAGCGTGACGTAAGCTTTCACCCTTTAACCTACATACAACTTCAACGTAATCATCGTCATCATCATCATCATCATCATCATCATCATCATCATCATCATCATCATCATCATCATCATGTAATTAATCGTTTGTACAACGGGGCACTCATTAGGACATGCCGAACAGATTCTTGATCTGTTCGCCATTTCTCCAGACTCATGCATTGTCATGACCAAGGTATTTGTAATGTATCCTGCGTCCATCTGTGTCCTGTGTAATGTATCCTGCGTCCATCTGTGTCCTGTTCTACTTTGAGTAATTCCTACAGGAACCATGTATGTCTTCCTTGTTCTGTCTTGTCGCTGTGACGCGTAATGCCCTATGTCCAGCTGTGTCATGTTCAACCCCGCCTCTTTCCCCAGAAACCAGGCATTCATTCATTGTTATGTCCCTGTCGCTGTGACGTGTAATGCCCTACATCCGGCTGTGTCATGTTCAACCCCGCCTCTTTCCCCAGAAACCAGGCATTCATTCATTATTATGTCCCTGTCGCTGTGACGTGTAATGCCCTATGTCCAGCTGTGTCATGTTCAACCCCGCCTCTTTCCCCAGAAACCAGGCATTCATTCATTGTTATGTCCCTGTCGCTGTGACATGTAATATGGCCAGAGATACCATGCTGTGTAATATGCCGGTTTTCTTCGCCTGCTCCGTGGCGATGTGGTTACGGGCGCAGTTCGTAATCTCGCATATCGCGTTCGAAACACAGCTGCGGGCAGTAGAACGCCTATGGTTGGTTGTTACAAAATGGTATGAGTGCCGGTCGTTTAGAAAGCAATGACAAACTATTGAACGCAAACTTGTCAAGAAATCACAAACAGCCAAAGAACGCTGAGAACTGCGAAGTCCTGTAAAGGACATGCAAGTAACTTTTCTTCGATGATCACCATATTGTGGAAATGTTTCTTCTTCTTGCGCACAGAAGAAGTCTACAGTAAGTGAGCAGAGTTGTGTCTACAGTAAGTGAGCAGAGTTGTGTCTACATTAAGTAAACCAAAAAGCTCTCCTGAAACAACAGGTGATAAATTAAGAGAAGCTTCATCATCATTTCCGGTATGCGCTTTCTCTCTGTGAACTCTAGCGTCGTCCCCACACGTGATACTACTACTTCTAGTTACTATTATTAGTGACTGCAATGAACTGACTTTGCGTGTGGTTATCTTTCCCTGTTAACAGTATACCTCGCCTTCAGCCGATCCCACTCCGACTTCTGTGGCTCTTGTAATTTACGTCCCCAAGTCAAGGACGAGAAGTCAACATTTAAGTCCAACCAGTATGGGAAAGAACCCACAAAGCGGCGGTTAACAGAGGAAGTTCAAGGGTTAGGGCGTTAAACATCTCATTGAGCATGCTGTGCCAGATCTATAATTTGTAACGGACAATCTACGCCCGATGAATGATGTCATCATTAACATACAGCCGACCTTTCTTCCCAATACACTCCCTCTCTCTCGCTCTCTCTCTCTCTCTCTCTCTCTCTCTCTCTCTCTCTCTCTCTCTGCCTCTCTTTCTCTCATTCACTTTCCCAAACACAACAACATATTACAATACGGTTGTTATAACTGTAAACTTGTACTCCTGGTCTCTCTCTCCCTAGCCCTCTCTCCCTCATTCTCCCTCACTCTATTTCTGTCTATCTCTATCGTACGCTCTATCTCTCTCACTCTCTCTCTCTCTTTCTCTCTCTCTCTCTCACACACATACACAGTCTCTCAGACACAAGAATACATTACAACACTGTTGTGGATGTCACTTGTATAGAGCATGATCAGTAGGTCTATCTGTATCTCCCAGGGCGGTGCACTGACGGAGATTGAGACCATCATCAAGGACCTCATCCATGTGCTGTTCCCAGACTCCGGGACTGGTGGCACCAGAGACGTAAGTACCCGACCGTCTACAGCCATTTGCCCATGTTGCATAAACCTTCACATTTTATATGTCACTGCGAAATGAGCTGATGTAGTAGGTTCCTTTTCTCGTCTCTTCTTACTATAACATCGACAGATTTCGGGAGAAAACAATAACAGACTTGGAACGTTAACTTCATGCAATTTAAAACGATAGCATCAACTGGTTAGGGACGACAACATCAATTGATTTTGGAAGATAACATTAACTGATTTGGAACGATAACATTAACTGATTTTGAACGATAACATTAACAGATTTGGAACGATAACATCAACTGATTCGGGATGTTAACATAAAAAGAGACTCCCAAGTTTTTCATTTTATAAGAAGAACCAAAATATTAACATTCAATACGCTCCGAACATCGAAGACAACTAGCTCATCAATAGAATCACATCTGAGAAACTGAAAGAGTAGGGCCGATCTCAGCGTCACAGAGGCCCCGGAAGGAACAGTGATGGAAGGCAGGGTTCCTGGAGGCCGGATCATGGAAGGACAAACACCGAGGTGGGCACACCACACACTGAAGAGGACAACGTTAAAAGCAGAGACAGGGAAGGTCTAACAACAAGATGGACACACGACACCCTAGAGAGGACAAGGTTAAAAGCAGAGACAGGGAAGGTCCAACAGCAAGATGGACACACGACACCCTAGAGAGGACAAGGTTGAAAGCAGAGACAGGGAAGGTCCAACAACAAGATGGACACACGACACCCTAGAGAGGACAAGGTTGAAAGCAGAGACAGGGAAGGTCCAACAGCAAGATGGACACACGACACCCTAGAGAGGACAAGGTTAAAAGCAGAGACAGGGAAGGTCCAACAGCAAGATGGACACACGACACCCTAGAGAGGACAAGGTTGAAAGCAGAGACAGGGAAGGTCCAACAACAAGATGGACACACGACACCCTAGAGAGGACAAGGTTGAAAGCAGAGACAGGGAAGGTCCAACAGCAAGATGGACACACGACACCCTAGAGAGGACAAGGTTGAAAGCAGAGACAGGGAAGGTCCAACAGCAAGATGGACACACGACACCCTAGAGAGGACAAGGTTGAAAGCAGAGACAGGGAAGGTCCAACAGCAAGATGGACACACGACACCCTAGAGAGGACAAGGTTGAAAGCAGAGACAGGGAAGGTCCAACAGCAAGATGGACACACGACACCCTGGAGAGGACAAGGTTGAAAGCAGAGACAGGGAAGGTCCAACAACAAGATGGACACACGACACCCTAGAGAGGACAAGGTTGAAAGCAGAGACAGGGAAGGTCCAACAGCAAGATGGACACACGACACCCTAGAGAGGACAAGGTTGAAAGCAGAGACAGGGAAGGTCCAACAGCAAGATGGACACACGACACCCTAGAGAGGACAAGGTTGAAAGCAGAGACAGGGAAGGTCCAACAGCAAGATGGACACACGACACCCTAGAGAGGACAAGGTTGAAAGCAGAGACAGGGAAGGTCCAACAGCAAGATGGACACACGACACCCTAGAGAGGACAAGGTTGAAAGCAGAGACAGGGAAGGTCCAACAGCAAGATGGACACACGACACCCTAGAGAGGACAAGGTTGAAAGCAGAGACAGGGAATGTCCAACAGCAAGATGGACACACGACACCCTAGAGAGGACAAGGTTGAAAGCAGAGACAGGGAAGGTCCAACAGCAAGATGGACACACGACACCCTAGAGAGGACAAGGTTGAAAGCAGAGACAGGGAAGGTCCAACAGCAAGATGGACACACGACACCCTAGAGAGGACAAGGTTGAAAGCAGAGACAGGGAAGATCCAGCAACAAGATGGACACACGACACCCTGGACATGACAAAGCTAAAAACAGAGTCAGGAAGACACCAACAGCAAGGTGGACACAAGACATCCTGGTGTAGACAAAGCTGACCCTCGATCTTTCCAGTTGTCACGATATAAGAAAATTAATATGACTTAAAGATGCAATGAATCTGAAAGGAATATTTCAAAAAGTGAATGTGACGGACGAGTGTCTGACAGCGGTAGATAGCAATAAAAATATTCATCAACATAATCATCATGTGCCATACCGACAAGCGTGGGCGGTCATGTTCGCCGTCTCACACGATTCCCAGAGTCGATCAGACTACAAAACAAAACCTTCTAGGCATCTGTAAAGACGGTAGTTTGCCATTGCTTTCCTTCTTAGCAGTGACTATATTGGTCGATTACCGTAGCTATTGTCTCCAAAAAAGAGATTCTCTACATATCGTCGTGAAACTGGAGACCATAACCTACAACTATCAGTCGGCTGCTCTTCACCTTCATCCACCACCTGCACCCATGGCTTCAGGTAGCTCTGATTGAGGGGGTGGGAAGTGGGAAATGGGTACTCCACTTTGCCCAAGGGTGTCCCGTAGGCTAGCGGAGGGAAGGAGGCACCTTACTTCTTCTTGTAAATTGGATACCCCTATCCCGCCACACAAAATGATATTCCTTATAAAGATAATACTTAGATTGTCAATCCGTGACCAGGTGCAGGATAATCTGTGGGATGACTTGGTCGGCATCGTCAAGGACGTGGAGGCTGTCATCAAGGGCAGCTTGGTATCTCAAGCTGAAGGCAAGCGAGAGGTACGATGGTCACCCTTGTCTGCTCAATGTACAAGATGTTGCTATTGCTGTTGTTGTTGTTGTTGTTGTTGTTGTTGTTGTTGTTGTTGTTGTTGTTGTTGTTGTTGTTGTTGTTGTTGTTGTTGTTGTTTCGAATGTAATTTTAACTTTTAAGCGAAGTTTTACTTTAACAAAAATAACAACTACTGCTACAGCAACAACTACTACTACTACTACTAGCAGTAATAGCGGCAATGTGGAGCGACATTTTGAGCTGTAGATTTCGTGTGGGGTGCTTTTATACCTGTCAGCGGTTGATGGTATCGTGAACTGCATATTCAGAAAAA
>OY992876.1:436411428-436421428 GCA_963921405.1 Cepaea hortensis
GCTACTACTACTACTACTACTACTACTACTACTACTACTACTACTACTACTACTACTACTACTACTACTACTACTACTACTACTACTACTACTACCACTACTACTACTTCTACTACTACTACTACTGCCATCACCACCACCACCACTACTACTACAAATACTGCTTCTACTGGTAGTGCTGCTGCTGCTACTGTTGCTCTTACTACTACTACCATCACCACCACCACCACCACCACCACTACTACTACTACAAATACTGCTTTTATTGGTAGTGCTGCTACTACTACAACTACCATTACTACTACTACTAATACTGTTAATACTACTAATTATACTACTACTACTGCTGCTGCTGTACTAGTACTAATACTACAACTACTACTACATCAACAACTACTACAGCTGCAGATGCTACTAATACTACTAGTACTTTCTCTTTCTCTCTCCATCTATTCTATCTCTCTCTCTCTCTCTCTCTCTCTCTCTCTCTCTCTCTCTCTCTCTCACTATCACGCATTTGCACACACACTCTCACTCTTTCAAGCACTACAAATCTCAATCTCTCTCTCCCTCTGTCTCGATCTCGCTCTTTCTCACTCACTCTCTCTCACACAAACACACGCACTTTCTATCTCTATCTCTCTCTTTCTCTCTCTCTCTCTCTCTCTCTCTCTCTCTCTCTCTCTCTCTCTCTCTCGCTCTCATTCTCTCACTGACACTCTCTCGTATACTATACGCTTTTTCTGTCGCGTATACTATACTATATTACAGCACGGATGCTCTCTCGGATACAACAATATATTACAGCACGGATGTTATAACTATAAACTGTGGTCCCGGTTGCTCATATACAATAATATATTATGTTATAACTGTAAACTTGTACTCCCGGTCTCTCACCAACACTCTCTCACAGATACAACAATATATTATGTTATAAATATACACTTGTACTCACGGTCTCTCGCATACTCGCTCTCACAGCTACAATAATATACTATGTTATAACTGTGTGCCATTTTACAAATTATCGTCTTTCAAGACGGCAAGATGCCAGTCAACTTTAAACATTTACACCCGGTCTCAGGATGCCCAACAGGTTATCGATGAAATTCTCAAAGTCGGGACAGCAATCGAACCAATCATCGTGGCCCTCATTCAACACTTCGTGCCTCAGTCCGGTACACGAGATGTAAGTTTGTGCATGGACTGAAACATTTCATTGTTCCATCATTTGATAGTGAAATGAGCCTACAACTTAATTGTAACACTTCATTGCTCCATCAGTTGATCGAAACGTCACTCTATAACTTAACTGTAACACTTCATTGCTCCATCAGTTGATCGAAACGTCACTCTATAACTTAACTGTAACACTTCATTGCTCCATCAGTTGATCGAAACGTCGCTCTATAACTTAACTGTAACACTTCATTGCTCCATCAGTTGATCGAGACGTCACTCTATTACTTAACTGTAACACTTCATTGCTCCATCAGTTGATCGAGACGTCACTCTATTACTTAACTGTAACACTTCATTGCTCCATCAGTTGATCCAGACGTCACTCTATTACTTAACTGTAACACTTCATTGCTCCATCAGTTGATCCAGACGTCACTCTTTACCATACCATGCCACGTAGCCAAGCCATCTTTACATTTACTTCACTACCTCCCCCTTGTTCTCTTCCCCCTAGATCTTCCCAGTTGTCATCAAGTTCTACAATTTAGTTCGTCACATATCGTGACCAAACTATACTGCACGGATATTGTCCGTGGGAGACATAACGTGACCTACTGACGTTTTGTACAATAATCCAGCCATAGCTTCTGATGGTATAGGCGATAGTTCACTGGAGGGGCCGAACGGCCTAGTATATCTGTTCGGGCAGCCACTCGGTGTCCGCTATATGCGGGGATTTGTCTGCAGACATTACTGTGTGCAGAAATTCAAAGGAAACATACTCCAAGAAGGCGGTAACTGCAAGTTTATGGCTGATAGATTACAAAGATACCCGTAAACGTGCAATGGATAATTGAGGGTTATCGCCTGCTACGGAATGGCTGCGTGAGCTATGCACAGCGGAAACAATAATTATCACCAGGAGTTCGAATATTCATCAAATGCTACTATTGTTTAGTTGAATAACAGAGACGGACTTGATCACTCATCTGGCGACTGATCGTGTTTGTTCAATAAATGTCTTATTTTGAAGCCTTGCCAATGGAGTGTTCTATGACTGTTGTGTCAATCATTATCGTTGGACAGTCCCAGTTGAAGATCTTTCATGTTATATTACTGGGGGGGGGGGGGGGGGGCACATGTTCGTTATAAGTTTCTAAATAGATGGTGGAAACAGACGCGTCACATGCTGTCTATAACTGAACTGTAACATGTAATGCTCCATACATTGATCGAGACGTTATTCTATATCTTAACTGTAACAGATTGTTGCTCCATCAAATGATCAGGACGTCAGTCTATAACTTAACTTTAACACTTAATGCTCCATAAATTGATCGAGACGTTATTCTATAACTTAACTATTACAATTTGTTGCTCTATCCGTCGCTAACGATATCACATAGTTGGCATTCGTAAAAGAACAAGAGTTCTTTTTGTTGAGTTGAGTTGAGTAGAGTTGAGTTGATGTGAGTTGAGTTGAGTTGTGTTGACTTGAGTAGAGTTGAGTCAAGAATCGACATCACAGAACTTAAAATACTCCCCAACGTGATCCGTCACTATCTTCGACACATGCTTCAGAGGCTGCTACAGGACAGAAGAGACAAAAGAACGCACCAGTGACAGCCACGGGACAGAAGAGACAAAAGAACGCACCAGTGACAGCCACGGGACAGAAGAGACAAAAGACGCCCCAGTGACAGCCACGGGACAGAAGAGACAAAAGAACGCCCCAGTGACAGCCACGGGACAGAAGAGACAAAAGAACGCCACAGTGACAGCCACGGGACAGAAGAGACAAAAGAACGCCACAGTGACAGCCACGGGACAGAAGAGACAAAAGAACGCCCCAGTGACAGCCACGGGACAGAAGAGACAAAAGAACGCCCCAGTGACAACCACGGGACAGAAGAGACAAAAGAACGCCCCAGTGACAGCCACAGGACAGAAGAGACAAAAGAACGCACCAGTGACAGCCACGGGACAGAAGAGACAAAAGAACGCCCCAGTGACAGCCACGGGACAGAAGAGACAAAAGAACGCCCCAGTGACAGCCACGGGACAGAAGAGACAAAAGAACGCCCCAGTGACAGCCACGGGACAGAAGAGACAAAAGAACGCCCCAGTGACAGCCACGGGACAGAAGAGACAAAAGAACGCACCAGTGACAGCCACGGGACAGAAGAGGCAAAAAAAAAAACGCCCCATTGAGAGCTACAGGATAGAAGAGACTAACAGACGCCCCAGTGGGGGATGTAGGACAGAAGAGACTAACAAATGGGTTTAAATTCTAAATCCTTTCCCAGGTACAGGAGAATATCGTTGATGACGCTATTGCCGTGGGCAAGGACATCGAAGCTTTAATAAAGCAGGCTCTTGGTGGAGGCAAAAGAGAGGTAAGGCAGCCCGCATTGTCTAAAACCATTCCGGCGTGTTCTTTTTGCATATGTCTCTATTTCTTCCAGTCTAATATTAGCTGATAATGTAACTACCACATTAAAAACAACAACAACAACAGCAACAACAGCAACAACAACAACAACAACAACAACAACTACTGCTACTACTACTACTAATACTACTACTACTACTACTACTACTACTACTACTACTACTACTACTACTACTACTACTACTACTACTACTACTACTACTACTACTACTAGTATTACAACTACTACTGTTGCTGCTATTACCACTACGAGGGGAAGTCAATAACTAAGTCACAAAAGGCTGTAGAACAATAACTAAATAAGATAACAATTTGAAACAAGTTTATTTTTATACATACATTGTCCCTTTATTTCTCAACATAATTTCCACCAACATTGAGGCACTTATCCTATCTTTTTATAAGTCCTCCCAAACCGTTTGCATATAATTGCGTGCTCTGCTTTCTAAACGACATTTTAACTTCATATTCAACTTCGGCGTCATTCGCGAAATGTCTCCCGCCAAAGTGGTTTTCAGTGGACTATAAAGGTGGAAATCGCTAGGGGCTAAGTCGGGGCTGTAAGATGGGTGTTCCAGAACTTCTCACCTTAGTTGGTTAATTTTCTCCTGAGGTAATCGAGCCATATGTGGTCTGGTATTGTCATGAAGAAGCAACACTCCTCTAGTCAGCAATACTGGACGTTTTCTTCGAATTACACCATGAAGCATTGATATAACTTCACAGTAAAATTCAGAATTCACATTGTCACCTTTCTTTTTGAAATTGGTTAAAAGCACTCCTTGACAATCCCAGAACACTGTCAGCATAACCTTCCCTGCTGGTGGCGTAACCTTGAATTTTTGGACACAAGGCGAAGAAGGATGTTTCCATTGCATTGAAGCATGCTTTGATTCGGGATGATAGTGATGCACCCATGATTCGTCCCCAGTAACAATCCTGTTCAGCATGTCTTCTCCTTCATCTTCGCATCGACTGTGGTGATGCAAGGACAGGCCAAATCGGTTCATTTTGTGTTCCTTCTTCAATTGTCTAGGCGCCCACCTTGAGCACACTTTCTTAAATTTCAAGCGATCATGCTTTATGCTGTATGCTGAACCATGTGAGCACCCTACTGCAGATGCTACAGAGTCTATCGTTGCTCGCCTGTCACCTCTAATCATCTCCTTCACCCGCTAGACGGATTCGTCTCTTGCAGTCTCAAATGCACGACCAGATCTAATTTTATCAACAATTTTAGAACGTCCTTGAGAAAATTTTTCTACCCAGCTATGCACTGCTTTACGGGACAAACATTTGTCAGCATAATCAGGAAGTATTTCCTTATGAATGTCCTTTGCCGGCAGTCCTTTTGCCCACAAAAACACACAACAGCACGTTGCTCTTTGATTGTACACTCCGTAAGTACAGTTGCCATTTGCATGCGCATGAGTCACCTAGCGGCATCTGACGAACGAATGTTCATACTTACCTCAGGTTTACCGAGTTGTGTATAAACACGAGTATTTATACACAACTCGGTAATCCTGAAGTAAGTATGAACACTTTTTCCATTTTTTTCAATTTTTTCCAATTTTCACTTTCTCTTCATTGCTTTCATTTTTACATCTTTTTGTTCTTCTCGTCGTCTCGATACGTTTTGATGTAGTCATAGGATATTTCCTTGACTATATATTGTGTTTTGTGAATGTGTTTGTTTGCTGATGAAGACCAATCGCCGCAACGTCCTGTATGTGTCGTAATTCTGTTACGTAAAGCTGCACTACTTTGTGTCATTTTATATTGTTTACATTTTCACAGTATTACCGCAGTTTCACCCAATTTTAGTCATATTTTCACCTGACGAACGGGAATATAAAGGTCGATGTAGCTGTCAAATAATAACACCTGTAGAAAACACAAACTACATTTACCTGACATCCCACAGAACTGTGTGACTTACATATTGACTCGCCCGCGTACTACTATTACCACTAGTACCGCATCTCCACCACAACCACTACTACTACTACTACTACTGTTGACGCTACTACTACCTCTAAATCCCCAACACCACCACAACAACCACAACAACTACAGCTATTACTTATATTACCATTAGTACTAACCTTCCATCACCACAAAATCCATCGCAGCTACTACTAATCATTCTACTATTACCGCCACCACTAACATCACTACTTCTACTACTACCACCACCACTACTACTACAAATACTTCTTCTACTACTGGTAGTGCTGATACTACTTCTACTACTACCACCACTGTTGCTGCTACTACTACTACTGAAACTCTTATTTCTGTAACGTAACTGTAATAAAGTGTTAGTATATCCGTCGCTATAAATATCACATAGTTGACATTCATAAGAGAACAAGAGTTGAGTTTGTTGAGATGAGATGAGTGAAGTTGAGTTGAGTTCAGTTGGGTCAAGAACCGACATTATAGAACTTGGAATACTCAACTATGTGCTCCGTCTATACTTTTGATACATGCTCCAATGGGGGTTCTATGACAGAAGAGACTTAAAGTAGCTCCAGTGGGAGCTATAGGACAGAAGAAACTAACAAATGGGTGTTAATTCTAAATCCTTTCACAGGTACAGGAGAATATCATTGATGACGCTATTGCCGCGGAAAAGGAAATCGCAGCTCTAATAAAGGGTATTCTTGGTGGAGGCAAACGAGAGGTAAGACAGTCTGCGTTGTCTGAAACCATTTCCGTTTGTTGTTCTTTTTGTAACCCCATCTATTGCTTCGAGCATAATATTAGCTGATCATATAACTATCACGTTTTAAACTACTACTACTATTACTACTACTACTATTACTACTACTACTACTACTACTACTACTACTACTACTACTACTACTACTACTACTACTACTACTACTACTACTACTACTACTACTACTACTACTACTACTACTACTACTACTACTAATACTACTACTACTACTACTACTACTACTACTACTACTACTACTACTACTACTACTACTACTACTACTACTACTACTACCACCATATCACCACAACTACCACCGCAACTTTACCACCACCATTAGAAGCAATACTACTACTACTACTACTACTACTACTACTACTACTACTACTACTACTACCACATCTACCACTACAAATACAATTACTGCTTCTACTACTGGTAGTGCTGCTGCTAAAACTGCCACTACAAGAACACCACTATTACAACCACAGCTGCTACTATACGACCACCATCACTACTACTACTAATACTACTACTACTACTACTACTACTACTACTACTACTACTACTACTACTACTACTACTACTACTACTACTACTACTACTACTACTACTACTACTACTAACACAATATCACCACAAAAGCCACCATAACTACTACTAATACTACTACTAGTACCATTACCAGTAAAATCAATACTACTACTACTACTACCATATCTACCACATCTACCACATCTACCACTACAAATACAATTACTGCTTCAACTACTGGTAGTGCTGCTGCTGAAACCGCCACTACCACATCACTACTATTGCTACTATTACAACCACAATTGCTGCTACTACCACAACCATCACTACTACTACTACTGCTACTACTACTACTACTACTACTACTACTACTACTACTACTACTACTACTACTACTACTACTACTACTACTACTACTACTACTACTACCACTACCACTACTACTACTACCACTACTACTACTATTACTACTACTACTGCTGTTTGCTACTGCTGTTGATGCCGCTGCTACAACTACTGAAACTCTTATTTCTGCATAGATTGATCGAGACGTCATTTTGTAACGTAACTGTAATAAAGTGTTAGTAGTGTTAGTATATCGTCGCTATAAATATCACATAGTTGACATTCATAAGAGAACAAGAGTTGAGTTTGTTGAGATGAGATGAGTGAAGTTGAGTTGAGTTGAGTTTGGTCAAGAACCGACATTATAGAACTTGGAATACCCAACTATGTGCTCCGTCTATACTTTTGATACATGCTCCAATGGGGGATCTAGGACAGAAGAGACTTACAGTCGCTCCAGTGGGAGCTATAGGACAGAAGAAACTAACAAATGGGTGTTAATTCTTAATCCTTTCACAGGTACAGGAGAATATCATTGATGACGCTATTGCCGCGGAAAAGGAAATCGCAGCTCTAATAAAGGGTGTTCTTGGTGGAGGCAAACGAGAGGTAAGACAGTCTGCGTTGTCTGAAACCATTTCCGTTTGTTGTTCTTTTTGTAACCCCATCTATTGCTTCGAGCATAATATTAGCTGATTATATAACTATCACATTTTAAACTACTACTACTATTACTACTACTACTATTACTACTACTACTACTACTACTACTACTACTACTACTACTACTACTACTACTACTACTACTACTACTACTACTACTACTACTACTACTACTACTACTACTACTACTACTACTGCTGCTGCTGCTGCTGCTGCTGCTACTACTACTACTATTATTACTACTACTACTACTACTACTACTACTACTACTATTACTACTACTACTACCACCATATCACCACAACTACCACCGCAACTTTACTACCACCATTAGAAGCAATACTACTACTACTACTACTACCACATCTACCACTACAAATACAATTACTGCTTCTACTACTGGTAGTGCTGCTGCTAAAACTGCCACTACAACAACACCACTATTACAACCACAGCTGCTACTATACGACCACCATCACTACTACTACTACTACTACTACTACTACTACTACTATTACTACTACTACTACTACTACTACTACTACTACTACTACTACTACTACTACTACTACTACTACTACTACTACTACTACTACTACTACTGATGTTTGTTGCTGCTGTAGCTGCTGCTGCTGTTGCTGCTGCTGCAACTCTTATTGCTGCGTACATTGATCGAGACGTCATTCTGTAACGTAACTGTAATAAAGTGTTAGTATATCCGTCGCTAGAGATATCACACAGTTGACATTCATAAGAGAACAAGAATTGAGTTTCTTGAGAAGAGATGAGTTGAGTTGAGTTGAGTTTGGTCAAGAACCGACATTACAGAACTTGGAATACTCCGCCGTGTGCTCCGTCTATACCCTTGATACATGCTCCAGTGGGAGCTATAGGACAGAAGAGACTAACAGACGCTCCAGTGGGAGCTAGAAGTCAGAATAGAATAACAGATGCCACAATAGTAGCTAAAGGACAAAATAGACTAACATACGTCCCAGTGGGAGCTCTATGACAGAAGAGACTAACAGACGTCCGAGTGGATGCTATAGGACAGAAGAAACTAACACCATATGTGGAGTCTCTGTGGCGAAGTGGTCAAGCCGTTTGACGTTTGACTCGTGAGCCGAAGGTTGTGGGTTCGATTCCGGACCGCGTCCTTCGGTTTACGAGTTAAATGTTTCGGAGACTCCCATGGGTCGTCGCTAAAAGCTACGGAGCTCGTGCTTTGTACGACGCTTTCCGTACTGCGGAAAGAGACCGAGCCATATGGGATAAAAACACGGTGCAATGAAGTCGACCCTGTTGACTTTTAAGCGACTTTTTCTTAAGAAACTAACAAATGGGTGTTGATTCTGAATCCTTTCCCAGGTACAGGACAATATCATTGATGACGCTATTGCCGCGGAAAAGGAAATCGCAGCTCTAATAAAGGGTGTTCTTGGTGGAGGCAAACGAGAGGTAAGACAGTCTGCGTTGTCTGAAACCATTTCTGTTTGTTGTTCTTTTTGTAACCCCATCTATTGCTTCGAGCATAATATTAGCTGATCATATAACTATCACATTTTAAACTACTACTACTATTACTACTACTACTATTACTACTACTATTACTACTACTACTACTACTACTACTACTACTACTACTACTACTACTACTACTACTACTACTACTACTACTACTACTACTACTACTACTACTACTATTACTACTATTACTACTACTACTACCACCATATCACCACAACTACCACCGCAACTTTACCACCACCATTAGAAGCAATACTACTACTACTACTACTACTACTACTACTACTACTACTACTACTACTACTACTACTACCACATCTACCACTACAAATACAATTACTGCTTCTACTACTGGT
Source organism: Cepaea hortensis (assembly GCA_963921405.1). Lineage (NCBI taxonomy): Eukaryota > Metazoa > Mollusca > Gastropoda > Stylommatophora > Helicidae > Cepaea > Cepaea hortensis. The sequence continues at coordinate 436,421,219 of OY992876.1, forward strand.
AGTGCTGCTGCTAAAACTGCCACTACAAGAACACCACTATTACAACCACAGCTGCTACTATACGACTACCATCACTACTACTACTAATACTACTACTAATACTATTACTAATACTACTAATACTACTACTACTACTACTACTACTACTACTACTACTACTACTATCCACCATATCACTACAACAACCACCGCAACTTTACCACCACCATT
>OY992876.1:436428928-436493928 GCA_963921405.1 Cepaea hortensis
GGATGTGTTAGTGTGGGTGGGTAGATAGATGTATGTGTTGATGAGTGGGTAAGGGATGTGTGGGTGTTAGTGGTTGAGGGATAAGTACGTGTGTCTAGGGATGTGTGAGGGGATGAATGTATGGGTTGTGTGTGCGTGGATGGGAGGTGTGTGTTTGTGAATGGGGAATGTGTTGGTGGGTGGGGATGTGTGTGAGAGATGTTTGTATGGGTGGGGAGATTGTGCGTGGGTGGGGATGTGTGTGTATATGGGTAGGGGTGTGTGGTTAAGGGATGTGTGGCTGGGGGAATGGGTGGATGGAGGATGTGTGGTTGGGTGGATGATGTGTGGTTGGGTAGAGGATGTGTGGGTGGGTGATTGTATATGAGTAAGGGTGTGTGGTTAAGGGATGTTTGGTTATGGGATGGGAGGGTAGAGGATGTGTGGGTGGGTAGAGGATATGTGGGTGGGTGAGTGTGTGCAGGTTAGGAGATGGTGGGGGATGTTTGTAGGTGCGGGCTCGAGATCTGTGAGTGGGCTGGGGGAGATGGGAGATTATGTGGGTGAGTGCGGAATTTGTGTGTGGGTAGGTGCGGAATATGTGAGTTGACGGGGAGACATGTGTGTGGCTGAGGAATGTGTGTTTGGTTGGGTGGTTGGTGGTGTGTGGGTGGATGAGGATATTGGGTGAGTGATTGTTGGTGGGAAATGGGACGGGTAGAGGATATGTGAGTGGGTGGGGAGATGTGTGTAGGTGGGGGATGTGTGGGTTATTGAATGTATGTGTGCTTGGGGTGTTGGTGGATGGGATGTGTGGTAGGTGAGAGGTGTGTGTGGGTGGGGAGATGTGTAGGTGTAGGGATGTGGTGGATGGGTGGGGAATGTATTGTATGTGTGTGTGGTTGGGTGGGGAAGTTGGAGTGAATGGGGGATGTGTGGGTGGGTGGTGGATGTGTCTCATAACATAGTAATATGCATTGTTTATGTTTACAAAATTCATGTGACAATGTTTTTTTCCTATGCACTGTTGATGAAAGAAAGATGAATGATTGGAAGGGCCGGATGTAAGACGGGCCTGCGTGCCTAATTTGTTACCCTTTGAAAATAAAGTCTGTTCGTTCGTTCGTTCTCTCTCTCTCTCTCTCTCTCTCTCTCTCTCTCTCTCTCTCTCTATCTCTCTCACACACACACACACATACACACACACACACACACAGATACACCAATATATTGTTATAACTGTAAACTTATACTCCTTGTCCCTCTCTCTTTCTCTCTCTCTCTCTCTCTCTCTCTCTCTCTCTCTCACACACACACACACACACAAATACACCAATATGTTGTTATAACTGTAAACTTATACACCTTGTCCCCCCCTCTCTCTCTCTCTCTCTCTCTCTCTCTCTCTCTCTCTCACACACACACACACAGATACACCAATATATTGTTATAACTGTAAACTTGTACTTCTTGTCTCTCTCTCTCTCTCTCTCTCTCTCTCGCTCTCCCTCTCTCTCTCTCTCTCTCACACACACACACACAGATACACCAATATATTATTTTATATCTGTAAACTTGTACTCCCGGTCTCAGGATGCTCAACAGGTTATCGACGAGATTTTCAAAGTCGGGACAGCCATCGAACCAATCATCGTGGCCCTCATTCAACACTTCGTGCCTCAGTCCGGTACTAGAGATGTAAGTTTGTGCATGAGCTGAATCATTTCATCCCCCCCCCCCCCCATCATTTGATAGTCACATCAATCTATAGCTTAACGGTAACATGTGATTGTTCTACACACTCGCCTACACACACTGTGGCACTCACAAAGTTGAGACAGCCATATAAGCAGAGGCGATCAGAAAAATCTAATGACATAGGTAATGTGGTTTCCTAGGAATATGCAAACAATACAGACAGGGAAAAATAAACAAGTGAGAAAGTCCTAAAAGAAACAAGTGAAACTAGTAAAATGATTCGAGAAGTTAGACGTAGACAGACAACATTTTTGTGCATGTTGGAATAGCCAGCAAGATTGACAGAAAAAGTGCAAGGAGAAGGTAGAGAGACAACTATCTAGATTTTTTGGCCACATGGCACAATCGACAAACAGGGTTGATGCAAGACGCTGCTGATCGTGAGAGATGCCAACATGTCCGACCAAGCTTTCAGGCATGCCACGTATCGATGATCTCCTGCTTATATCTCTGCGCTCATTGTGTAATTAATTACATACTCATTGTGTGTTCAGGTACAGGTCAGAGAGGACGTCGCCGACAAGATCATCAATATTCTGACAGCCCTGGAGCCTCTAGCCCTAGACCTGGTTGCCCATTTCATCGCCCCTGGAAGTGGAGCCAAGAGAGAAGTAAGTCTGTCACCGCAATATACATGTTTGTTTAACAACTCCATCAGGTTACTAGTAAGTCTGTCAACGCAGTATATTTGTTTGTTTAACAACTCCACCAGGTTACAAGTCTATCACCGCAGTATAAAAGTTTGTTTAACAACCTCACTAGATTACAAGTAAAACCATTACTTCGCTGTACACCCACTACCATTACATTAAGTTAGAAGTAAGCGGTTACATTTGCTTTACACACATTACCATTCCCCCGAGTTAGAAGTAAGTGGTTAAATTCGGTTTACACGCTTATCATTCCCCCGAGTTAGAAGTAAGTGGTTAAATTCGCTTTACGTCCATTAATATTACATTCTCCCTGGCCAAGGGGTTAACGTCTTTCTCCGTAAGCCCGTATATTCTCGTGAGTAACGTAAAATGCGCTAGAATCTGTAGCGGTTTTCGCCCGGTTGGTAACTTAGGGGTATGTGAGCCGGTCGCTCAGAAAGCAATGACAAACTACTGAGCGTAATCTTGCCTTGTACATCAACAGCAGCTGAAAAATGCTCATGTTCACTGCAACATCCTGTAAGGGATATGCAAAACACAAATAGTTAGATGTAAGTGGTTAAGTTCGCTTTACATCCATTTCGATTACACCAAGTTAGAAGTAAGTCTGTATAACTTCGCAGTACATACATTACCATTCGACTAAGTCAGAAGTAAGTCTATAACTTCGCTTTAAATACTTTTATAACTAGACTTTACAAGCTCTCTCAGAATGATGTATATTTACATAATTTACCGGAGCTGTATCTCGGTGATAGTGAGGCGCTTAGTTCCACCAGTCCCTGTTAGACCATACTCGTGGGTTCGACATCAGCTGCGGGATATTTGGAAACAGACAGCTTTACGTTGATTTCGATGTTACGAGGTTTCGTCCGTTCATAAAAACTGAACTAAGATTGTCTAGTAAATCACTAATAGGTACAAAATGATAGGATTGATTGCAACGTCCTATAAAGGGAATGCAGTTAACTTAACATAATTTATAACTTCACCATTATAGAGATAAGTAATTACATAGATTATGTTTGCGGAACGTATAGCTTCAAACGTTTATATGTAATAATTATACTGCTTATATTCGCGGAATTTGTAGGTGCACTAATTTAGACGTAATAATATAATAATTATATAATATACAGCATTATTATAAGGAAATGCATCCTAAAGACTAAATATCATGGCAGGGGAGACCAGGCCCTAAGCCTTGGCGGCAATTGGTCTAGGATTGAAGCCCCGACAGGCGGACAGTTAGTGTGTTGCCTTGCTGATTTGGCAGCTTCTGCAGCTGGTCTTGTTCCATGTGTATTGATGTTACCTTTCCTCTGAGGTAAACTAATTAGGCAGAGATTCAACAGTTCTACACTTCAGCTAAGGGTGTGTGCTACTGAGAGGTATAACTCCATTCCTGGTCCCCGCCATGGGTTGTAGTTATTACACCTTGTCTGAAGCCCAATCTAACAAACCGCCATCCGTCTAGACCAGTAGTTCTCAACCGGTGTGGAATCTTCCCCCCCCCCCCCGGGGAATTTAGGTTTTTTTTTTTGGGGGGGGGGGGGGGGGGAATTAAGATTATTTCAAGATCGTGTTAATACAAGAACCAATTACTTGATTTTGTTTTTCCCTCCATACTTTACGGTTTTGTACTTCTCGCTCTTCTGAAATTCGTTTTATAACCTAAGGTGACCTACAAATCACGTTTTACATAGACGTCTAGACTTGTTCTAGTATGTGTTATTAAATTTAGCTTCCATTTTGGCGTAAACTGTGAAGGGGGTGAGGAATTTATAGGGAAGAAATATGAAAGGGGGAAGAAAGACATTCTGAACATATGGTGAAAGGATGCATGGGCCAAAAAAAAAAAATGTTGAGAACCACTGCGCTAGACTACACAGCGCCGGTAGTAATTTTTTTTTTTTTTGCATATCCTTTACAGGACATCGCTGTCAACACCAGCATCTTTCAGCTGTATGTCGATTTCTTGGCAAGATTACGCTCAGTAGTTTGCCATTGCTTTCTGAGCGGCCGGCTCACATACCCCGTAAGTCACAGATGCGATTCGAACCACCGCTGATTCTTACCGTCATCACGTTAACCGACGAGAGTATACGAGATTACGGAGAAAAGTCATAACCTCTAAGCCACGAAGCCGGCGCCGGTAGTAATAGATAGTAATAATTATAGTCCCCTTTGGTTCTGTGAGATGGCTAAACATGGTCGCTGACATTTATTGTCACGGTACTTCATGACGGCGATGTCGTGTATGAATACGTGAGTGTATATGCCCGTATGTGTATCCGTCAACATCTACATGTGTATGATATGTGTTCAGTAACCGGCATATTTCTGTCTGCCAGGACTGGGCTGATCAAGTAGTTAAGGTCATCAACTTTCTGGAGCCTCTTGTCGAGGGACTTGTTCTGGCCTTACCCACTGGAAAAAAGACCCGTGAAATTGTAGGTATCAGTGCACACATCAGCGTGATATGTGTGTGTGTGTGTGTTTTATGTATGTGTATGTGTCTTATGCATGTGTGTATGAGTGTGTCTTATGTATGTGTGTGTCGTATGTATGTGTCAATCTTTATGTCCCTGTGTGTGTCTTATGTATGTGTGTGTCTTATATATGTGTGCGTGTGTCTTATGTATGTGTGTGTCTTATGTATGTGTGTGTCTTATGTATGTGTGTGTCTTATGTATGTGTGTGTCTTATATATGTATGTGTGTGTCTTATGTATGCGTGTGTCTTATGTATGTGTGTGTCGTATTTATGTGTCAGCTTATATGTCCGTGCGTGTGTGCCGGATGTATGTGTCAGTTAGTATGTCCGTATGTGTGAATGTGTGTGTATGTGTGTGTGTGTGTGTGTGTGTGTGTGTGTGTGTGTGTGTGTGTGTGTGTGTGTGAAGATGTAGTTTAAAAAAAAATGATAATGAAAACACTGTGGATGGATGGAAAGAGCAAGACAGGATATCTTGGAAGAAGCTAACTCACAAAGGGGACTGGTTGCTCGCACCGGAAGAAGACATTTCACAGTCCTTGGGCATGTCACGAGAAAAGGGAAGCTGGAGTATGTCGTCACAACGGGAAAACTGGAGAACATAAGAGACAGGGGAGACCAACAGAGAAGGTGCTGGACAAATTGGAATTATGGCACGTTGGAACATAAGTATGAGACATTATTGGCAGCACAAGAGACAGAAGGTTGTAGATAGACATGTTCACCAACGCCACACGGCATGGACTATAAGAAGATTGGCAGGACACGAGACAGAAGGCTGTGGACAGACTTGCTCACCAACATCAGACGGTATGGACTATAAGAAGATTGACAGGACACGAGACAGAAGGCTATGGACAGACATGATCACTAACATGATCACCAACGCCACACGGCGTGGACTGTAAGAAGATTGACAGGACACGAGACAGAAGGCAATGGACAGACTTGATCGCCAACGCCACACGGCATGGCCTGCAAGCAGATATGTTTATATATGACAACATGCCGTACCAGTAACAGATGTACTTTCTACCACCAGGACTGGGAGGGTGATATCGTGAAGCTCATCAACCTCCTGACGCCAATCATTGAACCTCTTATTCCTCTCATCCCCACTGGAAGACGAGAGGTGAGAATCAATATCAACATTACCAAGAACATTAGCACCAATATCAACATTATTAAGAACATTATTCTCAATATCAACATTTTCAAGAATGTTAGCATCAACATTACCAAGAACACTGGCATCATCATCAACATTACCAATAACATCAACATCAACATTACCAAGAACATCAACATTACCAAGTACAGTAGCATCCACATTACCAAAAACAATAACATCAGCATCAACATTGCCAAGAACAATAGCATCAACATTACCAAGAACATCAGCTTCAACATTACCAAGAACATCAGCATCAACATTACCAAGAATATCAGCTTCAACATTACCAAGAACATTAGCAGCAACACCCATCATGTCCTTCCTGTGTTAGAAAAGACTAATCTGACGCGATAGAAAAGACTAATCTGACGCCATCATAAGAATTAGTCACTTCCGTAATGCCAAACACGTTTATAATATTTTGGCTTTCTGGGGACATCTCTCGTTATGAGAGAGTCCTATATATTTTAGAACATCTCTCATGATAAGACAGTTATATATATATATATATATATATATATATATATATATATATATATATATATATATATATATATATATATATATACATACATACATGTTAGAACATCTCTGGTGATAAGATGGTCCCAAATATCCCCGGGAAGGTTAACCCGGTCAACAAATGCCCGCAGAAGTCGAATGTGTCGGCCTAACGGCGCAAGAACGCAGCTCTGCTGTAAACAGGCACAACGCAATCACATCCGGAAAAGAAAACTCCGGATGAACGCAGAAGAAGATGAAGATGGTCCCAAATATGTTAGAATATCTCTCCTGATAAGATTGCTTCATATATGTTAGAATATCTCTCATAATAAAATTGCTCCATATATGTTAGAATATATCTCATAATAAGATAGTTCTATATATTTTAAAATATCTGTCATGATAAGATTGCTCCATGTATGCTAGAACATCTCCTATGATAAGATAGCTCCATATATGTTAGAACATCTCCCATGATAACATAGTTTTATATATGTTAGAATATCTCTTATGATAAAATAGTTCCATATATCTTTGAATATCATGATAAGATACACATTTGCACATAAATAGCACATATGGTTCAGATGTCTGTTGTATACATAGTAACCAAATCTGTGGCACTTATAGTTTAGTTAGTTAGTTTAGTCGACGGATCAACATAACAGCACACGGGTGTAACGCATAAGTGCTCTATTCTACTCCTAACTCAAGCTGGAGTCCGGAGAATCTCAGCTCAGTGTATGAATTCCGTAGCACCTGCGAGGACCTGAAATACTTAGGGTAGATTTTTAACTCGAAATGTTGCCCGGGCAGCGCCGTTAGGCTACTCTTTTTCGATTTCCAACTACCAAGAGAATTTTTTTATGTGCGCGACAATGCACACGGCCGTCCGATCTCACTACCCAGAGACCAGGGAAAATTTGTTACTAGACGTCCACGTGAAAAAATCCCGACCCTCATCGGGGCTTGAATCCGGGACCTCCATTACTATAGACGAACATCATATCTCGAGACCACTCAGCCCTTATAGTTAGAATGTCTTACAGTTTAGATCTCTCCTGCATATAAAGTTGCATTGCAAGTTCTATGTGACTTATAGTTGACATCTCTCCTACATACACATTTGACAGATCTACAGCACCTATGGTTCCGTCTCTTGCACGTGCAAGTTGAAAGATCTATAGAACTTATTGTTCTGATCTCTCGTACACACAGACTAACCAGAGCTATACTAATTATTGTTCTGGTCTCTCGTACGCACAGACTAACCAGATCCATAGCACTTATTGTTCTGGTCTCTTGTACACACAGACTATCCGGAGCTATAGCAATTATTGTTCTGGTCTCTCATACACACAGACTAACAGGAGCTACAGCAATTATTGTTCTCGTGTCTCGTACACACAAACTAACCAGATCTATAGCACTTATTGTTCTGGTCTCTCGTACACACAGACTAACCTGAGCTAAAGATCCTATTGTTCTGGCCTCTCATACACACAGACTAGCCGGAGCTAAAGCACCTATTGTTCTAGCCTCTCGTACACACAGACTAACCAGATCTACAGCACTTATTGTTCTGGTCTCTCGTAGATACAATGCGCCAGATCTATACCCATTATTGTCCAGGGAGCAGATCTATAGCACATATTGTTCGGGTCTGACGTGGATACAAATGTGCAAGCTCTAAAGCGCTTTACATGTTTCAGAGATCAATATTTGGGCTTCAATCTGTGTACGTAATCACGATGGGTTGGCGTCTGATGAGATTTTTCTTTAATTTCTCCTAGGTATTAATTCCAAACATCTCATTTGCTGGGAATTATAATGTCCAAATTTGTCTATGTAACCACAACCTGTCCATGTGTATCCTTGTACCCACAACCTGTCCATGAGTGTCTATGTACCCATAACCTGTCCATGTGTGTCCTTGTACCCACAAACTGTCCATGTGTATCCTTGTACCCACAACCTGTTCATATGTGTCTATATACCACAACCTGTCCATACGTGTCTATGTACAACAACCTGTCCATGTGTGTCTATGTACCACAACCTGTCCATATGTGTCTATGTACCACAACCTGTCCATATATGTCTATGTACCACAACCTGTCAATATGTGTCTATGTACAACAACCTGTCCATGTGTGTCCATGTACCACAACCTGTCCATATGTGTCTATATACAACCTGTCCATACATGTCTATGTACAACAACCTGTCCATGTGTGTCCATGTACCACAACCTGTCCATATGTGTCTATGTACCACAACGTGTCCATATGTGTCTATGTACCACAAACTGCCCATGTATGTCTATGTACCACAACCTGTCCATGAGTGTCTTTGTAACCAAAACCAGTCCATGTGTTCAGTAAAAGGTATGGATTCTCTCGACAGGTGCAAGACGGACTGGGAAAAGATTTGCTCAAGCTTGGAGAAGACCTGCTGCCATATTTGATTCCAGTCGTGACTGCCGGCGTCGGGAAACGTGAAGTAATGATCATCATCGACGTCATCATTATCATCGGTGTCGTCATCCTCATCCATATCAACATTATCAGATGTGTCATAATTATTACCCATGTCATCATTATCACCAGTGTCATCATTATCACCAGTGTCATCATAATATGTTTCATCTTTATCAACAGTGTCATCATTAGCACATGTATTGTCATTATTATCCATATCATCATTACCATCGGTGTGAACATAATCATCCATTTCATCCCTGTGTTAGAAAAGACTAATCTGACGCCGTCATAATAATTAATCACAACCGTATTGCCAAACACGTTTATAATATTTTGGCTTTCTGGGGACAAATCTCATGATAGGATGATAGGATATGTTAGAACATCTATCATGATAAGATAGTCTCATATATGTTAGAATATCTCTCATGATACGATAGCTCCATATATGTTAGAACATCTCTTGTGATAAGATAGTTCTATATATGCCAGAATATCTCTCATCATAAGATAATTCTATATATGTTAGAACATATATCATGATAAAGATGGTTTCATATATGTTAAAAATATATTCCATGATAAGATAGCTCCATATATGTTAGATCATTTCTCATGATAATGTAGTTTTATATATGTTAGAATATCTCTTATGATAAAATGGTTCCATATATCTTTGAATATCATGATAAGATACACATTTGCAACATATATGGCATATATGGTTCAGGTGTCTGTTGTACACATAGTAACCAAATCCGTGGCACTTATAGTTTAGTTAGTTAGTTTAGTCCACGGATCAACATCACAGCACACGGGTGTAACGCTTAAGTGCTCCGTTCTACTCCTAACTCAAGCTGGAGTCCGGAGAATCTCAGCTGAGTGTATGAATTCCGTAGCACCTGCGAGGACCCTGAAATATTTTGGGTAGATTCTTAACTCGAAATGTTGCCCGGGCAGCGCCGTTAGGCTACTCTTTTTCGATTTCCAACTGCCAAGAGAATTTTTTATGTGCGCGACAATGCACACGGCCGTCCGATCTCACTGCCCAGAAACCAGGGGAAATTTTGTTACTAGACGTCCACGTGAAAAAATCCCGGCCCTCATCGGGGCTTGAACCCGGGACCTCCATTACTATAGGCGAACATCATATCTCGAGACCACTCAGCCCTTATAGTTAGAATGTCTTACAGTTTAGATCTCTCCTGCATATAAAGTTGCAAGTTCTAGGTGACTTATAGTTGACATCTCTCCTACATACACATTTGACAGATCTACAGCACCTATGGTTCCGGCTCTTGCACGTGCAAGTTGAGAGATCTAGAGAACTTATTGTTCTGATCTCTCGTACACACAGACTAACCAGAGCTTTACTAATTATTGTTCTGGTCTCTCGAACGCACAGACTAACCGGATATATAGCACTTAGTTTTCTGGTCTCTCGTACACACAGACTAATCAGATCTATAGCAATTATTGTTCTGGTCTCTCGTACACACAGGCTAACCGGAGCTAAATCTCCTATTGTTCTGGCCTCTCATACACACAGACTAACCGGAGCTAAAGCACCTATTGTTCTAGTGCCTCGTACACACAGACTAACCAGATCTATAGCACTTATTGTTCAGGTCTCTCGTACACACAGACTAACCAGAGCTATATCGCATATTGATATGTTCTTTCGTACACACAGATTAACCAGAGCTAAAGCTCCTATTGTTCTGGCCTCTCATACACACAGACTAACCGGAGTTAAAGCACCTATTGTTCTAGTGCCTCGTACACACAGACTAACCAGATCTATAGCACTTATTGTTCAGGTCTCTCGTACACACAGACTAACCAGAGCTATATCACATATTGATATGTTCTTTCGTACACACAGACTAACCAGAGCTACAGCATCTATTGTTCTGGTCTCTCGTACACACAGACTAACCAGGTCTACAGCACTTATTGTTCTGGTCTCTCGTAGATACAATGCGCCAGATCTATACCCATTATTGTCCAGGGAGCAGATCTATAGCACATATTGTTCGGGTCTGACGTGGATACAAATGTGCAAGCTCTAAAGCGCTTTACATGTTTCATAGATCAATATTTGGGCTTCAATCTGTGTACGTAATCACGATGGGTTGGCGTCTGATGAGATTTTTCTTTAATTTCTCCTAGGTATTAATTCCAAACATCTCATTTGCCGGGAATTATAATGTCCAAATTTGTCTATGTAACCACGACCTGTACATGTGTATCCTTGTACCCACAACCTGTTCATGTGTATCCTTGTACCCACAACCTGTCCATGATTATTCTTGTACCCACAACCTGTCCATGTGTATCCTTGTACATACAACCAGTCCATGTGTGTCTATGTACCCATAACCTGTCCATGTGTGTCCTTGTACCCAAAACCTGTCCATGTGTGTCGTTGTACCCACAACCTGTTCATATGTGTCTATATACCACAACCTGTCCATATATGTCTATGTACCACAACCTGTCCATGAGTGTCTTTGTAACCAAAACCAGTCCATGTGTTCAGTAACAGGTATGGATTCTCTCGACAGGTGCAAGACGGACTGGGAAAAGATTTGCTCAAGCTTGGAGAAGACCTGCTGCCATATTTGATTACTGCCGGCGTCGGGAAACGTGAAGTAATGATCATCATCGATGTCATCATTATCATCGGTGTCGTCATCCTCATCCATATCAACATTATCAGATGTGTCATAATTATTACCCATGTCATCATTATCACCAGTGTCATCATTATCATCAGTGTCATCATTATATGTTTCATCTTTATCAACAGTGTCATCATTAGCATATGTATTGTCATTATTATCCATGTCATCATTACCATCGGTGTGAACATAATCATTCATTTCATCCCTGTGTTAGAAAAGACTAATCTGACGCCGTTATAAGAATTAATCACAACCGTATTGCCAAACACGTTTATAATATTTTGGCTTTCTGGGGACAAATCTCATGATAAGATAGTTCTATATATATTAGAACATCTATCATGATAAGATAGTCTCATATATGTTAGACTATCTCTCATGATACGATAGCTCCATATATGTTAGAACATCTCTTGTGATAAGATAGTTCTATATAAGCCAGAATATATCTCATCATAAGATAATTCTATATATGTTAGAACATATATAATGATAAAGATGGTTTCATATATGTTAGAATATTTTCCATGATAAGATAGTTCCATATATGTGTGAATATCATGATAAGATAGTTCCATATATGTGTGAATATCATGATAAGATAGTTCCATATATGTGTGAATATCATGATAAGATAGTTCCATATATATGTGAATATCATGATAAGATAGTTCCATATATGTGTGAATATCATGATAAGATAGTTCCATATATGTGTGAATATCATGATAAGATAGTTCCATATATGTGTGAATATCATGATAAGATAGTTCCATATATGTGTGAATATCATGATAAGATACACATTTGTCATATATATGGCACTTACAGTTCAGGTCTTTGGTGTATACAAAGTAACCACGCGTGTCTATGTACTCACAACCTGCCCATGTGGTCAGTAACGGGTGTGGTTTCTCTCGACAGGTGCAAGAGGGCCTGGGAGAAGATTTGCTCAAGTTTGGAGAAGACCTGCTGCCATATTTGATTCCAATTGTAACTGCTGCAGTCGGGAAACGTGAAGTAATTAAAAAATTATTATCGGTGTCATCATTAACATTAGTGTCATGATTATCATCTATATCATCATCAATGTCATCATCATCATCATCATCATCATCATCATCATCATCATCATCATCATCATCATCATCATCATCATCATCATCATCATCATCATCATCATCATCATCATCATCACTTTCATCATCACCACATACATCAGTATCATCACTGTCATCATTATCATCACTATCAGTATCATCACTGTCATCATTATCATCACTGTCATCATCATCATCATCATCATCATCATCATCACTTTCATCATCACCACATACATCAGTATCATCACTGTCATCATTATCATCACTATCAGTATCATCACTGTCATCATTATCATCACTGTCATCATCATCATCATTATCATCACAGACATCATTATCACCACTGTCATCATTATCATCCCAGTCATCATTATCATCCCAGTCATCATTATCATCACTATCATCATTGTCATCACTGTCATCATTATCATCCCAGTCATAATTATCATCACTATCATCATTGTCATCACTGTCATCATTATCATCACTGCCATCATTATAATCACTATCATTATCATCACTGCAATCATTATCATCACTATCATTAACATCACTGCCATCATTATAATAAATGTCATCATTATCATCACTGCCATCATTATCATCACTGTTATCATTAACATCACTATCATTATCATCAATGTCATTAGTATCATCAATATAATTATCATCGTTGTCATCATTATCACCACTATCATTATCATCACTATAATTATCATCACTGACATCATTATCATCACTGTCATCATTACCATGACTGTCATCATTATCATCACTGTTATTCACTGTTATTATCATCACTGTCATCATCACCACAGACATCATTATCATCACTGTCACCATTATCATCAGTATCATTAGCATCACTGTCATCAATATCATCACTGTCATCAATATCATCACTGTCATCACTATTATCACTGTCTTTATCATCACTGTCATTATCATCACTGTCATTATCACCACTGTCAAAGATGTCAGCTTAGCCAAATGGATAAGAGCGCTCGTTCTTAAACTTCTCGTGAGCTAATGGTGAGGTAGGAGGTTCGATCCTTACACTGATCAGTTGGAATAAAATGTTGATGTCTCGTACTTGCCTTTGTGACGCAAATTACAAGTACCTCTGAAGTAAAGTGGGTTCGTCTATTGGGGGGGGGGAGGGGGGGGAGGGGGGTGGTAACAGGGAAAGATAATCCACACCCAAAATTCAGTGCTACTAGAGAACGCGTGTATTGACTATGCTCGTGTTCAAAGCGAGCGACAGCAACTTAGAAATTAAATAAAAATTAATGTCATCATTATCTTCTGTATGATCGTTATCATTGATGTCATCATGATCATAAATGCCATCATCATCATATGCCATGCCGATAAGCGTAAATGGTCATGTTTCGGCATATCGCGCGATCACCAGAGACGTGGATCAGCTCCGTCTTCTTGTCTCGACCATGCCGAATGGCCAAGCCATCTAGATATTTACTTCTCTGCCTTCCTCTAGTTCTCTTGCCCTCGATCTTGCCAATTGTCACCCATATCATCAGACAATATTGAACAAATACTGATTTCAAAACTTGACATATTTTTCTATTTCCAGGTGCAGGCTGATACATTTGATGATATTCTTAAAGTGATCGAACAGCTGATACCAACTATTGAGGGACTCTTTAAAGGTGAAACTGGAACCAGGGAGGTAAGGAATGGTTGACAGTGTCTGAAAACAGGTCGTTGAGTTCAATGCAGACACGCAATATGGTTAGTTCCTTTAGAGAGACAATAGACAGAACATTCTGGCGGCGGCATTATGCACAGTGTACTGTGCGGGCTGTTGGCTTGCCGTGACTCCTGTCTATTCCACTTTTCACATTGGACAGTGGGGAGCATTTTGTGTGATATTCACTAGCACAGGAACGGAGCATAATGAGGACGACCCGTTGCCGTGAAGTTAGAACCTCGACTAATTAACTAACTAAGACAGAACATTTGTCTGATTGATTAGATTTCAGTGGACTTGCTTGTTCACGTTCAATATCCGTTAATAACGCCTACAATATGCAAACTAACAAAATAAGAGCTGACATCCGTGGCAGTGGTTGCTAGGGCAGTAAATGTTCTACTAACTGTTATATTATTTGTTCTCGTTACTTTTATACTTGCTGTTATAGTATCTATTAATTAACTGTTATTGTTGGGGGTCTAGTAGATTATAATCATGAATCATGTGATAAATGTAACACATGTGATACTGTTGGCACATAGGATATTGACGATACACAGGCGAATGATGCATTTGATAATGATGGAAAAGTGATAACGATAACATAGATGATGATGACGATGATGGTGATGGTGATGATGATGATGATGATGATGATGATGATGATGATGATGATGATGATGATGATGATGATGATGATGATGATGATGATGATGATGATGATGATGATGATGATGATGATGATGATGATGATGATGATAACGATGATGATGATATATGATAATGATGACACAAATCATAATTATGACACAGTTCATAATGATAACACATATAATAATGATTAAATATATGATCATGATGATACAGATTATAAAATGATGCATATGCAAATGATGATACATATGATACTGATTATAATAATGATAATGATAATGATGACATATATGGTAATGACACAGATGATAATGATGACATATATAATAATGATAACTTATTTGGTAACGGTGACACGGATAATAATGATGGCACATATGGAAATAATATCAAATATGATCATGTCAACACTTATGATAACGATGTCACAGATAATAATGATGACACAGATGATAATGATTACTAGATAATAATGATGACAAAGATCACAATAATGACATATATGATAATGATGAGACATATGATAATGTTGACACAATTTATATTGATGACACAGATGTTAATGATGACACAGATGATAATAATGATACAGATAACAGAGATGACACATGATAATGAAAACAAGTAAGATAATGATGACACGGATGATAATTATGACACATATGATCATGATGACACAGATAATAATAATAACACAGATGATAATTATCACACATGTGATCATGATGTTAAAGGTGTAAATGATGACAATGAGGATTGTGGTGACACTTATGATCATGATGGAACTGATGAAAACGATGACAAAAAGGATAATAGTGATACATATGATCACGATTACACAGATGCAAATTATGACGTAGAGGATAATGGTGACACATATGATCATGTGATCATGATGACACAGATAAAAATTATGACACAGAGTATAATAGTGACACATATGATCATACTGACACATATGATAATAATGACACAGATGATGATGATGATGATGATGATGATGATGATGATGATGATGATGATGATGATGATGATGATGATGATGATGATGATGATGATGATGATGATGATGATGATGATGATGATGATGATGATGATGATGACATATATGACAATGATGACACAGATGGCAATAATGACACATATGATAATAATGACACAGGTGATAATAATAACATACATGACAATGATGACACGTATGTTCATGATGACACAGATGATAATGATGATACATGTGAACATCTTGATACATATGATATTGATAGCACGGATGTCATTTCGCCATCTCACACGATTACTAGAGACGTGGATCAGCTCTGTATTCTTGTCTCGACAATGCTAAGTGTCTAGGCCATCTAGATATTTACTTCTCTGCCTTCCTCTAGTTCTCTTGCCCTCGATCTTGCCAATTGTCACCCATATCATCAGACAATATTGAACAAATACTGATTTCAAAACTTGACATATTTTTCTATTTCCAGGTGCAGGCTGATACATTTGATGATATTCTTAAAGTGATCGAACAGCTGATACCAACTATTGAGGGACTCTTTAAAGGTGAAACTGGAACCAGGGAGGTAAGGAATGGTTGACAGTGTCTGAAAACAGGTCGTTGAGTTCAATGCAGACACGCAATATGGTTAGTTCCTTTAGAGAGACAATAGACAGAACATTCTGGCGGCGGCATTATGCACAGTGTACTGTGCGGGCTGTTGGCTTGCCGTGACTCCTGTCTATTCCACTTTTCACATTGGACAGTGGGGAGCATTTTGTGTGATATTCACTAGCACAGGAACGGAGCATAATGAGGACGACCCGTTGCCGTGAAGTTAGAACTTCGACTAATTAACTAACTAAGACAGAACATTTGTCTGATTGATTAGATTTCAGTGGACTTGCTTGTTCACGTTCAATATCCGTTAATAACGCCTACAATATGCAAACTAACAAAATAAGAGCTGACATCCGTGGCAGTGGTTGCTAGAGCAGTAAATGTTCTACTAACTGTTATATTATTTGTTCTCGTTACTTTTATACTTGCTGTTATAGTATCTATTAATTAACTGTTATTGTTGGGGGTCTAGTAGATTATAATCATGAATCATGTGATAAATGTAACACATGTGATACTGTTGGCACATAGGATATTGACGATACACAGGCGAATGATGCATTTGATAATGATGGAAAAGTGATAACGATAACATAGATGATGATGACGATGATGGTGATGGTGATGATGATGATGATGATGATGATGATGATGATGATGATGATGATGATGATGATGATGATGATGATGATGATGATGATGATGATGATGATGATGATGATGATGATGATGATGATGATGATGATGATGATGATAACGATGATGATGATATATGATAATGATGACACAAATCATAATTATGACACAGTTCATAATGATAACACATATAATAATGATTAAATATATGATCATGATGATACAGATTATAATATGATGCCTATGCAAATGATGATACATATGATACTGATTATAATAATGATAATGATAATGATGACATATATGGTAATGACACAGATGATAATGATGACATATATAATAATGATAACTTATTTGGTAACGGTGACACGGATAATAATGATGGCACATATGGAAATAATATCAAATATGATAATGTCAACACTTATGATAACGATGTCACAGATAATAATGATGACACAGATGATAATGATTACTAGATAATAATGATGACAAAGATCACAATAATGACATATATGATAATGATGAGACATATGATAATGTTGACACAATTTATATTGATGACACAGATGTTAATGATGACACAGATGATAATAATGATACAGATAACAGAGATGACACATGATAATGAAAACAAGTAAGATAATGATGACACGGATGATAATTATGACACATATGATCATGATGACACAGATAATAATAATAACACAGATGATAATTATCACACATGTGATCATGATGTTAAAGGTGTAAATGATGACAATGAGGATTGTGGTGACACTTATGATCATGATGGAACTGATGAAAACGATGACAAAAAGGATAATAGTGATACATATGATCACGATTACACAGATGCAAATTATGACGTAGAGGATAATGGTGACACATATGATCATGTGATCATGATGACACAGATAAAAATTATGACACAGAGTATAATAGTGACACATATGATCATACTGACACATATGATAATAATGACACAGATGATGATGATGATGATGATGATGATGATGATGATGATGATGATGATGATGATGATGATGATGATGATGATGATGATGATGATGATGATGATGATGATGATGATGATGATGATGATGATGATGACATATATGACAATGATGACACAGATGGCAATAATGACACATATGATAATAATGACACAGGTGATAATAATAACATACATGACAATGATGACACGTATGTTCATGATGACACAGATGATAATGATGATACATGTGAACATCTTGATACATATGATATTGATAGCACGGATGTCATTTCGCCATCTCACACGATTACTAGAGACGTGGATCAGCTCTGTATTCTTGTCTCGACAATGCTAAGTGTCTAGGCCATCTAAATATTTACTTCTCTGCCTTCCTCTAGTTCTCTTGCCTTCGATCTTGCCAGTTGTCATCCATGTCATCAGACGATAATGGACAGATACTGTACAGTTATATTAGTATATTACAGATCTCAACACTTGTGGACATATTTTCTATTTCCAGGTGCAGGCTGATACATTTGATGACATTCTTAAAGTATGTTGTGTCAGGTCTTAGTCAGATATGACTGAGCTACCGTATAACAGTAGACGGTACTACCTGCTTTCTGTTAGCGCCGAACGTTGGGCGGCGCTTACCAAACCCGACACCCCACATTGTGCCAACGGCTTCGGGCGGAAGAGCGCAATTGGGAAGGTACAAGCCTTACCCTGGTGCGAGGAAATGCAACCTAAAGACAAAGTGTCATTGCAAGGCAGACCAGGCCCTAAGCCTTGGTTGGCGGCTGGTCTAGGATCGAAGCTCCGACAGGCGGACAATTAGAGCATTGCTTTGCTGATCCGGCAGCTTCTGCAGCTTGTCTTGTTCCAGATGTGGAGGTGTTACCTTTCCTCTGGAGTGAACTAGGCAGGCCGAGAGAGGGATCATGCTGCATGGGCAACACATGGTCTCTATATTTTAGCCCAAGCTTTGTGCTATGGAGAGGCAATAACTCCATCCCTTACAATGAATAATGATGACATAAATTATAATTATGACACAGTTCATAATTATAACACATATAACAATGATGAAATATATGATCATGATGACACAGATGATAATAATGATACATATGTAAATGGTGATACATATTATAATGATTACAACAATGATAATGACAATGATGGCATATATTGTAATGCCACAGATGATAGTGATGACATATATAATAATGATATAAAGAAGGGGGTTAGTGGTCTTGGGGTATGGTGTCCACCTCGAGTCCTGGAGGTCCCGGGTTCAAGCCTTGGTTAGAACCCGGATGTTTTCATGTTGATTTCTAGTAATAAAATTTCCTCTTGTCACTGGGTAGTGAGATCGAACGCCCGTGTGTATTGTTCCGCACGTAAAAAACACTAGGCAGTTGGAAATCGAAAAAGAGTAGCCTAATGGCTCTGTCCGGGCAAGATTTCACGTTAAAAATCTACCCAAAGAATTTCAGGATTCTCGCCGTAGCTACGGAGTTCGTGCACTGAGCTGAGTTTCTCCAGACTGAGGCTTGAGTTAGGAGTAGAACGGATCACTTATGGGTTACACCCGTGTGCCGTTGGTCCGTTGACTAAACTAAAATTACATTAAAAATATAATAATGATAAAACATATGGTAACAGTGACACAGATAATAATGATGACATATATGATAATAATAACAAATATGATCATAGCAAAACATATGATAATGATGACACAGACAATAAAGATGACACATATGACAATGATGCTATAGATAATAATGATGACACAGATGATAATGATGACAAGATGATAAGGATGACACTTATGATAATAATGACACATATGATAATGATGCACATATGATAATGATGACACATATGATAATCATGACAAAGATAACAAAAATGGCACATATGATAATGATGACAAATATGATAATGATGACAAAAATGATAATGATCGCACATATGATAATGATGACACGTATGATAATGATGACACATATGATAATGATGACAACAATGATAAAGATGACACATATGATAATGATGACACATGTCATAATAATGACACATACAATAATGATGACACAGGTTATAATGATGACACAGACGATAATGATGATACAAGTAACAAAGATGACAAATATGATAATGACAACAATCTGATAATGATGACTGAGGTGAAAATGATGACACAGAGGATAATGATGACATAGATGAAAATGATGACACAGAATATAATGATGACACATATGATCATGATGACACAGAGGATAATGATGACATCAAGGATAGTGCTGACAAATGTGATCATGATGACACGGATGAAAATGATGATATAGAGGATAATGGTGACACATATGGTTATAATGACACGGATGAATATGATGACACAAAGGTTAATGGTGACACATATTATCATGATGACAGAGTTGAATATAGTGACGCATATGATATTGATGGCACGGATGACATTTTGCCATCTTACACGATTACTAGAGTCGTGGATCAGCTCGGTGGTCTCGTCTCGACCATGCCAAGTAGCAAAGCCATCTAGATATTTACTTCTCTGCCTTCCTCTAGTTCTCTTGCCTTCGATCTTGCCAGTTGTCATCCATGTCATCAGACGATAATGGACAGATACTGTACAGTTATATTAGTGTATTACAGATCACAAAACTTGTGGACATGTTTTCTATTTCCAGGTGCAAGCTGATACATTTGAAGACATTCTTAAAGCGATCGAAGCACTGATCCCAACTGTAGAGGCACTAATCAAAGGAACTGGAACCAGGGAGGTAAGGAATTATTTGATAATGTTTGGCAACAGGTCGTGGAGTTCAATACAGACACGCAATCTGATTAGTTCCTTTAAATACCATAGACAGAACATTCGGCTTATTGATTAGATTTCAGTGGACCTGATTGTTCAAGTTAATTGTCCGTTACTCATTCCTACATTATGCAAACTAAAAAAAAAAATTGAGAACAGGCATCCCTGGCAATGGTTGCAAGAGCAGTAAATGTCTACTAGCTGTTATATTATTTATTCTCGTTATTGTTATACTTCCTTTTATAGTATCTGTTAAAGTAATTGTTATTGTTGGAGGTCTAGTAGATGATAATCATCAATCATGTGATAAATGTAGCACATATGATACTGGTGGCAAATATGATATTGACGATACACAGGCGAATGATACATTTGATAATGATGACATAAGTTAAAATGATGAATATAGATGATAATGATGACATATATGATAATGATGACACGAATGATAATTATGACACAGTCCATTATGATAAAACAAATAATACATTTGACACAGATGACAATGGCGACACATATAATAAAGATGACACATAATCATGATGCACAGATGATAATAATGGTATATATGCAAATGATTATACATATGACAATGATGACAACAATGATAATGATGACATATATGGTAATGACACAGATGATAATGATGACATATATAATACTGATAACTTATTTGGTATCGGTGACACGGATAATAATGATGGCACATATGGAAATAATATCAAATATGATAATGTCAACACTTATGATAACGATGTCACAGATAATAATGATGACACAGATGATAATGATTACTAGATAATAATGATGACAAAGATCACAATAATGACATATATGATAATGATGAGACATATGATAATGTTGACACAATTTATATTGATGACACAGATGTTAATGATGACACAGATGATAATAATGATACAGATAACAGAGATGACACATGATAATGAAAACAAGTAAGATAATGATGACACGGATGATAATTATGACACATATGATCATGATGACACAGATAATAATAATAACACAGATGATAATTATCACACATGTGATCATGATGTTAAAGGTGTAAATGATGACAATGAGGATTGTGGTGACACTTATGATCATGATGGAACTGATGAAAACGATGACAAAAAGGATAATAGTGATACATATGATCACGATTACACAGATGCAAATTATGACGTAGAGGATAATGGTGACACATATGATCATGTGATCATGATGACACAGATAAAAATTATGACACAGAGTATAATAGTGACACATATGATCATACTGACACATATGATAATAACGACACAGATGATGATGATGATGATGATGATGATGATGATGATGATGATGATGATGATGATGATGATGATGATGATGATGATGATGATGATGATGATGATGATGATGATGATGATGATGATGATGATGATGATGATGACATATATGACAATGATGACACAGATGGCAATAATGACACATATGATAATAATGACACAGGTGATAATAATAACATACATGACAATGATGACACGTATGTTCATGATGACACAGATGATAATGATGATACATGTGAACATCTTGATACATATGATATTGATAGCACGGATGTCATTTCGCAATCTCACACGATTACTAGAGACGTGGATCAGCTCTGTATTCTTGTCTCGACAATGCTAAGTGTCTAGGCCATCTAGATATTTACTTCTCTGCCTTCCTCTAGTTCTCTTGCCCTCGATCTTGCCAATTGTCACCCATATCATCAGACAATATTGAACAAATACTGATTTCAAAACTTGACATATTTTTCTATTTCCAGGTGCAGGCTGATACATTTGATGATATTCTTAAAGTGATCGAACAGCTGATACCAACTATTGAGGGACTCTTTAAAGGTGAAACTGGAACCAGGGAGGTAAGGAATGGTTGACAGTGTCTGAAAACAGGTCGTTGAGTTCAATGCAGACACGCAATATGGTTAGTTCCTTTAGAGAGACAATAGACAGAACATTCTGGCGGCGGCATTATGCACAGTGTACTGTGCGGGCTGTTGGCTTGCCGTGACTCCTGTCTATTCCACTTTTCACATTGGACAGTGGGGAGCATTTTGTGTGATATTCACTAGCACAGGAACGGAGCATAATGAGGACGACCCGTTGCCGTGAAGTTAGAACCTCGACTAATTAACTAACTAAGACAGAACATTTGTCTGATTGATTAGATTTCAGTGGACTTGCTTGTTCACGTTCAATATCCGTTAATAACGCCTACAATATGCAAACTAACAAAATAAGAGCTGACATCCGTGGCAGTGGTTGCTAGAGCAGTAAATGTTCTACTAACTGTTATATTATTTGTTCTCGTTACTTTTATACTTGCTGTTATAGTATCTATTAATTAACTGTTATTGTTGGGGGTCTAGTAGATTATAATCATGAATCATGTGATAAATGTAACACATGTGATACTGTTGGCACATAGGATATTGACGATACACAGGTGAATGATGCATTTGATAATGATGGAAAAGTGATAACGATAACATAGATGATGAAGACGATGATGGTGATGGTGATGATGATGATGATGATGATGATGATGATGATGATGATGATGATGATGATGATGATGATGATAACGATGATGATGATATATGATAATGATGACACAAATCATAATTATGACACAGTTCATAATGATAACACATATAATAATGATTAAATATATGATCATGATGATACAGATTATAATATGATGCCTATGCAAATGATGATACATATGATACTGATTATAATAATGATAATGATAATGATGACATATATGGTAATGACACAGATGATAATGATGACATATATAATAATGATAACTTATTTGGTAACGGTGACACGGATAATAATGATGGCACATATGGAAATAATATCAAATATGATCATGTCAACACTTATGATAACGATGTCACAGATAATAATGATGACACAGATGATAATGATTACTAGATAATAATGATGACAAAGATCACAATAATGACATATATGATAATGATGAGACATATGATAATGTTGACACAATTTATATTGATGACACAGATGTTAATGATGACACAGATGATAATAATGATACAGATAACAGAGATGACACATGATAATGAAAACAAGTAAGATAATGATGACACGGATGATAATTATGACACATATGATCATGATGACACAGATAATAATAATAACACAGATGATAATTATCACACATGTGATCATGATGTTAAAGGTGTAAATGATGACAATGAGGATTGTGGTGACACTTATGATCATGATGGAACTGATGAAAACGATGACAAAAAGGATAATAGTGATACATATGATCACGATTACACAGATGCAAATTATGATATAGAGGATAATGGTGACACATATGATCATGTGATCATGATGACACAGATAAAAATTATGACACAGAGTATAATAGTGACACATATGATCATACTGACACATATGATAATAATGACACAGATGATGATGATGATGATGATGATGATGATGATGATGATGATGATGATGATGATGATGATGATGATGATGATGATGATGATGATGATGATGATGATGATGATGATGATGATGATGATGATGATGATGATGATGATGATGATGATGATGACATATATGACAATGATGACACAGATGGCAATAATGACACATATGATAATAATGACACAGGTGATAATAATAACATACATGACAATGATGACACGTATGTTCATGATGACACAGATGATAATGATGATACATGTGAACATCTTGATACATATGATATTGATAGCACGGATGTCATTTCGCCATCTCACACGATTACTAAAGACGTGGATCAGCTCTGTATTCTTGTCTCGACAATGCTAAGTGTCTAGGCCATCTAGATATTTACTTCTCTGCCTTCCTCTAGTTCTCTTGCCCTCGATCTTGCCAATTGTCACCCATATCATCAGACAATATTGAACAAATACTGATTTCAAAACTTGACATATTTTTCTATTTCCAGGTGCAGGCTGATACATTTGATGATATTCTTAAAGTGATCGAACAGCTGATACCAACTATTGAGGGACTCTTTAAAGGTGAAACTGGAACCAGGGAGGTAAGGAATGGTTGACAGTGTCTGAAACAGGTCGTTGAGTTCAATGCAGACACGCAATATGGTTAGTTCCTTTAGAGAGACAATAGACAGAACATTCTGGCGGCGGCATTATGCACAGTGTACTGTGCGGGCTGTTGGCTTGCCGTGACTCCTGTCTATTCCACTTTTCACATTGGACAGTGGGGAGCATTTTGTGTGATATTCACTAGCACAGGAACGGAGCATAATGAGGACGACCCGTTGCCGTGAAGTTAGAACCTCGACTAATTAACTAACTAAGACAGAACATTTGTCTGATTGATTAGATTTCAGTGGACTTGCTTGTCCACGTTCAATATCCGTTAATAACGCCTACAATATGCAAACTAACAAAATAAGAGCTGACATCCGTGGCAGTGGTTGCTAGAGCAGTAAATGTTCTACTAACTGTTATATTATTTGTTCTCGTTACTTTTATACTTGCTGTTATAGTATCTATTAATTAACTGTTATTGTTGGTGGTCTAGTAGATTATAATCATGAATCATGTGATAAATGTAACACATGTGATACTGTTGGCACATAGGATATTGACGATACACAGGCGAATGATGCATTTGATAATGATGGAAAAGTGATAATGATAACATAGATGATGATGACGATGATGGTGATGGTGATGATGATGATGATGATGATGATGATGATGATGATGATGATGATGATGATGATGATGATGATGATGATGATGATGATGATGATGATGATGATGATGATGATGATAACGATGATGATGATATATGATAATGATGACACAAATCATAATTATGACACAGTTCATAATGATAACACATATAATAATGATTAAATATATGATCATGATGATACAGATTATAATATGATGCATATGCAAATGATGATACATATGATACTGATTATAATAATGATAATGATAATGATGACATATATGGTAATGACACAGATGATAATGATGACATATATAATAATGATAACTTATTTGGTAACGGTGACACGGATAATAATGATGGCACATATGGAAATAATATCAAATATGATAATGTCAACACTTATGATAACGATGTCACAGATAATAATGATGACACAGATGATAATGATTACTAGATAATAATGATGACAAAGATCACAATAATGACATATATGATAATGATGAGACATATGATAATGTTGACACAATTTATATTGATGACACAGATGTTAATGATGACACAGATGATAATAATGATACAGATAACAGAGATGACACATGATAATGAAAACAAGTAAGATAATGATGACACGGATGATAATTATGACACATATGATCATGATGACACAGATAATAATAATAACACAGATGATAATTATCACACATGTGATCATGATGTTAAAGGTGTAAATGATGACAATGAGGATTGTGGTGACACTTATGATCATGATGGAACTGATGAAAACGATGACAAAAAGGATAATAGTGATACATATGATCACGATTACACAGATGCAAATTATGACGTAGAGGATAATGGTGACACATATGATCATGTGATCATGATGACACAGATAAAAATTATGACACAGAGTATAATAGTGACACATATGATCATACTGACACATATGATAATAATGACACAGATGATGATGATGATGATGATGATGATGATGATGATGATGATGATGATGATGATGATGATGATGATGATGATGATGATGATGATGATGATGATGATGATGATGATGATGATGACATATATGACAATGATGACACAGATGGCAATAATGACACATATGATAATAATGACACAGGTGATAATAATAACATACATGACAATGATGACACGTATGTTCATGATGACACAGATGATAATGATGATACATGTGAACATCTTGATACATATGATATTGATAGCACGGATGTCATTTCGCAATCTCACACGATTACTAGAGACGTGGATCAGCTCTGTATTCTTGTCTCGACAATGCTAAGTGTCTAGGCCATCTAGATATTTACTTCTCTGCCTTCCTCTAGTTCTCTTGCCCTCGATCTTGCCAATTGTCACCCATATCATCAGACAATATTGAACAAATACTGATTTCAAAACTTGACATATTTTTCTATTTCCAGGTGCAGGCTGATACATTTGATGATATTCTTAAAGTGATCGAACAGCTGATACCAACTATTGAGGGACTCTTTAAAGGTGAAACTGGAACCAGGGAGGTAAGGAATGGTTGACAGTGTCTGAAAACAGGTCGTTGAGTTCAATGCAGACACGCAATATGGTTAGTTCCTTTAGAGAGACAATAGACAGAACATTCTGGCGGCGGCATTATGCACAGTGTACTGTGCGGGCTGTTGGCTTGCCGTGACTCCTGTCTATTCCACTTTTCACATTGGACAGTGGGGAGCATTTTGTGTGATATTCACTAGCACAGGAACGGAGCATAATGAGGACGACCCGTTGCCGTGAAGTTAGAACCTCGACTAATTAACTAACTAAGACAGAACATTTGTCTGATTGATTAGATTTCAGTGGACTTGCTTGTTCACGTTCAATATCCGTTAATAACGCCTACAATATGCAAACTAACAAAATAAGAGCTGACATCCGTGGCAGTGGTTGCTAGAGCAGTAAATGTTCTACTAACTGTTATATTATTTGTTCTCGTTACTTTTATACTTGCTGTTATAGTATCTATTAATTAACTGTTATTGTTGGGGGTCTAGTAGATTATAATCATGAATCATGTGATAAATGTAACACATGTGATACTGTTGGCACATAGGATATTGACGATACACAGGTGAATGATGCATTTGATAATGATGGAAAAGTGATAACGATAACATAGATGATGATGACGATGATGGTGATGGTGATGATGATGATGATGATGATGATGATGATGATGATGATGATGATGATGATGATGATGATGATGATGATGATGATGATGATGATAACGATGATGATGATATATGATAATGATGACACAAATCATAATTATGACACAGTTCATAATGATAACACATATAATAATGATTAAATATATGATCATGATGATACAGATTATAATATGATGCCTATGCAAATGATGATACATATGATACTGATTATAATAATGATAATGATAATGATGACATATATGGTAATGACACAGATGATAATGATGACATATATAATAATGATAACTTATTTGGTAACGGTGACACGGATAATAATGATGGCACATATGGAAATAATATCAAATATGATAATGTCAACACTTATGATAACGATGTCACAGATAATAATGATGACACAGATGATAATGATTACTAGATAATAATGATGACAAAGATCACAATAATGACATATATGATAATGATGAGACATATGATAATGTTGACACAATTTATATTGATGACACAGATGTTAATGATGACACAGATGATAATAATGATACAGATAACAGAGATGACACAAGATAATGAAAACAAGTAAGATAATGATGACACGGATGATAATTATGACACATATGATCATGATGACACAGATAATAATAATAACACAGATGATAATTATCACACATGTGATCATGATGTTAAAGGTGTAAATGATGACAATGAGGATTGTGGTGACACTTATGATCATGATGGAACTGATGAAAACGATGACAAAAAGGATAATAGTGATACATATGATCACGATTACACAGATGCAAATTATGACGTAGAGGATAATGGTGACACATATGATCATGTGATCATGATGACACAGATAAAAATTATGACACAGAGTATAATAGTGACACATATGATCATACTGACACATATGATAATAATGACACAGATGATGATGATGATGATGATGATGATGATGATGATGATGATGATGATGATGATGATGATGATGATGATGATGATGATGATGATGATGATGATGATGATGATGATGATGATGATGATGATGACATATATGACAATGATGACACAGATGGCAATAATGACACATATGATAATAATGACACAGGTGATAATAATAACATACATGACAATGATGACACGTATGTTCATGATGACACAGATGATAATGATGATACATGTGAACATCTTGATACATATGATATTGATAGCACGGATGTCATTTCGCCATCTCACACGATTACTAGAGACGTGGATCAGCTCTGTATTCTTGTCTCGACAATGCTAAGTGTCTAGGCCATCTAGATATTTACTTCTCTGCCTTCCTCTAGTTCTCTTGCCCTCGATCTTGCCAATTGTCACCCATATCATCAGACAATATTGAACAAATACTGATTTCAAAACTTGACATATTTTTCTATTTCCAGGTGCAGGCTGATACATTTGATGATATTCTTAAAGTGATCGAACAGCTGATACCAACTATTGAGGGACTCTTTAAAGGTGAAACTGGAACCAGGGAGGTAAGGAATGGTTGACAGTGTCTGAAACAGGTCGTTGAGTTCAATGCAGACACGCAATATGGTTAGTTCCTTTAGAGAGACAATAGACAGAACATTCTGGCGGCGGCATTATGCACAGTGTACTGTGCGGGCTGTTGGCTTGCCGTGACTCCTGTCTATTCCACTTTTCACATTGGACAGTGGGGAGCATTTTGTGTGATATTCACTAGCACAGGAACGGAGCATAATGAGGACGACCCGTTGCCGTGAAGTTAGAACCTCGACTAATTAACTAACTAAGACAGAACATTTGTCTGATTGATTAGATTTCAGTGGACTTGCTTGTTCACGTTCAATATCCGTTAATAACGCCTACAATATGCAAACTAACAAAATAAGAGCTGACATCCGTGGCAGTGGTTGCTAGAGCAGTAAATGTTCTACTAACTGTTATATTATTTGTTCTCGTTACTTTTATACTTGCTGTTATAGTATCTATTAATTAACTGTTATTGTTGGTGGTCTAGTAGATTATAATCATGAATCATGTGATAAATGTAACACATGTGATACTGTTGGCACATAGGATATTGACGATACACAGGCGAATGATGCATTTGATAATGATGGAAAAGTGATAATGATAACATAGATGATGATGACGATGATGGTGATGGTGATGATGATGATGATGATGATGATGATGATGATGATGATGATGATGATGATGATGATGATGATGATGATGATGATGATGATGATGATGATGATGATGATGATGATGATGATGATGATGATAACGATGATGATGATATATGATAATGATGACACAAATCATAATTATGACACAGTTCATAATGATAACACATATAATAATGATTAAATATATGATCATGATGATACAGATTATAATATGATGCATATGCAAATGATGATACATATGATACTGATTATAATAATGATAATGATAATGATGACATATATGGTAATGACACAGATGATAATGATGACATATATAATAATGATAACTTATTTGGTAACGGTGACACGGATAATAATGATGGCACATATGGAAATAATATCAAATATGATAATGTCAACACTTATGATAACGATGTCACAGATAATAATGATGACACAGATGATAATGATTACTAGATAATAATGATGACAAAGATCACAATAATGACATATATGATAATGATGAGACATATGATAATGTTGACACAATTTATATTGATGACACAGATGTTAATGATGACACAGATGATAATAATGATACAGATAACAGAGATGACACATGATAATGAAAACAAGTAAGATAATGATGACACGGATGATAATTATGACACATATGATCATGATGACACAGATAATAATAATAACACAGATGATAATTATCACACATGTGATCATGATGTTAAAGGTGTAAATGATGACAATGAGGATTGTGGTGACACTTATGATCATGATGGAACTGATGAAAACGATGACAAAAAGGATAATAGTGATACATATGATCACGATTACACAGATGCAAATTATGACGTAGAGGATAATGGTGACACATATGATCATGTGATCATGATGACACAGATAAAAATTATGACACAGAGTATAATAGTGACACATATGATCATACTGACACATATGATAATAATGACACAGATGATGATGATGATGATGATGATGATGATGATGATGATGATGATGATGATGATGATGATGATGATGATGATGATGATGATGATGATGATGATGATGATGATGATGACATATATGACAATGATGACACAGATGGCAATAATGACACATATGATAATAATGACACAGGTGATAATAATAACATACATGACAATGATGACACGTATGTTCATGATGACACAGATGATAATGATGATACATGTGAACATCTTGATACATATGATATTGATAGCACGGATGTCATTTCGCCATCTCACACGATTACTAGAGACGTGGATCAGCTCTGTATTCTTGTCTCGACAATGCTAAGTGTCTAGGCCATCTAGATATTTACTTCTCTGCCTTCCTCTAGTTCTCTTGCCCTCGATCTTGCCAATTGTCACCCATATCATCAGACAATATTGAACAAATACTGATTTCAAAACTTGACATATTTTTCTATTTCCAGGTGCAGGCTGATACATTTGATGATATTCTTAAAGTGATCGAACAGCTGATACCAACTATTGAGGGACTCTTTAAAGGTGAAACTGGAACCAGGGAGGTAAGGAATGGTTGACAGTGTCTGAAAACAGGTCGTTGAGTTCAATGCAGACACGCAATATGGTTAGTTCCTTTAGAGAGACAATAGACAGAACATTCTGGCGGCGGCATTATGCACAGTGTACTGTGCGGGCTGTTGGCTTGCCGTGACTCCTGTCTATTCCACTTTTCACATTGGACAGTGGGGAGCATTTTGTGTGATATTCACTAGCACAGGAACGGAGCATAATGAGGACGACCCGTTGCCGTGAAGTTAGAACCTCGACTAATTAACTAACTAAGACAGAACATTTGTCTGATTGATTAGATTTCAGTGGACTTGCTTGTTCACGTTCAATATCCGTTAATAACGCCTACAATATGCAAACTAACAAAATAAGAGCTGACATCCGTGGCAGTGGTTGCTAGAGCAGTAAATGTTCTACTAACTGTTATATTATTTGTTCTCGTTACTTTTATACTTGCTGTTATAGTATCTATTAATTAACTGTTATTGTTGGGGGTCTAGTAGATTATAATCATGAATCATGTGATAAATGTAACACATGTGATACTGTTGGCACATAGGATATTGACGATACACAGGTGAATGATGCATTTGATAATGATGGAAAAGTGATAACGATAACATAGATGATGATGACGATGATGGTGATGGTGATGATGATGATGATGATGATGATGATGATGATGATGATGATGATGATGATGATGATGATGATGATGATGATGATGATGATGATGATGATGATGATAACGATGATGATGATATATGATAATGATGACACAAATCATAATTATGACACAGTTCATAATGATAACACATATAATAATGATTAAATATATGATCATGATGATACAGATTATAATATGATGCCTATGCAAATGATGATACATATGATACTGATTATAATAATGATAATGATAATGATGACATATATGGTAATGACACAGATGATAATGATGACATATATAATAATGATAACTTATTTGGTAACGGTGACACGGATAATAATGATGGCACATATGGAAATAATATCAAATATGATAATGTCAACACTTATGATAACGATGTCACAGATAATAATGATGACACAGATGATAATGATTACTAGATAATAATGATGACAAAGATCACAATAATGACATATATGATAATGATGAGACATATGATAATGTTGACACAATTTATATTGATGACACAGATGTTAATGATGACACAGATGATAATAATGATACAGATAACAGAGATGACACATGATAATGAAAACAAGTAAGATAATGATGACACGGATGATAATTATGACACATATGATCATGATGACACAGATAATAATAATAACACAGATGATAATTATCACACATGTGATCATGATGTTAAAGGTGTAAATGATGACAATGAGGATTGTGGTGACACTTATGATCATGATGGAACTGATGAAAACGATGACAAAAAGGATAATAGTGATACATATGATCACGATTACACAGATGCAAATTATGACGTAGAGGATAATGGTGACACATATGATCATGTGATCATGATGACACAGATAAAAATTATGACACAGAGTATAATAGTGACACATATGATCATACTGACACATATGATAATAATGACACAGATGATGATGATGATGATGATGATGATGATGATGATGATGATGATGATGATGATGATGATGATGATGATGATGATGATGATGATGATGATGATGATGATGATGATGATGATGATGATGATGATGATGATGACATATATGACAATGATGACACAGATGGCAATAATGACACATATGATAATAATGACACAGGTGATAATAATAACATACATGACAATGATGACACGTATGTTCATGATGACACAGATGATAATGATGATACATGTGAACATCTTGATACATATGATATTGATAGCACGGATGTCATTTCGCCATCTCACACGATTACTAAAGACGTGGATCAGCTCTGTATTCTTGTCTCGACAATGCTAAGTGTCTAGGCCATCTAGATATTTACTTCTCTGCCTTCCTCTAGTTCTCTTGCCCTCGATCTTGCCAATTGTCACCCATATCATCAGACAATATTGAACAAATACTGATTTCAAAACTTGACATATTTTTCTATTTCCAGGTGCAGGCTGATACATTTGATGATATTCTTAAAGTGATCGAACAGCTGATACCAACTATTGAGGGACTCTTTAAAGGTGAAACTGGAACCAGGGAGGTAAGGAATGGTTGACAGTGTCTGAAACAGGTCGTTGAGTTCAATGCAGACACGCAATATGGTTAGTTCCTTTAGAGAGACAATAGACAGAACATTCTGGCGGCGGCATTATGCACAGTGTACTGTGCGGGCTGTTGGCTTGCCGTGACTCCTGTCTATTCCACTTTTCACATTGGACAGTGGGGAGCATTTTGTGGGATATTCACTAGCACAGGAACGGAGCATAATGAGGACGACCCGTTGCCGTGAAGTTAGAACCTCGACTAATTAACTAACTAAGACAGAACATTTGTCTGATTGATTAGATTTCAGTGGACTTGCTTGTTCACGTTCAATATCCGTTAATAACGCCTACAATATGCAAACTAACAAAATAAGAGCTGACATCCGTGGCAGTGGTTGCTAGAGCAGTAAATGTTCTACTAACTGTTATATTATTTGTTCTCGTTACTTTTATACTTGCTGTTATAGTATCTATTAATTAACTGTTATTGTTGGGGGTCTAGTAGATTATAATCATGAATCATGTGATAAATGTAACACATGTGATACTGTTGGCACATAGGATATTGACGATACACAGGCGAATGATGCATTTGATAATGATGGAAAAGTGATAACGATAACATAGATGATGATGACGATGATGGTGATGGTGATGATGATGATGATGATGATGATGATGATGATGATGATGATGATGATGATGATGATGATGATGATGATGATGATGATGATGATGATGATGATGATAACGATGATGATGATATATGATAATGATGACACAAATCATAATTATGACACAGTTCATAATGATAACACATATAATAATGATTAAATATATGATCATGATGATACAGATTATAATATGATGCATATGCAAATGATGATACATATGATACTGATTATAATAATGATAATGATAATGATGACATATATGGTAATGACACAGATGATAATGATGACATATATAATAATGATAACTTATTTGGTAACGGTGACACGGATAATAATGATGGCACATATGGAAATAATATCAAATATGATAATGTCAACACTTATGATAACGATGTCACAGATAATAATGATGACACAGATGATAATGATTACTAGATAATAATGATGACAAAGATCACAATAATGACATATATGATAATGATGAGACATATGATAATGTTGACACAATTTATATTGATGACACAGATGTTAATGATGACACAGATGATAATAATGATACAGATAACAGAGATGACACATGATAATGAAAACAAGTAAGATAATGATGACACGGATGATAATTATGACACATATGATCATGATGACACAGATAATAATAATAACACAGATGATAATTATCACACATGTGATCATGATGTTAAAGGTGTAAATGATGACAATGAGGATTGTGGTGACACTTATGATCATGATGGAACTGATGAAAACGATGACAAAAAGGATAATAGTGATACATATGATCACGATTACACAGATGCAAATTATGACGTAGAGGATAATGGTGACACATATGATCATGTGATCATGATGACACAGATAAAAATTATGACACAGAGTATAATAGTGACACATATGATCATACTGACACATATGATAATAATGACACAGATGATGATGATGATGATGATGATGATGATGATGATGATGATGATGATGATGATGATGATGATGATGATGATGATGATGATGATGATGATGATGACATATATGACAATGATGACACAGATGGCAATAATGACACATATGATAATAATGACACAGGTGATAATAATAACATACATGACAATGATGACACGTATGTTCATGATGACACAGATGATAATGATGATACATGTGAACATCTTGATACATATGATATTGATAGCACGGATGTCATTTCGCCATCTCACACGATTACTAGAGACGTGGATCAGCTCTGTATTCTTGTCTCGACAATGCTAAGTGTCTAGGCCATCTAGATATTTACTTCTCTGCCTTCCTCTAGTTCTCTTGCCCTCGATCTTGCCAATTGTCACCCATATCATCAGACAATATTGAACAAATACTGATTTCAAAACTTGACATATTTTTCTATTTCCAGGTGCAGGCTGATACATTTGATGATATTCTTAAAGTGATCGAACAGCTGATACCAACTATTGAGGGACTCTTTAAAGGTGAAACTGGAACCAGGGAGGTAAGGAATGGTTGACAGTGTCTGAAAACAGGTCGTTGAGTTCAATGCAGACACGCAATATGGTTAGTTCCTTTAGAGAGACAATAGACAGAACATTCTGGCGGCGGCATTATGCACAGTGTACTGTGCGGGCTGTTGGCTTGCCGTGACTCCTGTCTATTCCACTTTTCACATTGGACAGTGGGGAGCATTTTGTGTGATATTCACTAGCACAGGAACGGAGCATAATGAGGACGACCCGTTGCCGTGAAGTTAGAACCTCGACTAATTAACTAACTAAGACAGAACATTTGTCTGATTGATTAGATTTCAGTGGACTTGCTTGTTCACGTTCAATATCCGTTAATAACGCCTACAATATGCAAACTAACAAAATAAGAGCTGACATCCGTGGCAGTGGTTGCTAGAGCAGTAAATGTTCTACTAACTGTTATATTATTTGTTCTCGTTACTTTTATACTTGCTGTTATAGTATCTATTAATTAACTGTTATTGTTGGGGGTCTAGTAGATTATAATCATGAATCATGTGATAAATGTAACACATGTGATACTGTTGGCACATAGGATATTGACGATACACAGGCGAATGATGCATTTGATAATGATGGAAAAGTGATAACGATAACATAGATGATGATGACGATGATGGTGATGGTGATGATGATGATGATGATGATGATGATGATGATGATGATGATGATGATGATGATGATGATGATGATGATGATGATGATGATAACGATGATGATGATATATGATAATGATGACACAAATCATAATTATGACACAGTTCATAATGATAACACATATAATAATGATTAAATATATGATCATGATGATACAGATTATAATATGATGCATATGCAAATGATGATACATATGATACTGATTATAATAATGATAATGATAATGATGACATATATGGTAATGACACAGATGATAATGATGACATATATAATAATGATAACTTATTTGGTAACGGTGACACGGATAATAATGATGGCACATATGGAAATAATATCAAATATGATAATGTCAACACTTATGATAACGATGTCACAGATAATAATGATGACACAGATGATAATGATTACTAGATAATAATGATGACAAAGATCACAATAATGACATATATGATAATGATGAGACATATGATAATGTTGACACAATTTATATTGATGACACAGATGTTAATGATGACACAGATGATAATAATGATACAGATAACAGAGATGACACATGATAATGAAAACAAGTAAGATAATGATGACACGGATGATAATTATGACACATATGATCATGATGACACAGATAATAATAATAACACAGATGATAATTATCACACATGTGATCATGATGTTAAAGGTGTAAATGATGACAATGAGGATTGTGGTGACACTTATGATCATGATGGAACTGATGAAAACGATGACAAAAAGGATAATAGTGATACATATGATCACGATTACACAGATGCAAATTATGACGTAGAGGATAATGGTGACACATATGATCATGTGATCATGATGACACAGATAAAAATTATGACACAGTGTATAATAGTGACACATATGATCATACTGACACATATGATAATAATGACACAGATGATGATGATGATGATGATGATGATGATGATGATGATGATGATGATGATGATGATGATGATGATG
The DNA here is from genome assembly GCA_963921405.1 of Cepaea hortensis. Lineage (NCBI taxonomy): Eukaryota > Metazoa > Mollusca > Gastropoda > Stylommatophora > Helicidae > Cepaea > Cepaea hortensis. The sequence continues at coordinate 436,467,098 of OY992876.1, forward strand.
ATGATGATGATGATGATGATGATGATGATGATGATGATGATGATGATGATGACATATATGACAATGATGACACAGATGGCAATAATGACACATATGATAATAATGACACAGGTGATAATAATAACATACATGACAATGATGACACGTATGTTCATGATGACACAGATGATAATGATGATACATGTGAACATCTTGATACATATGATATTGATAGCACGGATGTCATTTCGCCATCTCACACGATTACTAGAGACGTGGATCAGCTCTGTATTCTTGTCTCGACAATGCTTAGTGTCTAGGCCATCTAGATATTTACTTCTCTGCCTTCCTCTAGTTCTCTTGCCCTCGATCTTGCCAATTGTCACCCATATCATCAGACAATATTGAACAAATACTGATTTCAAAACTTGACATATTTTTCTATTTCCAGGTGCAGGCTGATACATTTGATGATATTCTTAAAGTGATCGAACAGCTGATACCAACTATTGAGGGACTCTTTAAAGGTGAAACTGGAACCAGGGAGGTAAGGAATGGTTGACAGTGTCTGAAAACAGGTCGTTGAGTTCAATGCAGACACGCAATATGGTTAGTTCCTTTAGAGAGACAATAGACAGAACATTCTGGCGGCGGCATTATGCACAGTGTACTGTGCGGGCTGTTGGCTTGCCGTGACTCCTGTCTATTCCACTTTTCACATTGGACAGTGGGGAGCATTTTGTGTGATATTCACTAGCACAGGAACGGAGCATAATGAGGACGACCCGTTGCCGTGAAGTTAGAACCTCGACTAATTAACTAACTAAGACAGAACATTTGTCTGATTGATTAGATTTCAGTGGACTTGCTTGTTCACGTTCAATATCCGTTAATAACGCCTACAATATGCAAACTAACAAAATAAGAGCTGACATCCGTGGCAGTGGTTGCTAGAGCAGTAAATGTTCTACTAACTGTTATATTATTTGTTCTCGTTACTTTTATACTTGCTGTTATAGTATCTATTAATTAACTGTTATTGTTGGGGGTCTAGTAGATTATAATCATGAATCATGTGATAAATGTAACACATGTGATACTGTTGGCACATAGGATATTGACGATACACAGGCGAATGATGCATTTGATAATGATGGAAAAGTGATAACGATAACATAGATGATGATGACGATGATGGTGATGGTGATGATGATGATGATGATGATGATGATGATGATGATGATGATGATGATTATGATGATGATGATGATGATGATGATGATGATGATGATGATGATGATGATAACGATGATGATGATATATGATAATGATGACACAAATCATAATTATGACACAGTTCATAATGATAACACATATAATAATGATTAAATATATGATCATGATGATACAGATTATAATATGATGCATATGCAAATGATGATACATATGATACTGATTATAATAATGATAATGATAATGATGACATATATGGTAATGACACAGATGATAATGATGACATATATAATAATGATAACTTATTTGGTAACGGTGACACGGATAATAATGATGGCACATATGGAAATAATATCAAATATGATAATGTCAACACTTATGATAACGATGTCACAGATAATAATGATGACACAGATGATAATGATTACTAGATAATAATGATGACAAAGATCACAATAATGACATATATGATAATGATGAGACATATGATAATGTTGACACAATTTATATTGATGACACAGATGTTAATGATGACACAGATGATAATAATGATACAGATAACAGAGATGACACATGATAATGAAAACAAGTAAGATAATGATGACACGGATGATAATTATGACACATATGATCATGATGACACAGATAATAATAATAACACAGATGATAATTATCACACATGTGATCATGATGTTAAAGGTGTAAATGATGACAATGAGGATTGTGGTGACACTTATGATCATGATGGAACTGATGAAAACGATGACAAAAAGGATAATAGTGATACATATGATCACGATTACACAGATGCAAATTATGACGTAGAGGATAATGGTGACACATATGATCATGTGATCATGATGACACAGATAAAAATTATGACACAGAGTATAATAGTGACACATATGATCATACTGACACATATGATAATAATGACACAGATGATGATGATGATGATGATGATGATGATGATGATGATGATGATGATGATGATGATGATGATGATGATGATGATGATGATGATGATGATGATGATGACATATATGACAATGATGACACAGATGGCAATAATGACACATATGATAATAATGACACAGGTGATAATAATAACATACATGACAATGATGACACGTATGTTCATGATGACACAGATGATAATGATGATACATGTGAACATCTTGATACATATGATATTGATAGCACGGATGTCATTTCGCCATCTCACACGATTACTAGAGACGTGGATCAGCTCTGTATTCTTGTCTCGACAATGCTAAGTGTCTAGGCCATCTAGATATTTACTTCTCTGCCTTCCTCTAGTTCTCTTGCCCTCGATCTTGCCAATTGTCACCCATATCATCAGACAATATTGAACAAATACTGATTTCAAAACTTGACATATTTTTCTATTTCCAGGTGCAGGCTGATACATTTGATGATATTCTTAAAGTGATCGAACAGCTGATACCAACTATTGAGGGACTCTTTAAAGGTGAAACTGGAACCAGGGAGGTAAGGAATGGTTGACAGTGTCTGAAAACAGGTCGTTGAGTTCAATGCAGACACGCAATATGGTTAGTTCCTTTAGAGAGACAATAGACAGAACATTCTGGCGGCGGCATTATGCACAGTGTACTGTGCGGGCTGTTGGCTTGCCGTGACTCCTGTCTATTCCACTTTTCACATTGGACAGTGGGGAGCATTTTGTGTGATATTCACTAGCACAGGAATGGAGCATAATGAGGACGACCCGTTGCCGTGAAGTTAGAACCTCGACTAATTAACTAACTAAGACAGAACATTTGTCTGATTGATTAGATTTCAGTGGACTTGCTTGTTCACGTTCAATATCCGTTAATAACGCCTACAATATGCAAACTAACAAAATAAGAGCTGACATCCGTGGCAGTGGTTGCTAGAGCAGTAAATGTTCTACTAACTGTTATATTATTTGTTCTCGTTACTTTTATACTTGCTGTTATAGTATCTATTAATTAACTGTTATTGTTGGGGGTCTAGTAGATTATAATCATGAATCATGTGATAAATGTAACACATGTGATACTGTTGGCACATAGGATATTGACGATACACAGGCGAATGATGCATTTGATAATGATGGAAAAGTGATAACGATAACATAGATGATGATGACGATGATGGTGATGGTGATGATGATGATGATGATGATGATGATGATGATGATGATGATGATGATGATGATGATGATGATGATGATGATGATGATGATGATGATGATAACGATGATGATGATATATGATAATGATGACACAAATCATAATTATGACACAGTTCATAATGATAACACATATAATAATGATTAAATATATGATCATGATGATACAGATTATAATATGATGCCTATGCAAATGATGATACATATGATACTGATTATAATAATGATAATGATAATGATGACATATATGGTAATGACACAGATGATAATGATGACATATATAATAATGATAACTTATTTGGTAACGGTGACACGGATAATAATGATGGCACATATGGAAATAATATCAAATATGATAATGTCAACACTTATGATAACGATGTCACAGATAATAATGATGACACAGATGATAATGATTACTAGATAATAATGATGACAAAGATCACAATAATGACATATATGATAATGATGAGACATATGATAATGTTGACACAATTTATATTGATGACACAGATGTTAATGATGACACAGATGATAATAATGATACAGATAACAGAGATGACACATGATAATGAAAACAAGTAAGATAATGATGACACGGATGATAATTATGACACATATGATCATGATGACACAGATAATAATAATAACACAGATGATAATTATCACACATGTGATCATGATGTTAAAGGTGTAAATGATGACAATGAGGATTGTGGTGACACTTATGATCATGATGGAACTGATGAAAACGATGACAAAAAGGATAATAGTGATACATATGATCACGATTACACAGATGCAAATTATGACGTAGAGGATAATGGTGACACATATGATCATGTGATCATGATGACACAGATAAAAATTATGACACAGAGTATAATAGTGACACATATGATCATACTGACGCATATGATAATAATGACACAGATGATGATGATGATGATGATGATGATGATGATGATGATGATGATGATGATGATGATGATGATGATGATGATGATGATGATGATGATGATGATGATGATGATGATGATGATGATGACATATATGACAATGATGACACAGATGGCAATAATGACACATATGATAATAATGACACAGGTGATAATAATAACATACATGACAATGATGACACGTATGTTCATGATGACACAGATGATAATGATGATACATGTGAACATCTTGATACATATGATATTGATAGCACGGATGTCATTTCGCCATCTCACACGATTACTAGAGACGTGGATCAGCTCTGTATTCTTGTCTCGACAATGCTAAGTGTCTAGGCCATCTAAATATTTACTTCTCTGCCTTCCTCTAGTTCTCTTGCCTTCGATCTTGCCAGTTGTCATCCATGTCATCAGACGATAATGGACAGATACTGTACAGTTATATTAGTATATTACAGATCTCAACACTTGTGGACATATTTTCTCCAGACTGAGGCTTGAGTTAGGAGTAGAACGGATCACTTATGGGTTACACCCGTGTGCCGTTGGTCCGTTGACTAAACTAAAATTACATTAAAATATAATAATGATAAAACATATGGTAACAGTGACACAGATAATAATGATGACATATATGATAATAATAACAAATATGATCATAGCAAAACATATGATAATGATGACACAGACAATAAAGATGACACATATGACAATGATGCTATAGATAATAATGATGACACAGATGATAATGATGACAAGATGATAAGGATGACACTTATGATAATAATGACACATATGATAATGATGCACATATGATAATGATGACACATATGATAATCATGACAAAGATAACAAAAATGACACATATGATAATGATGACAAATATGATAATGATGACAAAAATGATAATGATCGCACATATGATAATGATGACACGATGATAATGATGACACATATGATAATGATGACAACAATGATAAAGATGACACATATGATAATGATGACACATGTCATAATAATGACACATACAATAATGATGACACAGGTTATAATGATGACACAGACGATAATGATGATACAAGTAACAAAGATGACAAATATGATAATGACAACAATCTGATAATGATGACTGAGGTGAAAATAATGACACAGAGGATAATGATGACATAGATGAAAATGATGACACAGAATATAATGATGACACATATGATCATGATGACACAGAGGATAATGATGACATCAAGGATAGTGCTGACAAATGTGATCATGGTGACACGGATGAAAATGATGATATAGAGGATAATGGTGACACATATGGTTATAATGACACGGATGAATATGATGACACAAAGGATAATGGTGACACATATTATCATGATGACAGAGTTGAATATAGTGACGCATATGATATTGATGGCACGGATGACATTTTGCCATCTTACACGATTACTAGAGTCTTGGATCAGCTCGGTGGTCTCGTCTCGACCATGCCAAGTAGCAAAGCCATCTAGATATTTACTTCTCTGCCTTCCTCTAGTTCTCTTGCCTTCGATCTTGCCAGTTGTCATCCATGTCATCAGACGATAATGGACAGATACTGTACAGTTATATTAGTGTATTACAGATCACAAAACTTGTGGACATGTTTTCTATTTCCAGGTGCAAGCTGATACATTTGATGACATTCTTAAAGCGATCGAAGCACTGATCCCAACTGTAGAGGCACTAATCAAAGGAACTGAAACCAGGGAGGTAAGGAATTATTTGATAATGTTTGGCAACAGGTCGTGGAGTTCATTCAATACAGACACGCAATCTGATTAGTTCCTTTAAATACCATAGACAGAACATTCGGCTTATTGATTAGATTTCAGTGGACCTGATTGTTCAAGTTAATTGTCCGTTACTCATTCCTACATTATGCAAACTAAAAAAAAAAATTGAGAACAGGCATCCCTGGCAATGGTTGCAAGAGCAGTAAATGTCTACTAGCAGTTATATTATTTATTATCGTTATTGTTATACTTCCTTTTATAGTATCTGTTAAAGTAATTGTTATTGTTGGAGGTCTAGTAGATGATAATCATCAATCATGTGATAAATGTAGCACATATGATACTGGTGGCAGATATGATTTTGACGATAAACAGGCGAATGATACATTTGATAATGATGACATAAGTTAAAATGATGAATATAGATGATAATGATGACATATATGATAATGATGACACGAATGATAATTATGACACAGTTCATTATGATAACACAAATAATACATTTGACACAGATGACAATGGCGACACATATAATAAAGATGACACATAATCATGATGCACAGATGATAATAATGGTATATATGCAAATGATTATACATATGACAAAGATGACAACAATGATAATGATGACATATATGGTATTAACACAGACGATAATGATGACATATTAATTAATGATGACACATATGGTAATTGTCATCATTGGCACCTTGCCGTCTTGACAGACGATAGTTTGTGCTTTAAAAAGGCATAATAACTTTTAACTATGGCGGTAGCGAGTGTGACTGATAAGGCCAATTTGCGCTGTAAATGTCCGTTCACAGTGAGTGCATCTGAACACGTGGTCATTTCCACCATCATGCACCATCTTACGTCTCAAACGCTTGGTGTGTGACTTTTCTGCAATAATTTTCTCCTTTGACTTTATTCCATTTCTGATATTTGCCCTCCATGCAACACGTTCAGCGGCGACTTGCTCCCAATGTGCATTATCAATGCCTGTATCAATCATGTCCCGCTTACACACATCTTTGTATCGTAGTAGAGGCCGACCCTGAGATCTCTTACCCATCTGTAATTCACCAAAAAAGATATCCTTTGGTATTCTACCATCATCCATCCTCCTAAGATGTCCTATCCATCTAAGTCTACGAAGACTGAGCATGGAATAAACTGTCACACAACCTGATCTTTCCAATACTTCAGTATTTGTGATTTTGTCTTGCCACTTAATACCAAGAATTCTTCGCAGACACCGCATATGAAAGCTGTTTAAATTGTTCTCTTGGTGTGAGTAAGTTGTCCAGGTTTCACTGCCATAGAGAAGAGTACTAAGGACACAGGCTTGATAGACAAGGACTTTTGTTTTGGCAGTAAGCTTCCTGTTCTCCCAGACTCTTTTTCTTAACCTGTTCATTGTTGTTGCTGCCTTACCAATCCGGATGTTGATTTCCTGATCAAGGGATAATTTGCTATTTACCACTGATCCTAGATATGTAAAATGGTCTACTATCTCTAGTTCGGCGTCGTCAATAAAGATTGATGGTACCCCATGTGCACCTTGTGACATAATCTGTGTCTTCTTTTTGCTAATTGTTAAACCAAATTCAGAACAAGCATTGGAGAATGCAGATAGTAGACATTGCAATTCTTCCTCAGAGTGGGTCGTAACTGCAGCATCATCTGCAAAAAGCAACTCTCTGATCAGTACCCTCCTAATTTTGGTCTTAGCCTTCAATCTCTGAGCATTGTAGAGGCCGCCATCTGAGCGTGAGTGAATGTATATACCACCATCCTGATCACGAAATGCATATTTCAGTAGAAGTGAAAAGTATATTCCAAAGAGGGTGGGAGCTAGTACACAACCTTGCTTAACTCCACTCTTGATTTCAAATTCTTCAGAAGTTGCACCATCAAACTTGATTATACCCTTCATGCCTGTGTGGAACGATTCCACAATGGACAGAAGAGTTGGTGGGCAGCCAATCTTCTTTAGTGCCTTGAACAGACCCTCACGACTGACCAAATCAAATGCCTTTGTGAGGTCGATGAAGGCAATAAACAGTGGTTGATTCTGTTCACGGCATTTTTCTTGCATTTGTCGCAATGAGAATATCATATCAGTGGTAGACCGGTTCTGTCGAAAACCACACTGTGATTCGGGGTAGACTTGATCTCCTAGGACTTGAAGTCTGCGCAGAATAATTCTGGCAAAAACTTTTCCAACAATACACAGAAGTGAGATACCCCTATAGTTGTTGCAATCGCTCCGATCGACCTTGTTCTTGTACAGTGTTATGATGCTTGAATCTTTGAAATCCTGTGGGACTTGTCCTTCACGCCAGCATAGCTCTATTAGCTGGTGGATCTGTATAGTGAGTGTGTCTTGCCCACTCCTGATAACCTCTATTTGAATCCCATCCTTACCTGGAGCCTTCCCAGATGCAAGTTCATTTATAGCACACTTAACTTCTGTTATGGTGGGAAGTGTGTCCAGGTGGTCAAGAGTTGGTAGAGCCTCTATGGCGCTGAGGGCATCATCCGCTAGTTTGGTCTCACTTGAGTAAAGCTCCAAATAGTGCTCTACCCATCTGTCCATCTGCCGTTTCTTGTCAGTGATGATTTCTCCAGTCAAGGTTTTCAATGGTGCACTTCTTTTGATCACTGGACCACAGGCTTTCTTTATTCCTTCATACATGCTTCTTATGTCTCCCTTATCACTTGTGATTTGAATGGACTCACATAACTTGATCCAATAATCATTTGCACACTGCCTGGCAGCCTTTTGCACATCCTTCCTAGCTTGCCTTAGCTCACTCAGAGTGTTACGCGTTGGTCTTTCCTTGTTTCTTAAGAGAGCTTTCTTCTTCTTATCAATCGAGGGCTGCAGAGTCTCGCTGTTGGCCGCAAACCAGTCCTGCCTCTTATGATCCACAGTGCCGTAAACCCCTACGGCAGTTTTATAAAGAGTTTCCTTAATTTTACCCCACTTTTCATTTACTGTACAATTTTCTGGTGTATCAGTGAAAGCGTCTTCAAGTTGCTGTTGAAACTGAAAGCACTTTTCAGGATCATGAGTGTTAATAATATTAATCCTGGGGCTAGATTTGTGTTTAGCTGTGTAGATTCTCTTTGGTCTCAGTCTAACCCTTGCAACAACCAAAGAATGATCCGTATCACAGTCAGCACTGTGGTAACTACGAGTCAATGATATATGGTTCAGATGTTGTCTCCGTGTGATGATGAAGTCCAGCTGGTGCCAATGGCCGGATCTTGGATGTTTCCATGTGACCTTATGCATCTCTTTTGTTTTAAAAAAAGAGTTTGTAATACATAGGTCATTACTGGTGCAATGCTCCAGCAGCCTTTGCCCATTTTCATTCATGCGACCGATGTTGTATTTTCCAAGGCACACTGGCCATGAACTCGAGTCCTTGCCCACACGAGCATTGAAGTCACCGAGCATATAAATGTAGTCAGATTTTGGAACTGCCTTGATCACGGAGTCTAACTCCTCATAGAACAAATCCTTCACATCATCAGAGGAATCGAGTGTCGGTGCATATGCAGTAATAATGGTGGCAAAACCACAAGAGGTTGCCAAGCGCAGGGACAATAGTCTTTCATTTCCTCCTGCTGGAATTTCAATCATTCCCAGTAGCGAATTCTTCACTGCAAAGCCCACACCGTGTTGCCTTTTTTCTGCCTGCCCTCTACCCTTCCAGAAAAAGGTGTAGTTGTTTTCCCTGAGTGACCCTCCCTCAGCGAGGCGAGTCTCCTGCAGGCCAGCAATATCAATGTTAAGACGATTGAGTTCGGCATCAATCACAGCCGTTTTTCTCACATCGTCAATATTGGTCAAGTCAGTGGAAAATCCTGGACACATGGTTCTCACGTTCCAGGTTGCAAGCCGTAGCTTGAGGTTTCTATTTTTATTTTTGTTTGTACCTGGTGCATTGGTTTTACAGCCTGCGTTTCAGATTTTGTCCTAGCCCCAAGCACCCATTGAAGCAGGCAGGCTGTGGAGGATCAGTACCCAATTGGCTGGGGGCTGCCCAGCTTGAGGCGGGCGGTAGCTGATCAGTGACACCTATAGGTGTCTCCCACCGTCAGAGGCAACGCGTGGCGCCCCATGTCTACGCCAACTGACAAGGACTTATAACCCGTAACAGTTGCCTCTCGCTTTGATTCCGAGACCAGTTAAGACCAGGGATGGAGGTATTGCCTCTCCATAGCACAAAGCCTGGGCTAAAATATAGAGATCATGTGTTGCCCATGCAGCATGATCCCTCTCTCGGCCTGGCTAGTTCACTCCAGAGGAAAGGTAACACCCCTACATCTGGAACAAGACAAGCTGCAGAAGCTGCCGGATCAGCAAAGCAATGCTCTAACTGTCCGCCTGTCGGAGCTTCGATCCTAGACCAGTCGCCAACCAAGGCTTAGGGCCTGGCCTGCCCTGCCATGACAATTTTGTCTTTAGCTTGCATTTCCTCGCACCAGGGTAAGGCTTGTACCCTCCCAATTGCGCTCTTCCGCCCGAAGCGTTGGCACAATGTGGGGTGTCGGGTTTGGTAAGCGCCGCCCAACGTTCGGCGCTAACCGAAACCAGGTAGTACCGTCTACTGTTATACGGTAGCTCGGTAATATCTGACTAAGACCTGACAACTTATGGTAAATGTGAAACAGATATTAATCATGACACATATGATAATAATAACACATATAATGATAATACATATGATAATGATGACTCAGATAATAAGGATGAAACAGATAATAACGATGACACAGATGGCAATAATGACACATATGATAATGGTAACACATATGAAAATGATGGCATAGATGATAATGATTACACGGATGATAATGATGATACACGTAACAATAATGACCCATATGATACTGACATCACTTATGATAATGCCGTCATAGAGGATAATGGTGACACATAAGATCATAATGACACAGATGTAAATGATGACACATATGATCATGATGACACAAGGGATAATGGTGACACATGGGATAGTGGTGATACATATGCGAATGATGACACAGATGCTAATGACGATGCACATGAAAATGATAACACAAGTGATAATGGTGGCATATATGATATTAATGGCACGCATGACATTTCGCCATCTCACACGATCACCAGAGCCGGGTATCAGTCCCGTGTTTTTGTCTCAACCATGCCAAGTGGCCAAGTCATCCAAATATTTACTTCTCTGCTTTCCTCTTGTTCTCTTGCCCTCGATCTTTCAAGTTGTCATCCATGTCATCCGACGATAATGAACAATTACTGTTCAGTTATATTGGTATATTACAGATCTCAAAACTTGTGGACATATTTTCTATTTCCAGGTGCAAGCTGATACATTTGATGACATTCTTAAAGCGATCGAAACACTTATACCAACTATTGAGGGACTCTTCAAAGGAACTGGAGCCAGGGAGGTAAGGAACTATTTGATAATGTTTGGCAACAGGTCGTGGAGTTCAATACAGACACGCAATCTGATTGGTTCCTTTAAAGACTATAGGCAGAACATTCGGCTTATTGATTAGATTTCAGTGGACCTGCTTGTTCACGTTAATTGTCCGTTACTCATTTCTACATTATGCAAACTAAAAAAAATTTAGAACAGGCATCCCTGGCAATGGTTGCAATAGCAGTAAATGTCTACTAGCTGTTATATTATTTGTTCTCGTTATTTTTATACTTGCTTTTATAGTATCTGTTAAAGTAACTGTTATTGTTGGAGGTCTAGTAGATGATAATCATCAATCATGTGATAAATGTAGCACATATACTGGTGGCAGATATGATATTGACGATACACATGCGAATAATACATTTGATAATGATGACATAAGTTAAAATGATGAATATAGATGATAATGATGACATATATGATAATGATGACACGAATGATAATTATGACACAGTTCATTATGATAACACAAATAATACATTTGACACAGATGACAATGGCGACACATATAATAAAGATGACACATAATCATGATGCACAGATGATAATAATGGTATATATGCAAATGATTATACATATGACAATGATGACAACAATTATAATGATGACATATATGGTATTGACACATGATAATGATGCCATATTAATTAATGATGACACATATGGTAACTGTGAAACAGATATTAGTCATGACACATATGATAATAATAACACATATAATAATGATAATACATATGATAATGATGACTCAGATAATAAGGATGAAACAGATAATAACGATGACACAGATGGCAATAATGACACATATGATAATGGTAACACATATGAAAATGATGGCATAGATGATAATGATTACACGGATGATAATGATGATACACGTAACAATAATGACCCATATGATACTGACATCACTTATGATGATGCCGTCATAGAGGATAATGGTGACACATAAGATCATAATGACACAGATGTAAATGATGACACATATGATCATGATGACACAAGGGATAATGGTGACACATAGGATAGTGGTGATACATATGCGAATAATGACACAGATGCTAATGACGATGCACATGAAAATGATAACACAAGTGATAATGGTGGCATATATGATATTAATGGCACGCATGACATTTCGCCATCTCACACGATCACCAGAGCCGGGTATCAGTCCCGTGTTTTTGTCTCAACCATGCCAAGTGGCCAAGTCATCCAAATATTTACTTCTCTGCTTTCCTCTTGCCCTCGATCTTTCAAGTTGTCATCCATGTCATCCGACGATAATGAACAAATACTGTTCAGTTATATTGGTATATTACAGATCTCAAAACTTGTGGACATATTTTCTATTTCCAGGTGCAAGCTGATACATTTGATGACATTCTTAAAGCGATCGAAACACTGATACCAACTATTGAGGGACTCATCAAAGGAACTGGAACCAGGGAGGTAAGGAACTATTTGATAATGTTTGGCAACAGGTCGTGGAGTTCAATACAGACACGCAATCTGATTAGTTCCTTTAAAGACTATAGGCAGAACATTCGGCTTATTGATTAGATTTCAGTGGACCTGCTTGTTCACGTTAATTGTCCGTTACTCATTCCTACATTATGCAAACTAAAAAAATTGAGAACAGGCATCCCTGGCAATGGTTGCAAGAGCAGCAAATGTCTACTAGCTGTTATATTATTTGTTCTCGTTATTGTTATACTTGCTTTTATAGTATCTGTTAAAGTAATTGTTATTGTTGGAGGTCTAGTAGATGATAATCATCAATCATGTGATAAATGTAACACATATGATACTGGTGGCAAATATGATATTGACGATACACAGGCGAATGATATATTTGATAATTATGACATCAGTTAAAATGATGAATATAGATGATAATGATGAAATATATGATAATTATGACACGAATGATAATTATGACACAGTTCATTATGATAACACAAATAATACATTTGACACAGTTGACAATGGCGACACATATAATAAAGATGAAACTTAATCATGATGCACAAATGATAATAATGGTATATATGCAAATGATGATACATATGACAATGATGACAACAATGATAATGATGACATATATGGTATTGACACAGATGATAATGATGACCTATTAATTAATGATGACACATATGGTAATTGTGAAACAGATATTAATCATGACACATATGATAATAATAACACATATAATAATGATAATACATATGATAATGATGACTCAGATAATAAGGATGAAACAGATAATAACGATGACACAGATTGCAATAATGACATATATGATAATGGTAACACATATGAAAATGATGGCATAGATGATAATAATTACACGAATGATAATGATGATACACGTAATAATAATGACCCATATGATACTGACAACAATTATGATAATGCCGACATAGAGGATAATGGTGACACATAAGATCATAATGACACAGATGAAAATGATGACACATATGATAAGATACCTGTTAGATAATGATTACACAGATGATAATGAGGATACACGTAACAATAATGACCCATATGATACTGACAACAATTATGATAATGCCGACATAGAGGATAATGGTGACACATAAGATCATAATGACACAGATGAAAATGATGACACATATGATCATGATGACACAAGGGATAATGGTGACACATGGGATAGTGGTGATACGTTTGCGAATGATGACACAGATGCTAATGACGATGCACATGAAAATGATAACACAAGTGATAATGGTGGCATATATGATATTAATGGCACGCATGACATTTCGCCATCTCACACGATCACCAGAGCCGGGTAGCAGTCCCGTGTTTTTGTCTCAACCATGCCAAGTGGCCAAGTCATCCAAATATTTACTTCTCTGCTTTCCTCTTGTTCTCTTGCCCTCGATCTTTCAAGTTGTCATCCATGTTATCCGACGATAATGAACAAATACTGTTCAGTTATATTGGTATATTACAGATCTCAAAACTTGTGGACATATTTTCTATTTTCAGGTGCAAGCTGATACATTTGATGACATTCTTAAAGCGATCGAAACACTGATACCAACTATTGAGGGACTCATCAAAGGTGGATCTTGAACCAGGGAGGTAAGGAACTAGTTTACAGTATTTGACAACAGGTCGTTGAGTTCAATGCAGACACGCAATCTGATTAGTTCCTTTAAATACCATAGACAGAACATTCCGCGCATTGATTAGATTTCAGTAAACCTGCCTGTTTACGTTCAATGTCCGTTAATCATTCCTACAATATGCAAACTAACGAATTAAGAGCAGACATCAGTGGCAGTGGTTGCTAGACAAGTATATGTTCTACTAGCTATTATATTATTTGTTCTCGTTACTGTTATACTTGCTGATATAGTATATGTTAAAGTAACTATTATAAAAGTTCTAGTAGATGTTCTAGATGCTGTTCTAATAGCTGCTCTCGCTGCTGTTCTAGTATATGTGGTAGTATATGTTTTGTTAGCTGTTCTAGTAGCCGTAATAGTATCTGTTTGCTGTTCTAGTATTCTGTTCTGTTTGCTGTTCTAGTAGCTGTTCTCGTCCCTGTTCTAGTTACTGTTCTAGTATATATGCTAGTACCGGTTTTATTAGCTGTTCTGTTAGCTGATCTACTAGCTGTTGTCATCATTGTTGTCGAAGCTACAACTATCGCAAACTTGAATGCCTTATTTATCTCCACAGATTTAAGAAGCCAATGGTCGACACACTGGGACATTTAGGTCTGGCAGCGGACATTTCCATTACTGACGTCAATTGTCAAGCCATGTTCCTGTGGTTGTTGTTGTCAATGTTGTTAGTAGTTGACTTTGTTTGCTGTTGTAAAATCTGCTGCTGGAGTGTTTGTTTTGTGAAAATAAATACAACTTAATTAAATGTAAGCCTTCGGCAATGTGTTTCTATTATATTGACAGTGGGGAAGAAAGAAACAGAAAGAAAGAAAGAAAAGAAAAGAAAAGAAAAGAAAGAAAGAAAGAAAGAAAGAAAGAAAGAAAGAAAGAAAGAAATAAAGAAAGAAAGAAAGAAAGAAAGAAAGAAAGAAAGAAAGAAAAAGAAAGAAAGAAAGAAGTGATCATATTCTCAATTTCACTCTATACCTCTTGGACATGGAAACGTTCTCTCCAACACGCACTTATCCACTGAGCAATACCTTGTTTCCGAAACACCCACAGTGCTTTGTTACAGCTGGACAGTAGTACAGCCTGTGTTAAACACCCACAGTGTCTTTGTTACAGCTGGGCAGTAGTACAGCTTGTGTTAAATACCCACAGTGTCTTTGTTACAGCTGGACAATAATTCAGTCTGTGTTAAATACCCACAGTGTCTTTGTTACAGCTGGACAGTGGTTCAGTCTGTGTTAAATACCCACAGTGTCTTTGTTACAGCTGGACAGTAGTACAGCCTGTGTTAAACACCCACAGTGTCTTTGTTACAGCTGGGCAGTAGTACAGCCTGTGTTAAACACCCACAGTGTCTTTGTTACAGCTGGGCAGTAGTACAGCCTGTGTTAAACACCCACAGTGTCTTTGTTACAGCTGGACAGTAGTACAGCCTGTGTTAAACACCCACAGTGTCTTTGTTACAGCTGGGCAGTAGTACAGCTTGTGTTAAATACCCACAGTGTCTTTGTTACAGCTGGACAATAATTCAGTCTGTGTTAAATACCCACAGTGTCTTTGTTACAGCTGGACAGTGGTTCAGTCTGTGTTAAACACCCATAGTGTCATTGTTACAGCTGAACAGTAGTACAGCCTGTGTTAAATACCCACAGTGTCTTTGTTACAGCTGGACAGTGGTACGTCCTATGTTAAACACCTACATCATTCATTGGCACCTTTCGGTCTTGACAGACGATAGTTTGGTATATTGTGCTTCAAAAAGGCTTAATAACTACGATCCGGGTAGGGGTATCCCCTATTAAAGGAGATGTAATGACGCAAGATGTTGATTTCCTGATCGAGGGATAATTTGCTGTTTACCTCTGATCCTAGATATGTAAAATGGTCTACTATCTCCAGTTCGGCGTCGTCAATAAAGATTGATGGTACACCATGTGCACCTTGTGACATAATCTGTGTCTTCTTTTTGTTAATTGTTAAACCAAATTTACAACAAGCATTGGAGAATGCAGATAGTAGATGTTGTAATTCTTCCTCAGAGTGGGTCGTAATCGCAGCATCATCCGCAAAAAGCAACTCTCTGATTAGTACCCTCCTACTTTTGGTCTTGGCCTTCAATCTCTGAGCATTATAGAGGCCACCATATGAGCGTGAGTGAATGTATATACCGTCATCCTAATCACGAAAGGCATATTTCAGTAGAAGTGAAAAGTATATCCCAAAGAGGATAGGGGGCTAGTACACAACCTTGCTTAACTCCACTCTTGATTTCAAACTCTTCTGAAGTTGAGCCATCAAACTTGATTATACCCTTCATGCCTGTGTGGAACGATTCCACAATGGACAGAAGAGTTGGTGGGCAGCCAATCTTCTTTAGTGCTTTGAAAAGACCCTCACGACTGACCAAATCGAATGCCTTTGTGAGATCGATGAAGGCAATAAACAGTGGCTGATTTTGTTCCCGGCATTGTTCTTGCATCTGTCGCAATGAGAATATCATATCAATGGTAGACCGGTTCTGACGGAAGCCGCACTGTGATTCGGGGTAGACTTGATCTCCCAGGACTAGAAGTCTGTGCAGGACAATTCTGGCAAATACTTTCCCAACAATACACAGAAGTGAGATACCCCTATAGTTGTTACAGTCGCTCCGATCTCCCTTGTTCTTGTACAGCGTTATGATGTTTGAATCTTTGAAATCCAGTGGGACTTGTCCTTTTCGCCAGCATAGCTCTATTAGCTGGTGGATCTTTAGAGCGAGTGTGTCTTGCCCACTCCTGATTACCTCTATTGGAATCCCATCCTTACCTGGAGCCTTGCCAGATGCAAGCTCATTTATAGCACACTTAACTTCTGTTATAGTTATGGTCAAGAGTTGGCAGGGCCTCTATGACGTTGAGGGCATCATCCGCTAGCTTGGTCTCACTTGAGTAAAGCTCTAAATAGTGCTCGACCCATCTATCCATCTGCTGTTTCTTATCAGTGATGATTTCTCCAGTCAAGGTTTTCAGCGGTGCACTTCTTTTGATCATTGGACCATAGGCTTTCTTTATCCCTTCATACATGCTTCTGATGTTTCCCTTATCACTTGCGATTTGAATGGACTCACATAACTTGATCCAATAGTTATTCGCACACTGCCTGGCAGCCTTTTGTACATCCTTCCTCGCTTGCTTCAGCTCACTCAGAGTGTTACGCGTTGGTCTTTCCTTGTTTCTTAAGAGAGCTATCTTCTTTTTATCAATCAAGGGCTGCAGTATCTGGCTGTTTGCCGCAAACCAGTCCTGCCTCTTATGATCCACAGTGCCGTAAACCCTACCGCTGTTTTATAAATAGTTTCCTTAAGTTTACTCCATTTATCATTTACTATACAATTTTCTGATGTATCATTGAAAGCGTCTTCAAGTTGCTGTTGAAATTCAAAGCACTTTCCAGGATCGTGAGTGTTAGTAATATTAATCCTGGGGCTAGACTTGTGTTTAGCTGTGTAGATTCTCTTTGGTCTCAGTCTAACCCTTGCAACAACCAAAGAATGATCTGTATCACAGTCAGCACTGTGGTAACTTCGAGTTAATGAGCTATGGTTCAGATGTTGTCTCCGTGTGATAATAAAGTCCAGCTGATGCCAATGGCTGGATCTTGGATGTTTCCATGTGACCTTATGCATCTCTTTTGTTTTAAAAAAGGAGTTTGTAATACATAGGTCATTTCTTGTGCAATGCTCCAGCAGCCTTTGCCCATTATCATTCATGCGACCGATGTTGTATTTTCCAAGGCACACTGGCCATGAACTCGAGTCCTTGCCCACACGAGCATTGAAATCACCGAGCATATAAACGTAGTCGGATTTTGGAACTGCCTTGATCGCAAAGTCTAGCTGCTCATAGAACGTATCCTTCACATCATCAGAGGAAGCGAGTGTCGGTGCATATGCAGTGAGAATGGTGGCAAATCCACAAGAGGTTGCCAAGCGCAGTGATAATAATCTTTCATTACCTCCAGCTGAGATATCAATCATTCCCAGTAGCGAATTCTTCACTGCAAAGCCCACACCATGTTGCCTTTTTTCTGCCTGCCCTCTTCCCTTCCAAAAAAAAGGTGTAATTGTTTTCCCTGAGTGACCCTGCCTCGGCGAGGCGAGTCTCCTGCAGGCCAGCAATATGAATGTTAAGACGATTGAGTTCAGCATCAATCACAGCCGTTTTTCTCACATCGTCAATATTTGTCAAGTCAGTGGAAAATCCTGGACACATGGTTCTCACGTTCCAGGTTGCAAGCCGTAGCTTGAGGTTTCTATTCATTTTATTAGTACCTGGTGCATTGGTTTTACAGCCTGCGATCAGATTTTGTCCTAGCTCTAAGCACCCATTGAAGCAGGCAGGCTGTGGCGGATCAGCACCCAATTGGCTGGGGGCTGCCCAGCTTGAGGCGGACGGTAGCTGATCAGTGACACCTGTAGGTGTCTCCCACCGTCAGAGGCAACGCGTGGCGCCCCATTTTAAACACCTACAGTGTCTTTGTTAAAACTGGACAGTAGTACAGCCTGTATTAAATACTCAACTATTTGATTGATTGATTGATTGATTGATTTAGGAATCGACATCACAGCATTCGGAGCATTCTCATAAGCGCTCCGTCCCCATCCTCAGCAGCCAGCGAAGAGTTCCAACACCAATAGTACCAGTAGCAATCTGATTATATGTCTGTCTCGCCTTTCCTCTGAGCGTTTAGCGTCGGCCAGATCCCCTCGTCACTCCTCGTTGTCTCATTCTTGCCAGACCATGGTAATCCATTTGCTCCTCCGAGGTGTACCCAACTATTTTCCATTGCTAAACTCAGTTTAAAACAAAACCTGTATTCAGTTAGTCAATCAACAGATGATCATGGCTGCACATGGAAGCAGCTGGTCCAAAAGCAATCGGAGTCCTTTCTTAGTAGCTCCCACAGCTTTGTGCGGAGGCTGACGACATCAGTTCTGTGTTTGATGACTATTTCTTGTTGGTAACCAATAGAGGGTATATGCCTGGGAAGAGAGGAAGACGAAGGCCAAAGAGAAGATGAGCGCAGGACGTGGCAGATGAACTCCAGATGGGTGTATCGGACGCGGGATATCTTGTTTATGACCGATACGTTTTCCTGACTGTTGTTATGGTTGCGAGGTTCTGCAAAGGACATGCTACTGAATGAATGGATGAATGAATGAACTTCTTTTTGCAGACGATCAGTGCCTGTTTTATAGCGACGAGGGCAGACTGCAAAATCATATTAATAATCTGAGTTCAACATGCAGGAGATACAATATGAGTATAAATACAGCCAAAACCGAAGTAATGTGAGTTAGCAGATCGACGGCCCCACTAAGTATACAAATAAATAGTACAACTCTGAATCAAGTTAAAGAATTCAAATATCTTGGAAGTATGATCACAGAAGATGGCAGATTGGACAGAGAAATCGAAATCAGATGTCAAAAAGCTAGTGCACTTGCATATCAACTATCAATCAATCAATCATGTGCCATGCCGGAAAGCGTGGGCGGTCATGACTCGCCATTTCACTCGATCACCAGTGTCGTGGATCAGCTCAGTGTTCCTGTCTCGTCCATGCCATGTGGCCAAGCCATCCAGGTATTTTCCTCTTGGTCTGTTCCCCTCTATCTTGCCAGTTGTCACTAAGTTCTCCAATCCATTTCTTCACATAACATGTCCAAAAAATTTTGACTGTCTACGTCTAATTTCTCTAATCAGTCTACGATGTTCATTTGTCTCCTGTAGTACGTTGTCATTGGTTTTTCTGTCTGTCCGTGGTATTCTTTGCATTTTCCTCAGAAACCACATTTCTGCAGCCATCAGATGCTTTTCAGCTTGACTGCTCATTGTCCAAGTTTCACATCCATACAAAAGAACAGGCTCTATGTATCCCCTCAACACTCTTTTTCACGTTTCAATTGACATCCTTTTATTGGTCAGAATGTTTTTCATCTTGCTAAAGGCTACTTTCGCCATGGCGATTCTTGTTCTAATCTCTTCAAGGCATCTCCCATCAGATGTTATAACTGTTCCAAGATAATTGTACAGTTTCACTTGTTGAAGAATATTTCCATTTACTTGTATATTACATTGTGGCACTTCTTCCTTCCTACTGACGACCATAACCTGAGTCTTTTTACAATTTAATTCTAACCCCAGTTGCTCACTGTGTACAACAACCGCATCTACTAATTGTTGCAGGTCCTGTGCATTGTCTGCAATTAATACTGTATCATCTGCATATCTAATGTTATTGATGTTTCGTCCTCCAATGCTGATTCCATTTATATCCTCTACATTTCTGAAAATATTTTCACTGTACAGGGAAAAAAGATCTGGAGACATCACACATCCATGCCTAACACCTCTCTTAATTGGCTGATACTGTCCCACTTCATTATCAATCCTTATTGCAGCTTGTTGTTTCCAATATATGTTTTTTTATAAGTCTAATGTCTTTCCCATCAATTTGTAGATCTGCAAGCATATCCACCATGCTGACATGTCTAATGCTATCAGAAGCCTTTGTATAGTCAATAAATCAAAGATGTATATCCTTGTTTACTTCTATAGCACGTTCAATAACTGTTCGCAGCATATACACAGCATTTACTGTACCCTTTCCTTCTACAAACCCGCATTGTTCTTCACATATTTCAGGTTGTATCTTCTTCCTCATTCTTTGCATGATAATTCTTAGCAAAATCTTTGTGATGTGACTCATTATACTAATTGTTCTATGTTGATCACATTCCAGGGTTCCTGATTTCTTTGGGATTGCAATAAATATAGAGTTACATAATTCAGGAGGTATATCTCCAGTATCATATAATGTGTTCAGCAGTCTGGTGACTTGATCTAGTCCAAATTCTTCTAAAGCTTTAATCATTTCTGATGTGATGTTATCTGTTCAACTATCACCTTTACTGAAACATCCAATTATACCCATGTCCTCCAAACGACAGATAATAAACAACATATTCACACCAACCCTATGCTACCAATCTCAAACTTGGACTTTATTCAAATCACGCCTTCAATCAACACCTGCGAAATGAGATGCCTGAGGAGAGCTGCCAACTTAACAATTCGAGACCGAGTAAGAAATGTCGTTGTCAGACAGACAGTGGGATCAACACCTTGTGCTACATTTATTGAAAGACAAAAGATCAAGTGGTTTGGCCATGTCGTTAGAATGCAACACCATCAACTACCATCACTGACCTTATATCAATGATCATCTGCGACGAGACCACGATGAAGTCCAAGAAGAAAATGGATTGATGACATCAAAGACATTGTACAATCACACGGAATGACACTATCCAGTGCTGCCCACGTTCTAACGCTGGAGCGCAAATTATTACTCCCCACGACGCTTGATGGCAGAAGTGGAAGATGATGCTTATGATGAATGAATGAATGAATTAATTAATTAACCCTATATAGGGCTCTTGTCTGGCTTTACCCCTTTTATCTTGACCTTGTTGCAGTCTGGTCAAGGTTGTAGATTCACAGTCATCACTTGATTGGTTTAAACGCTCTGCTTCACTGAGGACGTTAAGTATATCAGACCTATCCATTGTTCGTGGGCTGTCTACAGTATCCCGGCTCACTAGCCTATCAGATTGCTCATTTCCTCTCACACCTGTGTGGCTTGGCACAAACACGAAGACTGCCTCTTTCAGATGTTTGAGATAATCTGTCTGTGTGACTTAGCTTCTTTTATCTCATCTCATCTTGTCATGTTCCTCTTGTACTTTGCGGTGTCGAGGTGACGTATAAACATCGTGAGAGTGCCCGATTATGGGCTTCATATATCGATATTCCCATGGACTCTGCTATTCCCTCCGTCCAACATTTACGTGGTCGGCCTCTTCCTCTGTTTCCATCTGGTCTTACATCATTGCTTGTTGTGGTATGCTGTTGACTGGTAACCTACTTGCATGGCCAAACCATTTGACTTGCTGCTTTCTGATAAAATCTAGTGCTGCTTTAACCCCCACTTTAGTCCTGATTTCTTCATTTCTGATCTTATCTTTTCTTGATACATTGAGTATTCTTCTCAGGAATCTCATTTCTATTGTGATTTTTCTTTTCTCTTTTTCTTTCATTGTCCAGGTTTGGCATTGGTAGCATAGAGTTGGTAGGAAGATTGTGTTATAAAGTGCTTTCTTAGTAGTTCTCCGGTCTCTGTGGCTGAAGGGCTTGCGAACGCGGTTTGTGAGCCCGTATACCCGGGTTCGAAACACGGCGGTGCTGGTTTTTTCGAAAAAGGTATAGAGGCCGGTCGTTCAGAAAGCAATGGCAAACTACTGAACGTAACACTTGCCTAGTACATCAACAGCAGCTGAAAATGCTGGTGTTGACTGCAACGTCCCGTAAGGGATACGCAACACAATTTTTTTTTTCTTAGTAGTTATTGCTACATGTTTGTTCTTTAGTATTGGTGTAATTTGTCCAATGAGTTGATATGCCTTATTGCACATATTCTCGATCTCGTCTTCTGATCTGCCATTTGATTATATTATACTTCCTAGGTATTTGAAACTTTACCTGTTTCAAGGGATGTTCGTTTAGGTGAATTGTTGTTGTTTGTTCTTCTTTAGTTATAGTCATTATGGTCATAGACCAGGTGATAACAAAGGCCAAGCGGGGTTTGGCAGCGATGCGGGTGATGGCGGCAGCAAACTGTGAGCAGCGCCATCTATGTCTTCTGTACGAGGGGCTGGTCATGTCTGTTTTGGAGTATGCAATGGCAATCCTGACTGTCAGCAATAAGCAGATAGAAAGGATGGAAAGGATACAGAATGAAGCTATGCGCATTATTCTTGGATGTACAAGAGATACAGCATGCAGGGCGATGCGCTACCTTCTTGATTTTCCAACCATTGAAGAGAGAATGCAAGTTTGCAGGGCACGCGCCTACCTCAGAATTAACGCAAACACACAGCATCCACTGCATAGTGAAATTAGGAAGGTGAAGGGCAGCAGGTTAAAAAGAGGACGGTCGTGGATGGGTCAAGCCGAGGACATTCTTCAACAGGTGTGTTCACTTGAGGACTTAGAACCTGGCGAGGAGTGGGTGCAAGTGCCAACAGACTTCTGCACATCCTTTTCAGTTTGCATCCAACTAGATAGAAAATGCAGACAAGAAAATCCGGCTGCTGTTGAGGCTGAAGTACAAGCGTTGATTTTCGAGAATTCGCTAGACAGTGACGCGGTCATCTACACAGATGGGTCGGTCATCCGACATGTGAGAAGCTCATGGGCCTTTACAGCTCGGGCCGGAGGGAGAATTGTGAAGGAGGACTCTGGTGCTTTCACTGAAACCACAAGTAGCCTGACCATGGAAGTCATGGCAGTAAGTAAAGCAATAACATGGCTCGAGACACAGACATTCACTAGGGCTTGTTTCCTTAGCGACTCAATGAACATGATCAAGAGGATAGAGGAGGGGTCGATCCGAAGAGAATGGTTGCTGCCTCTGAAGCGGTCTCGGCTGGCAAAGATTAGTTTCATCTTCGTGCCAGGGCATGCAGGAGTACAAGGAAATGAGCGGGCTGACAAGCTCGCAGGTGAGGCTACTGTTGAGGGCGGACGCGCCATGGACCAGGCTGACATTCTGAATGCTCTACGAGAAGTGAGACTTTTGCAAGAACCAAGTGATGACTGTGAATCTACAACAATGGCCAGACTGCGAGAGCAGCAAATTAAAAGAGGGGTGGCCAAACAAGAACACTACGCAGGAAGCCAAAGAAGATTGATAAACCAACACAGAACTGGCGTCGTTAGCCGCTACACGCTGCGGGATTTGCTGAGGAGGGGATCCGAGCACTTATGGACTGAATGGTCCGATGTGCAACGAGGATGATCTGTCGACTAACTAACTAACTAACTAACTAGTTATAGTCATTACCTCTGTTTTGCTTGTGCTAATTTTCATGTTATGTTCCCTATACATTTCGTTTAGACTATTCATGTGGTCTTGTAATTCAGCTTCTGATTTTGCTATTAGTGCTTGGTCGTCCTGAAACACGAGTTCTCTAATGGTATATTTGCAGATGGTTCTTCTTCTGTGTTCTCGTCATGAGGTATTCTTGCTGTCTCTGCATGGTTGGTTTCTTTACATATGTTGTCTATATATGTTATGAACAAGAGAGGGGACAGGACACAACCTTGTCGTATTCCAGATCTTATGGTGAAGGGTTCTGAGTGTCCACCAGTTGCTCTCACTATGCATTCACTGTTGTTGTATAAACTTCTACATAGGTTTGGTAGATGTGTACTCACTCCATAATGTTTAAGGATTTTCCGCAGCTTATTTCTACCTACTCTATCGAATGCCTTTTCTTGGTCGACAAAGGCTAAGTAGAGTGTTTCATTGAATTCGAATGATTTTTCTATAAGTTGTCTAAGAGCAAATATGGCATCTGTGCATCCTTTGTTTTTCCTAAATCCAAGTTGTGTTTCGCTTAGCTGGGGTTCTAAAGTAGTTCGTAATCTTTTTTCAAGAATTTTGCAAAATATTTTCCCAGTATGACCCAACAGTGAAATGCCTCTGTATTGTGTGCAGTCCCTTTTGCTGCCTTTATTTTTCCAAACTGGGATAATTATGGCGTTTCTCCAGTCTCGTGGTGTCTGTTGTTCTACCAAAACATGGTTGAATAATAGTCTATGTAGCCAAGCTGTACCTACTTCTCTTTCTGCTTTAATTAGTTCATTTGGTATTTCATCTTGTCCTGGTGATTTGTTCAATGGGGCTAATCTGATGGCTTCTATAATTTCTTCTTTTAGTATGTCTGGTTCTAGTTCTTCGGTGACATCTGTGTAGGTCTCTTGAATTCCCGTGACATATGATGGGATGTTGAGAAGTTGTTCGAAATACTGCTTCCATCTCATTAGGATATTTTTTTTCTCACTTATTGGTTCTCCATATTCGCTATTAATTATTTCAGTTGGGTCAAAGGGTTCTCCTCTGGTTCGCATTGCACTTATCTTTTTGTAAAAGTTTCTAGTTGCCTCCTTGTAGTTTTTATTTAGGGTGTCTCCACACTTTTCCCAGTCTTTTTGTTTTTCCTTCTTTCCTATTCTACTCACATGTCTTCTCGCTATTTTATAGTCTATGTAATCACATTCCTGTTGGCTTCTTTCAAAAGTTTAAATTACCCTTTTTGGCTGATCAAGGAATTTTAAGTGTACTTGTTTAAAACCACACCTCTGGTGTTTTTTGGGATACCTTATTTATGTATGTATTTTGCAAATTTACTAATTGTCCAGGACTGACATTCATGTTGTTTGAAAATTATTTTTCTTATTTTATATGTAAAAAATAGTTTATTCTTGTCCTGTTTTATTGTCTATCTCTGTGATAAATTTTCCGCCTGATGTTATCCGTGTGCATTGAACAGGTAGAAAAGTTTAATGATAAGCAGTCGGACTAAATTCCATCATCGAAGAAATGCAATAGTATAGAACTGACAGGACAATCATTAGTGCTGTATAGCGTCTCGTGTGGCCGATGGTGATGTCGTACGAGTGTTGCTACACGCATTGTGTGGTCTGCATGTTTACCACAATCATCAGTGTGGTATATCGTCTCGTATGGTCTGAATGTTTACCACAATCATCAGTGTGGTATATCGTCTCGTATGGTCTGAATGTTTATCACAATCATCAGTGTTGTATTGCGCCTCGTTTGGTCTGCATGTTTATCACAAGCTACAGAAAGCATAAAAACAACTGTCGCCTAGTGTTTTCCTGCCATTGGTCTGTAACGTGACAGCGCTGTCACATGTTGTATTCCTAGAGCAAAGAAGGAGAGGTGTTCAGTATTTCTTTCTCTCACTGTGATAAGCGACGAGCCCCGGTGAAAGCAAGTGATTGACTGTGTTCACTACATTTACCATCACAGTTCCCTACCAACGTCGCTAGCGTTCCATCACAAGAAGTTAGTCGCATATCCTTAACAGGGCGTAGCAGTCAACCTCAGAGTTTTGG